>JANAVB010008799.1:4718060-4898060 GCA_029216955.1 Iris pallida
GGAACGTTTGGCAGACGCGCTGAGTAGAATGTTTGCAGGTGCTTGTCTATCAACCGTAACATACAGCGAGACTTGGCGGAGATGGGCATCGAACTCCGAATCCGTGTGTGGAGCACGATTGGCCTAATTACACCTTGAGTCGAGCCTGCATAACAAATAAAGACCGCACAGGAGGACGACCATTCCGAAGAAGATGCACGAGCTGATTTCGACGGAAAGGCGACCGACTTTGTGGTGGACGAGGGGGAATGACGCGGATGAAGGAGGATTACGTGCTGGGACCATGCTGACCTTAGAAAGGAGATTCTGACGGAGGCCCATTATGCGAGTACGCGTTGCACCCCGGGATACCAAAATGTATAAGGACCTGCGACACTTTTGGTGGCACGACATGAAGAAGACGTGGCGACGTTTGTGTCACATGTAGGGCCTGTCAACGGGTGAAGGCCGAGCATCAAAACCAGGCGGGGAGCTACAGAACCTCGACATTCAGTATGTGGAATGACATCTCTATGGATTTCATCATGGGCCTTCCGAAGACGTCGCGGGGGAATGATGCGATTTGGATCATTGTCGATCGTTTGACCAAATTCGCTCATTTTCTCGCTATTAAAGCATCATGGAGCGTCGATCGGTTAGCTCAGATTTATCTCGACGAGATCGTCAGACTGCACGGGATACCGGCCACAATCATTTCGGACAGAGACGGGCGATTCCTATCACATTTCTGGACGAGTCTACAGGCGGCGCTGGGCACTAAGTTGAACCTTAGCTCCGCGTACCACCCGCAAACCGATGGCCAGACAGAAAGAGTGAATCAGATCCTGGAGGATATGCTACGTCTGTACGCGATAGATTTGAAGACTAGCTGGGACACACACTTGCCGCTCGCGGAGTTCGCATACAATAACAGTTACCAATCGAGCATCCAGATGGCTCCCTACGAGGCACTTTACGGAAGGAAGTGCCGATCTCCGATTTGCTGGGACGAAGTCGGGGAGCGACAGGTGCTCGGGCCAGAATTAATCGAACAAGCCGTCGAGAAAGTCCGCATGATTCGAGATAGACTTCGCATTGCTCAGAGTCGACAAAAGAGTTATGCAGATACTCGTCGACGACCGTTAGAGTTCTTGGTTGGGGACCATGTGTTTCTGAAGGTGACGCCGATGCGGGGCGTCATGCGATTCGGGGTAAAGGGCAAGCTGAGTCCAAGATTCGTAGGGCCCTTCGAGATCCTCGAAGAGTGGCGACCGTTGCTTACCGGATCGCGCTACCTCCTGTCCTGGCCGAAGTGCACGACATCTTCCATGTCTCCCAACTTCGGAAGTACGTGCATGACCCAAGTCATGTGGTTAGTTTCGATCAGTTGGAGCTACGCGCCGATCTATCATACTCGGAGGAGCCCGTGCAAATTTTGGACCGTAAAGAAAAGATCCTGCGGAGCCGATCGATGTCCTTGGTTCGCGTACTCTGGCGCAACCATTCCGTCGAGGAGTCGACATGGGAGCTAGAGGCGGAGATGAGGGAGAAGTACCCTTCACTTTTTGCCGACGAAGGTCAGACCCTTGTTCTTAAGTTCTGGGACGAAACTTTTTCTTAGTGGTATATTATGTAGTGCCCCGCTCCCGTTGGGGCGAAGCACTATGTAATAGGCTCGTGCCAAGTCAGACATGGTCGGGAACATAGATGGCTAGTCTAACTCGACGACGAGTTTGTATACAAAAACCATGGCATCAATAAAATCGATTTGGACGAGTGATATGAGTACCGTTCCAACTAATGGATCGACTACTGTTGGAATAAGTCCTAGATGCGGTAGGCGACGTCTTGGCGAAGAAACTCTAAAGGGAGCGACGCAACCCGTCTGCCGTTGGTTTTATTGGTTTTCTTGGCTTTCTGAACGAATTGTTGCGTGGATTTGATAGTGTGCTTTCGCGTCGATTTCTGAATGCGTCCTTGAGAATTTCGAAGGAAGGATTGAAGGAAGGGTTCTAATTCGATGCTCGTGCCATTGCAGGAGTTCGTGTAACTGACGTTTGACCGTCGCGAAGCGTTCTCCTACTCTCGGCGCAATCTCCTTAGGTGGGTGGTTCTTCGGCCCCTTCTTTTCTACTCCTTCCTGCCAACTAAATTCTTAAAGTTCAACGTTCAAATCGATGATGCTAACGGGATGTATGTTTGCCACTAAGATCAAGAGCTCGGGATAATATATCAACCTAGAAAAGTAAACTCTGAATCGATAGGTTCACACTAAGAAAGAGATAGACTATATTTCATGCCATGCAAAACACAACTATGAAAACCTTGGTGGCGGTACATCATGCCTCGGAGAATTTGGTGCCTACGGGATGCTAAATCAGAACGTACGGTTTCGGGGGAAAGGACCCTTGCGCGAGTAGGAATGATTATGTGATTTGATAATGGTTACGCTATGCAATTTACTTCATACATATATAACTGTTCATACATTCGCATGGTCAAGGACGACTTGTGCACAAGGTGAGCTTTCCTCGTGTAGCCTCCCTTCCCGAAAATTTTTAAAATATTTTTATTATTTTATTTATTTGATTTAAATGGTGATTTTAATTTGTTATATTAAATTGTCATCATGTGATTTATAATTTAGGCATAAATATAATATATTTAATACTGCGTATTGTGTATGTGTACGTATACGTAATAATATATACGTATTGGTGAAGGTATTGTAAATATATATATATACGTGTACGTGTAGATAAATAATATATATATTACCATGTATAAATGTAGGAGTGTATAAATATGTGTACGTTTGTGTATATATAAATATATATAATATGTGGGTATTTGTATGTATATATATATTATATCGGTATACGTATATAGACGTATAAACGATATTTGTGTGAACATATATGTATATATACATATATATATATAATATATGTTGGTATATGTATATATAAATATTGTATATGTCATTCTAAATATAATAATATTTTGGAGTATAATTGAATATATGTGTGTGACCATATATATGTATATGTATATATATAATAAAATACATGTATAGATATATAATAGTATCCATGTATATATATATATATATATATATATATATATATATATATATATATATATATATATATATATATATATATATGTAATAGTGGCTATATAAAAGAAAAAAGAGAAAGAAAGGATGAGGGGTTATCAAGTTCGTTATTGTGTGGTATTTCATGAGTTCCTTTAGTTGGTAATATAGTTCTCTCTCTGTATGTAACATGTCACCTGTCCAGTTGCCGTAAGTTTAGTGAATTTTTCTTGCTCAAGCATATAGGTTAAACAGATGGTAATGGTAGAATATAAGTGAAGGAAATTCCCATACTAGAGCACCCCCAAGGCAGCCCTCGGCCCAACTAATTCCCCAATCGAGCCATTAGGCTCAGCCATGCTCAACCAACATACCCGAGCCATACAAATGGCCCCAAACCAGACCCTGCTTGCTCTGATTTCTAGAGCCAAACGGGAGAGATCAGCCCATAACCGAGCTTCCAACCTACCCGCTCGATAAACTTCGCTCGGCGAAGTATATATATTGTCGAGAGAAAAACAACTCTCAAAACCCTAACCTAGCGATGGCGACCCCCTCCCCCAGTCTTGGCGCCGCTGTGCGCAGCCAACGACGGCCGCCGACCGCCGGCGAAGTCGCGACAGGGTCGCGCGCGCACCGGCGCGGAACAGGATCGCGACAGCAGCAGATGCTGCGAGTAACCAACTTCGCGATGTGATTTCTTCCCCCTCGGTCGACGAAAAGTCGAACCGTTTTCTCAGGTACGACCACAACATAACCATCTTCGAATCCCAGTAGTTAGCTATCGAATTAGTCGAGCGACCGACCCAAGAAATCGACGCGAAGTCGATCAAAAACCTGTTCGGAAACAGGGAATATAGCAGTCCATGAACCCTTATTTGAGGATCGTTTTCGATCAATCCAGTCGCATATTAGAAAATCTATTTGAAGAGACTTTTAGACAACCTGTAGGGCTTCGAATCCCTTCTTGCGGAATTTGAAATCATCGACTATACGTCGGGAAATCGAATCCTAAAGTTTCCCAAAAATCTATTTTCAAAACTTGAAAATTGCTCCACACGACGTGCGTCACGCCAATCGGGACGACGTGGTCGCGAACCGAAAGCATCGAAAGCTGCATAACGGATTCGTGGTCGTGTGGGCTTTGACGGAATTCAAATTGGTCGCGTGTGCGCGACGAATTTGATGCGTATCCGTCGAAATTCACCGTATCGTGCACGTTGTAAATTCTCCAATTACTTTATGCACGCTCGTCAGATCGAGACGAAACTTATGCCAACAGAACCATAGCATTTTTCTGGTCCTGTATGCCAAGTTTGGTCTGATTCTGAGACCGTTGATAAAATCACCGTTTTGCGGGCTCCACGGTCCCACTCAACGGGCAATTTTGTGCACGGCCCGCCGAAATTCAACTTTGGACATACGGTTGGGTTCACATCGAAAAACTGGATCCGTAGACATGTAGTTTGACGACTTTAGAGACCGTTGACTCTGGCACGCTTTTCGGTGCAAAGCGGGTCCAACGGCGGACACCGTTTTGGCCCGAAATTATCGTTTTGCCTCCGTGTCCAGAATTGGACGTAAGGACAGGCAATCCTAGCTAATTGGACTATTCTGAGATCATTGGTATTGTTTATTTCAGCTTTCGGGGACTATTGTACGGGTTTTGACTATAGTGGCACATTGAGTAGTTCAGATTGTCGGTTACACCAGCACAGGGCCACAGGCGAGTACAGTTTATTGTTTGCATTTCGATATTGATCTTTACTATATTTCATTGATTAGTCATTAGTTATGTGATTTTTATACTCTACTATAAATTGTTGAGTCGGGAATGAGAAGTACCAAGGATGTGTGATCAGACCGTAGACATTGTAGATATTGTAGACATTGTAGATATTGTAGACATTGTAGATATCGTAGACATTGTAGATATTGTAGACATTGTAGATATTGTAGACATTGTAGATATTGTAGACATTGTAGATATCGTAGACATTGTAGATATCGTAGACATTGTAGATATTGTAGACATTGTAGATATTGTAGACATTGTAGATATCGTAGACATTGTAGATATTGTAGACATTGTAGATATCGTAGACATTGTAGATATTGTAGACATTGTAGATCTCGTAGATATTGTTTAAATTCTGCAAGTAGATATCGTAGACCGTGCGGTGTAGTACCCCAGACCGATCACATGTCAAAGGTACTTCTAACGGTGGAAAGTATATTGGTCTATTTATTACTATTGATTTTTCTTACGGCTTTACTGTTATTTTCAAAACTCATGATTAATGCCTAACCTTTGTCTTATAGTCATTTTCTTTATTTGAAATTGCATTCAGTGAATTGTGCTCGTTCCATTCCTGACTGGAAACCAACATTTTTAGGTTAGCCGCGGATTCATTTAGCTTGGGGAGTGACGGGAATACTTGCAGACAAAGCCTAGAGACTAGCTAGATAGTCGAGTTGTAGTCATTCAGTTATTTGTACAAGTTTATATTTTTATACAAATGTAAAACTTGTGATCATTGTAAATTAAATTAATTTTGTGAATGAGCATTATTTGTGATTTTGATCTTCATGGCCGTGACAGTGTTCTACCGCCGACACTGCGGCGTAGGCTGGCTTGGACACGTCTTGTATCCGTTTAAAAAAAAAAAGGGTGCGGGTCGTGACAAGTTTTTGTGGTGGCCCATGCAGGTCAGTCTTCGCAAATCACGCGAACTCGTGATAGTACTTAAGTTAGTTGTACTATTGCGAGCCTGCGACTAGGAAATGCTCATTCACGAATTAATTTAATTTAAGAGAATGACTAGGACTAGGAGTCCCTTTATACAAATTTACCGATGGGTAGTCTAGGCCATGCAATGTAGATGAGGGTTAATGATTTTGACAGTTGTCAGATCTTCATAGGTACACTATTACCTCTTGGTATGGCGATATGATCCAAAGTGGATAGATGATTCACTCGGGAGGCAGAGCTTCCTAGAATTAATGATCTAACCCAGATGAATTATTCAAATTCCTTCTGCTTGCCTCTTTAGATATCATCCTCACATCTTAGTCCAAATTGCCCATTTAGTTCGTATTTTTCCCTAAGAATTATTATTTTATATAATTTTGATTACGTTATCCCCATACGAACTCGAGTTAGTTTCGATTCAAGTTTTCCTCAAAGGCTTGAATACACATAGAATAGTTAGAATGTTTGAAATCCTTTTGTCCTCGGATTGTTCCTCCTTGTTCAATCTTTAATTCCAAGGGTTGTGACTAATAGGACATATATTTACGCTTTATGGTTACCTTGTTTGAATCCCTAGAAGCCTATGAATTTTTGCTGAAATAGTTAAAGGAGTATTAGTTAACTCATAAATGGCATGACAGCAGCGCATTGTCGCCATTCATTTGAATTATGGAGATTATGGATTCACTGCAGCCAGCAGCGCACTGGCGAGACATGACCCCTAGAGTTGAAATTAGTTTAAGAAAATATAGGAGATGGAATATTGCTAGAAATATAGCTAGTGGTCCTCTTTGACCGTAGTCACCCTTGTGTAAATATAAGGTAGATTACCAGATAGCATATCACATCGGAATCATGAAACCAAGGTTTTACCACAGCCAGAGTATACAGGTGGGAATAATCCTCGGTGAAATGATTTTAGACGTGATTACAAGCTAGGATACTGTGGAAGGTAGGACAACGCCATATACATCCCATAAGATCCAAAGCCAGTATTAGTGGAAGTTGTAAGTTGGGTAGTATGTCTTCCGACCTAGCAATCCGTAGTCCTTGTGATCTTTGACGAGGTAATTGACTGACACTAATAAGTTTACCTGAAATATGGAATTTAGAAGTCCATTACCCATTGGTTGACCAAGTCTTATGAATAAGAAGATAGTGGGAAGACTGTATAAGCAAGAACACCGGGTAAGGTTGATTCTCACAAAACTCAAACTACTTGTAACTCCTTTCAAATTCTCGCGCACTTGTAAATTGACTATTTTGACCAATGTTGCTATCACAGCCTAGTTTTGCAAGCTTACTCTTTTATCGAGCTTGATTCAAGACATATGTTTATTGGGAACGCCCACTAACATATTGTCTAATCAGAATTGATATATTACGGTCTGATCAGCCGTAGTACATTCGGTTCGCTCTTTCTCTTACTAACCTACGTGGATTGAGATGTAGATGTCTCTAGGATCTCATCCGCGACTGCTTGACAATTTCTCTTGAATTATACATTCTCCTTTGAATCACGAAATTGTATTCAGTGATATCTTTATTAAACTCTTTATTCGTTTTTGTTTTTCACTGCTTTGGAAAGACGGAAGCTCGTGATGGTACAGAGTATTCCCATGACTATGATAATGGTAGGCACGAATGTAGCTACCATCGGCCTGTCATATGATTGAGTTACTCGTTCCCCCATCGACCCTCAAACTAATATTGAGGCTTTCGAGCTATCTGAATTTGAGAATGATTAAGGATTTACCCTTAGTCGAAATGCCTACCTAAGAGACTACCTATTCTTTAGAGACCAAAGGTGGTGAGTCTCTAATTATTGCTTGAATCTTGCTTTAACTAGCAACCCTTAAGCCCATACCCCTAGAACTCTTGGGACAATAGTCGGGCAGGCTTCACCCAAGTAGAAACTCACGACTCAGTTTGAAGAAATCTTTTCGTAGGATGTGCCTTAGAGTTGGCTACCCCGTTGATAACTCTTGTAGATGGTGGACGAGTGGGTCATTCTATTTTATTGACCATGTGTCTTAGTACACACTCGTTTTCCATTTATTGGTAAACAATCCTTGACTTGACCTATACCTACGATATTCCGTTACGCCGTGCCTTATTCTTCATTGACAAGAGTCGAGGTACAATATCCGGACCGTAGCATTCTCCTAACCTCATTATTCCAAAACCCATGCCTTATTTCTAAGGTGGGTAGACTGTAAGGCTCCTAAAATTTTTGGGATATACCAGGATTACCGAGTGATTAGAACAACTTCTATTAGGATGATAATCAGAGCCCATGGACTCCCACTTTTTATTTAGATCATTTTGTGTCCCCGGCCGTGTCATTAATGTTCGGAGCACGAGACCGGCTGTTATCTTCCAACAAATTTTACATGCAAGATCTAGACGAGTCCACCTTCATCTAGGTATATCATGTCCCACTCAAATCCGTCCCCTTGTACTCTATTTTCGTGATACAACTTTCAGGTAAAAAGGACTAGCTATAACCCTTACCATAGTACCGGTGTACTTTTCGACTTCCATTAGAGCCTCAACGTTGACTCAATTTCTTCAATCCAGTATTTATCCAATCAACGACTGATGTCCAAATAGAGAACCCAGTAAGATCACGATCTAGATTTCTCAAACTCCATCCTATTTTGGAACCTTGTTTAGAATTCTGAGAATGGAACTTTGTATTGTACAGAACGAATGATTAGATTTAGCCGGTGACAGAACTAGAATAGCCCAATCTAGCAAACAAGTCAGTGGTTCGTGAACACCCTTTCTAGCTGTACCGTCGGGAACCCTCTACCGCTCTAGAAACTTCTTATTTGCCCTCGATTACTTTTCCTTATCTTCCTGTCCTTTCCGTTGTATAGTGACGAATGGTCACGCTTATTAGAATTTAGCAATATTTCTTAGCTGCTAGTGTAAATTTGTTGCTTGTCAGATTTTGGGTTGTTTAATAGATAAAGAAGGATTATAGAGGCCATAAGCAGTAGATATCTATTTGTAGAAATATTAGCAAGTAGTTGGATGATTATAAAATTTTAGTGACATAGAGTTGAGGGAGTAGTGTGACCAAAGGTGGGTAGAAAGCTATGGATGATTTTTTTTTTCTTTTCTTCTTTGAGTTATGATAAATTGAGGAAATTTTTTATATTGAGGATTTAATTATTGAAGAGATTGAATCTTATTTAAACCGTGAGACGTTTTTCGCTAATGGGATCCTGTGGTTAGAATAGAGTGGGTGAATCAAACGTTGATAGACGTCTTCAACATGCAATTTTAATTTCTTTGGTGCAAATTAAATTATTCGGAGTATTTATGGAGTTTAGATTTGGTTGATCAGTAAATAGATACATATATGGATATACAGAGACATTAAATAAGTGAATACGGGTGGATGTAATAAAGCTATATTTTCGATAAAGTTGACTGTGTATACATGATTCGAAGATTTGACTTGGGATTTAAGCATAGAAAACTAATAAGGTTTATTTGGAAGATAATGAGTTATTTTGAATTAGTATATTTTAGATTATAGAGTTTTATTATTATTATTATTATTATTAATTTATTTTATTTTCGGAGAGGGTAAAGATATATGTAGGGAGGTAAGATAAGGATGAGTCTAAGTCCGGATAGATATAATGTTGTTATATAATCAGTAGAGAAAAGAAAGGGTTGACTTTAGAATTATATAACCTATGGAGTAGATACGTAAAATTGATGGAGCCTTAATGTGTAGTGCTGAATTATGAAATAACGATATTGGTGGTTGTTGGCTCATAGAATAAGATAGTCTGCTTTAGAAATTCTTCTGTATAAATGTTGTGCCAATTAATTTTTCTCGCTTAGAGATTTAACCCCCACTATTGTTGAAAGGCCCTTTTCCTAGAATTTCGAGGACGAAATTATTTTTAAGGTGGGTAGATTTGTAGCCTCCCTTCCCGAAAATTTTTAAAATATTTTTATTATTTTATTTATTTGATTTAAATGGTGATTTTAATTTGTTATATTAAATTGTCATCATGTGATTTATAATTTAGGCATAAATATAATATATTTAATACTGCGTATTGTGTATGTGTACGTATACGTAATAATATATACGTATTGGTGAAGGTATTGTAAATATATATATATATATATACGTGTACGTGTAGATAAATAATATATATATTACCATGTATAAATGTAGGAGTGTATAAACACTACTACAAAAATTGTTAACAATGACACTCATCTCAAAATGTTATTAATTATACATTTAATGTCAGCTCATTAGATGATCGACATTAAAAACTTTATCAATGACATTAAAAAAATTAATGTTATGATAAGTACTATAAGATGACGACTAAAAAGATAAGGATCATGAAAATAATTATGGATGTTATCTTTTGTGTGTGAAAAAAATAAGTGAGACTAATAATGACACTATGATATTAAGAGTCATATTTAATTTAAACAATGAAGAGGACATGTTGGGTCATAAGATATTGATTAAAAAATTAATATACTATTTATATAGCACCAATTTGTTTTCCTCTGGTTAACCAAAAAAAATTATGCCACATAAAAGTATTAGGCACAAGGATAAATTTTTATTTTTTTGTAACAAAAGATTAAATTAATTAAAAATGACCGTCAAATAATTTTTATAATAGTAATTTTGATGATTTTATAATGACCGTCATCCTTTTTATTGATAATTGTAAAGGTAATCGTGATTAATTGTATGGTCAAAATTTTTTGGGTTGAAAATTTACCACTTATGTAAAACTTGAAGCCTCTTTTCATCCCGAGCCCTAACTCAAAACACTCTCTCTCTCTCTCTCTCTCTCTCATCCTCGTCCTCCTCTTCCCCTTGCGGCAACGTCCATCATGTATTCTCCTTCCACTAGTTCTCTCCCCCTTCCTCTGCCTCCTCTTCTTTTCCTTCGTCTCGTCGGAGAAGGAGAAGATCATGCGGAACGACGGTCGGCTAGGGATCTGGACCGTCGCTGTCTTCAGCAACATCAATAATGACTCCCTCCACGTTCGCTTCGCCCACAAGGCCGTTTTCATGTACGCACTTGTTCACTCTCGATCCGATCTCCTTTTTTAAATTTTATGTTTTTTTTCCTAATTTCTGCAACTGGTTTAGACTTTAGAAGGTCGATGGGTGACATACCATAGACGGCCAATTGTAGGACTGAGCACAAACTTGAAAAAACTAATATGACCAAATTGTTACATCAATTTGAGTACGAATTCTTAAATTGTTTTTGAGATTACAAAATTGAGTTATATGCACCCTTATCTGGGTTATTAACTGCAGGCAGATTTTAAGGTAATGTAGAGGGTGCTATATCACAACTTCCTGGAAGGTGCCAACTTTGCTTCATGACTTCATTTTTGTTATATTATAAGAAAAATGTTTAAAATGCCATACCAATTTTTTTTACACATATAATGACTAGAGCCCTAATCTCTAGGAGAAATGCTATGTTGTTGTTGTTGTTGCGAATGGCTGTATGCTTGAAATGTGTGATTCTGTAAATGGATAAAAAAATTACAAAAGAAAGAAAGAAGTGAGAAAAATGTGATTTAAGAATCACAAGCTAAAAAGTTGTGGCTGATATCAAGGAAATCTATATAAATTTGGAAATAGTAATTACAAAGTCACAATGATTGAGGTTTTAAAATCTCAATTGACTAACATGTGACTCTTGAGTCTAACTTTCCAACAACAATTGACTAACACTAGATTACAAAAACACCCCATGTGATTATGAAATCTTGTTTGACTAACCGCACTTTGGGATTTGGTGGATATAACACTCAAATATGTGCAAAATGTTCTCAAGGAGATTTTCTATTTCCAAGAGTCTCTCTAGTCTCATTGAGCAATGACTTGAAATTCGTGAATATAAGCCTTTAATAAAAATAAGGGAGGCAGTCTTGTAGTTTGGTTCCTATTGGGCCACACCTTCGATGAATATGAAGGTTTTCTCTATGTAAAAGATTGAATTAGGGGAATAAAGATTTCTGAACTTATAATT
Source organism: Iris pallida (assembly GCA_029216955.1). Lineage (NCBI taxonomy): Eukaryota > Viridiplantae > Streptophyta > Magnoliopsida > Asparagales > Iridaceae > Iris > Iris pallida. Next base: position 4,729,942 of record JANAVB010008799.1, read on the forward strand.
TAGGAGTACATGAAGAATATGAGATTAAGTACACTCTGTCCATGACATCCAGAAGTTCTGGTTTTGCGCCAATATACAGTGATATTTATGCCAAAATATCTATAGATGAATTTGGACAAACTTTATCATCAGTCATACGAACCCACAACACCTCAAATTTCTACGTCCTGTACAGGATACTGATTTTCTCCTTGGGGACTTATTAATTACATATGCCCCCATGTAATCCAGTTATGATTTAGGTTCATCTTTGTTTTCTTTTTTCGTAACTGAAGATCCCACTATAGCCATAGTTCAGGATTTGGGCTTTATTCTCGATTTATTTTTAAAAATATATTTTTGTTGCTTCATGGATCAGCAGCCCTTTTCACCCCGTGTTCTATGACACCACTCTTTTTAAGTACTAATTTTATTCCCTTTGTACTATGACACAAGGAAAATCTCTTTATTCCAAGAATATATAGAGAAGAGTGAAGAGAATAATCCTAGGAACATTGTTGATTTTGAATGTTAACTTCAAGTCTCAAAATGTCTGGTATGAATCAGGATTTTGTGGGATATTTAACCAAAGTTTGAGATTTCAACTAGATCTTCAGCTACTCAACTTCTTATCAAGGAACCTAAGGTCAGGACAAGAGGCTGAAACTTCGAAAGCTAATGGCCATATGGGGGGTGGGCTACCTTTGTGTATAATCAGGGTAGTTTATATTCGAGGAGGTTGAGATTCCATGACTAGCCCTTTAACGATTGAACCTCTTGCCAAGGCTATTAGCATTGTTCCATGTTATGTTTGCATCAAGAAGACTATTTTGCTACAAACCAACTGGTTGCAACTGATTTAAACTTTATAAGGTCGACGAATGACATACCATAGACGGCCAATTGTAGGACTGAGCACAAACTTTGAAAGAACCGATATGACCAAATTGTTACATAAGTTTGTGTACGAATTCTTGCATTGTTTTTGAGATTACAAAATTGAGTTCTATGCACCCTTATCTGGGTTATTAACTTCAGTCAGATTTTATAGGTAATGTAGAGGGTGCTACATCACAACTTCCTGGAGGGTGCCAATTTTGCTTCATGACTTCCTTTTTGTTATATTATAAATGTTTAACATGCCATACTATTTTTTCACTTATAATGATTAGAGCCTTAATCTCTAGGAGAAAGGTTGTGTTGTTGTTGTGAATGACTGTATGCCCGAAATGTATGATTCTGTGAACGAATAAATTGAGAACTTGGATCACTTTTCTTTCAAACCCGCATGTGAGATTATGGCCAAGCTACTGTTAAGTTTGAAATATTATTTCTTATTTCTCAATCTTTGATATGTTCTTAATGATTATTCTTCCCCTAGGTGCGTAAGTTTAGTAAACACTGCAGAAGTTGTGATTAGTGCGTAGATGGATTTGATCATCATTGCAAAGTATGTACACACAGTTCATCATTTCCTGTGTTTCGTTTTGTTTCTGTCTAGCTATATAGTTCGGCTTCATAAATGTTCCATCTTTTTGTGCAGTGGCTGAACAATTGCATTGGGAGGAAAAACTACACAACATTTTTGTCCCTAATGGGAATGAGCCTTGCTTGGGTAGGTAGCACGGTTGAAAAGCACATTTGGTGTTTTCCTGATTCTTGCTTTTTTGGCATAATAGATGGTTTCTAATAGTTAATTTATCAGCTTGCTGTTGAATGTGGTGGCGGTATTGCTGTCTTCGTCCGGTGCTTTGTTGATAAAAGGGATTTTTTTTTTGTTTTTCTGAAATTTTAATAATTTGTTAATAATAGTTTGTTTTTCGATACCAAAAAAATCGATACTCCCATCCAAAATCATAGATATTGCTGATACCACCGATCCCGATACTCGAAGGAAAGTTCCAATATTGATACTGCGAACCTTGTTGATGACAATTTCTTGAAGGGTCATACTATGTAATGTAGGTGTTAGTTTGTTTCTGTCCTACTTATGCTTCAGGCCTAGCTATGAAAATCAATGTGACCAACTACATCCCTAAAAAAAATGCTATCCCACCAATTCTGGTTGTCTTCAAATAAGAACCATGCTTTGCCATTGAAAATCTTACAATTTAAAGAGTTTTTATGAATTCATCCTTTGTCAGGGGAGCAGTTGTGTAGTTGTAGCTATTCTTGGAAATTTTTGTAATCTGACTTGTCTCCTGAAGTTGTTTCACCTGTTTTTTTTATTTCTTTATCTGCACCCCCCTCATCTTATGAACTATTCTAATTCTTCTCAGCCTACATGGTTTTGACAGATTTTATTAACTCTTGCTTATATTTCTTCTTCAGTAAACTTACTCATTTTACCTTCATCATTGCTAACAATGTAAAACCTACATGATTGTGATCACATCACATGTGGCAGAAGCCCGTTTGCAATATCAGTTCTCTTAATTCCTTTGTCGATGTAACTCTTTTTTAGAAGACGGGAGCGGATCTGTTGTCTTCATTATTCTGTACCAATTCTATCACATGTTCTCAGCATATGACACCTATCATCGGCTCCTATAATTATGGATACAAAAGTATGAGTTGCCACATGCTGAAAACGGATGACATATGACATAATTGATATAGAATAATGGGAAGAGAAGATATGCTCCTCTAGAAGACACTCTTACCTTACGGCTTGATAATGTTATTATATGTATGATCTTGTATTTACTATGTTGTTTTAGGTAGTTTGTCTTTTTGTTGTTTGACATTTCTGAGTTCATGTTAATCAACAATATTTGGTGGAAGATGGGTTCAGGCGGCTTTTGGATATTATTGACCAAACCGATTTTGAACAATGTTGATTATCTGGATAATCTTATCTTGCTTTTTTGCCTACATACTCCATTTTGTCTTGAGGGGTGATTTCTTCCTTCACATGTTATTCTTTTCATTGAACTCAAGATTCAAAGCCCATTTTTGTTGTAGAACAATTAATTTATGTTGGGATTAGAAAAGCTGAAGTCAAAATCATTACCAATTCCTCTTGATTAACTTGTAGGTTCATAATGATGATGAAGTGAGAGCACTGTTCAAGCAAGTGCAAGGGGAAGTTCCTGGTTCTCCAATATTTATAATGAAGGTTGCTTCACAGGTTAGTCCTTTCTTCTTTATTCTAACTTGTCTGAATTCGTCATGGCCATCAATTAAAAATGGCAGTTCCTAATTTCTGATTATTTTGGAGGTTTCATGCATTCTCATTTAGCATTATAAATTTGGAAACTACAACCTTCTAAAATGAAGCAACCAAAATTGACATTGAATTTCATTATACGATTGTGGATAATTCTACTTTTAGCGTGTTATGATGAACTGACTTTTCCTAAGTCACATGGTTGAATTTCTTATGTTGGTGCTGTTACTATTGAGTATTTGTATAGCATGGAGACCGGTGAATACTATTTCCTAGAACTCAACCCAAGGTTACAGGTTAGAATTTTGCTTTTGATCAGTAGATACTCGTTTTTTATAGTTCTTTTCCATGTTCTCAGATTTGAAACTTTTCATGTGGAGCAGCATCCTGTCACTGAGTGGATAGCAGAAATAAATTTGCCTGCGGCCCAAGTTGCAGTGGGGATGGGAATACCTCTCTGGCAAATACCTGGTATATGGATTTGCCAACAGTTGACTCTTTAAAATTTATATGTTCTAAGCTGTTATATCTACATTGTTGTCCTTTAGAAATTACTGATAGGAGTATTAAACTGCCCTCTCCTTTATATAGTAGCTTTCTTTCTACTTGTAAGCCTTCACTGACTCCTCTAATATGAATCTTTACTGATAGGAGTATCCACTAAACTTTCACTCACTGAGTGTGCTGGAAGCCTTCACTGACTGAATGTGCATTCATTACAATCACCAAGTTGAACTGATGTTCAGGCTTGTATCAAAATGGAAAAAAAAAAAATCATATATGATACTCAGTTTATGTACTTTCTTTTGGATGTATTAAACTCTGTATGTTTGCCTTTGGTATTAAAAATAATGTAAAGATCGTAGATGGAATTTCAATTTCTGAATTGAACTCTGTGTGTACTTATAATATGATACTCCCAGACCTTGCATTTATAATGTCTGAAAGTTAGTTATCTACTAGGATCTTTTTTCACCACAGTCATCGCTATCCTGTTTGGTACCATCTTCTTTAAGCTCGGCAAGAAAGTGCAAGTTACCTACATCGAATTGATTGCCAAACTTTTCTCGATACCAATTCTTGATAGTAGCATTACCTGACATATGTGTCTGTAACCTTTTTTTGGCAGAAACAAGCAGCAAGGTTTGCTCAATTCTTTCAGCTCTGCCCTAGGCATATGCTCAGGTATAACATGATATAATTGTTGAATTGGTATAACATGATATAATGGTTGATTTTATGTTTATTTTTGTAGTTTCCTGGGAGAAAGGGTTACTCTATCAGAGAAATTGACGAAATGAGACGAGAGCTGGCCAAATTTATACCTGGATATTGTTAGTGAAGACCGTATGTAAAAGATGACGCATTAGAAAATTTCGAAAGTATTGTAAATTTATGTTATGAACTTTGAGACTGAAATAATATTGTTGTAGTTCAATGATGGCATTTTGAATAATTATGAAATGAAAGATATTTTGTTGGTGTTAAGTGTTAATTTTCTTCTTCTTTATTTTTCTTATATGGGATATTGTACACAAAATACAAATTGTGGAATACGGATGCAAAAATTAGTGCTATAAAAATAATGGAATTTACGAATAAAAGTCATCTTTTGTACATAAAGATGACGTATAAAAGTCATCTTTTATAAATAAAGATGACATGTATTGAGATGTCATTGATTTTTATGATAAATGTAATATTTTTTTAAAGAAAGATGACGTATAGAAGTCATCTTTTGTACATAAAAATGATACGTAAAAGTCATCTTTTGTAAAAAAAGATGATGCATAGAAGTCATCTTTTATAAATAAAAATGACACATGTTTAGTTGTCATTGATTTTTCATGATAAAAGTCATCTAATATAAATAAAGATAACACATAAAAGTCATCTTTTCTAAATAAAGATGATACATAAAAGTCATCTTTTATAAACAAAGATGACGTGCGTTGAACTGTCATTGATTTCTAATGATAAAGATGACCCCTCCATAGATGACGGTCAGACAAATGTCATTAATTAACATATTTGGCCGTCATTGTTATCTATTTTTGTAGTAGTGAAATATGTGTACGTTTGTGTATATATAAATATATATAATATGTGGGTATTTGTATGTATATATATATATTATATCGGTATACGTATATAGACGTATAAACGATATTTGTGTGAACATATATGTATATATACATATATATATATATATAATATATGTTGGTATATGTATATATAAATATTGTATATGTCATTCTAAATATAATAATATTTTGGAGTATAATTGAATATATGTGTGTGACCATATATATGTATATGTATATATATAATAAAATACATGTATAGATATATAATAGTATCCATGTATATATATATATATATATATATATATATATATATATATGTAATAGTGGCTATATAAAAGAAAAAAGAGAAAGAAAGGATGAGGGGTTATCAAGTTCGTTATTGTGTGGTATTTCATGAGTTCCTTTAGTTGGTAATATAGTTCTCTCTCTGTATGTAACATGTCACCTGTCCAGTTGCCGTAAGTTTAGTGAATTTTTCTTGCTCAAGCATATATAGGTTAAACAGATGGTAATGGTAGAATATAAGTGAAGGAAATTCCCATACTAGAGCACCCCCAAGGCAGCCCTCGGCCCAACTAATTCCCCAATCGAGCCATTAGGCTCAGCCATGCTCAACCAACATACCCGAGCCATACAAATGGCCCCAAACCAGACCCTGCTTGCTCTGATTTCCAGAGCCAAGCGGGAGAGATCAGCCCATAACCGAGCTTCCAACCTACCCGCTCGATAAACTTCGCTCGGCGAAGTATATATATTGTCGAGAGAAAAACAACTCTCAAAACCCTAACCTAGCGATGGCGACCCCCTCCCCCAGTCTTGGCGCCGCTGTGCGCAGCCAACGACGGCCGCCGACCGCCGGCGAAGTCGCGACAGGGTCGCGCACGCACCGGCGCGGAACAGGATCGCGACAGCAGCAGATGCTGCGAGTAACCAACTTCGCGATGTGATTTCTTCCCCCTCGGTCGACGAAAAGTCGAACCGTTTGCTCAGGTACGACCACAACATAACCATCTTCGAATCCCAGTAGTTAGCTATCGAATTAGTCGAGCGACCGACCCAAGAAATCGACGCGAAGTCGATCAAAAACCTGTTCGGAAACAGGGAATATAGCAGTCCATGAACCCTTATTTGAGGATCGTTTCCGATCAATCCAGTCGCATATTAGAAAATCTATTTGAAGAGACTTTTAGACAACCTGTAGGGCTTCGAATCCCTTCTTGCGGAATTTGAAATCATCAACTATACGTCGGGAAATCGAATCCCAAAGTTTCCCAAAAATCTGTTTTCAAAACTTGAAAATTGCTCCACACGACGTGCGTCACGCCAATCGGGACGACGTGGTCGCGAACCGAAAGCATCGAAAGCTGCGTAATGGATTCGTGGTCGTGTGGGCTTTGACGGAATTCAAATTGGTCGCGTGTGCGCGACGAATTTGATGCGTATCCGTCGAAATTCACCGTATCGTGCACGTTGCAAATTCTCCAATTACTTTATGCACGCTCGTCAGATCGAGACGAAACTTGCGCCAACAGAACCGTAGCATTTTTCTGGTCCTGTATGCCAAGTTTGGTCTGATTCTGAGACCGTTGATAAAATCACCGTTTTGCGGGCCCCACGGTCCCACTCAACGGGCGATTTTGTGCACGGCCCGCCGAAATCCAACTTTGGACATACGGTTGGGTTCGTATCGAAAAACTGGATCCGTAGACATGTAGTTTGACGACTTTAGAGACCGTTGACTCTGGCACGCTTTTCGGTGCAAAGCGGGTCCAACGACGGACACCGTTTTGGCCCGAAATTACCGTTTTGTCCCCGTGTCCAGAATTGGACGTAAGGACAGGCAATCCTAGCTAATTGGACTATTCTGAGATCATTGGTATTGTTTATTTTAGCTTTCGGGGACTGTTGTACGGGTTTTGACTATAGTGGCACATTGAGTAGTTCAGATTGTCGGTTACACCAGCACAGGACCACAGGCGAGTACAGTTTATTGTTTGCATTTCGATATTGATCTTTACTATATTTCATTGATTAGTCATTAGTTATGTGATTTTTATACTCTACTATAAATTGTTGAGTCGGGAATGAGAAGTACCAAGGATGTGTGATCAGACCGTAGACATTGTAGATATTGTAGACATTGTAGATATTGTAGACATTGTAGATATCGTAGACATTGTAGATATTGTAGACATTGTAGATATTGTAGACATTGTAGATATTGTAGACATTGTAGATATCGTAGACATTGTAGATATTGTAGACATTGTAGATATCGTAGACATTGTAGATATCGTAGACATTGTAGATATTGTAGACATTGTAGATATCGTAGACATTGTAGATATTGTAGACATTGTAGATCTCGTAGATATTGTTTAAATTCTGCAAGTAGATATCGTAGACCGTGCGGTGTAGTACCCCAGACCGATCACATGTCAAAGGTACTTCTAACGGTGGAAAGTATATTGGTCTATTTATTACTATTGATTTTTCTTACGGCTTTACTGTTATTTTCAAAACTCATGATTAATGCCTAACCTTTGTCTTATAGTCATTTTTTTTATTTGAAATTGCATTCAGTGAATTGTGCTCGTTCCATTCCTGACTGGAAACCAACATTTTCAGGTTAGCCGCGGATTCATTTAGCTTGGGGAGTGACGGGAATACTTGCAGACAAAGCCTAGAGACTAGCTAGATAGTCGAGTTGTAGTCATTCAGTTATTTGTACAAGTTTATATTTTTATACAAATGTAAAACTTGTGATCATTGTAAATTAAATTAATTTTGTGAATGAGCATTATTTGTGATTTTGATCTTCATGGCCGTGACAGCGTTCTACCGCCGACACTGCGGCGTAGGCTGGCTTGGACACGTCTTGTATCCGTTTAAAAAAAAAAAAACGGGTGCGGGTCGTGACACCTCGAGACGGTACCCGGGGCCCTGGGACCGAATCGGCCTAGGAGAAAATTATGGAAATCGTGCTTCGGCGCGAGGCATTGCGAGACCTCCAGTTAGGCTCGCTACCTGGACTGGAGGGCGCGTCGCAAGGCTACGTAATCGTCCTTCTTGATATCGATATCACCAATGACCGCATATAGGATAGACTGCATGCTCATCTATTGTCTTGTGCAGGTGGTAAGTATCATGTACATTTTGTGCAGGAAAGGAGCACGGCCGTGGTAAGAATGCCTTTAAATGGGTTATGTTGTTATCGTTTAAAATGTGCCTTCGATATGAACTGCAACTCATATAGTTCTAAATAGAAAGATCACTTCGTATGCCTGAATCCTTAATAAGCAGTGTCGGTTTAGACGAGTGGGTTCGTCCCATCCACTAGCAAGTGTGCTAACCCCCAACTCCCCAGGTAACGAGCGTGCTGCGGGAGCTCGAGACTAAGCTGGAGCTGAAGAACGGGAGGCGGCACGAAGCTCTCCTATTTTGAAGTATTTTGATGCCCAATTCAGAAAGAAGGCTTTTGTTCAAATGTATAAAGGGGCATGAATGTATGGAACGCCGAGGATTGTTTCAAGGCGTAGCTTGTCGATAGCTTTCTTTTGTATTTCAAAGATGTAGCCGCAACGGCATATGTAATGTAAATATGACCTTGCACATATTTTGCAAGTTTATGAATGAAAAGCTAAGTTTCTTCCTATGCTATGTTTTCAACTCTCTGCACTGTTTAATTTCAACGCGTCGAGTCAAAAAGAAATTTCCAAGCGCACATCCTTGCCTTGTGCAAGTCTATCAAAGACTTGTACGGCATCACGTCCCGACCCGTGGGGATCGATTTATATCGAGTCAAGGCGATGGCGACCGATTCGGTGAGTCGGGGCGTGACAGTGGGTCGTGACATATTTTTAGTGGTGGCCCATGCAGGTCCTGACTAAACTGTTTGGTTACGTTATTGTACCAAGCATGCCTGCAATTAGGAACTTAAGGTAATTAGACAACATTAGGAAAGACGCTTAGAACACCTAGAGGAATGCTAGGATTGCAACATAGGAAATACATCACATGTTTTGCTATTATAATTAGATTTCCTTGCATGTGATTGCTTACCTTAAATAAGTCCTTATAAGTCTTTTTATTTATTTGTAATTTAGATGGTGCTTACTCGTTCATCCCAGTATGTTACCCCCGAGAATGGGGCCCTCCATATCCAGTCAGCTGACCAGTCGACTGATACACCTCCACCTACCACATTCCTCCACTCCACAGATCCACAAACCCAGATACCACAACCACCTTCCACATCACAGGCCCAGCAGGACCCGATACCTCCACCACCCCCTATCACTATACCCACCCAGGCTTCCATCACACTCGACGGGAACCAGCTGCTCACACTGATTCAGGGGTTCCTAACAACCCATCAGGAGCAGACTACCCTACTCCGCCAGAGCATGGAGCGTTCTGAGGGACGTTCCGTGGTCCCACCACATGTAGAGCCACGGTAAAGAGCGGGGACGATCAAGGACTTCATGGGTCTGAATCCCAAGGAGTTCTTAGGGACTGAGGGCATAGTAGTAGCAGATGACTGGCTAGATTCGGTAGAGAGGAAGCTTCTGGGAGTTAGGATGTCGGATGACCTCCAGGTCGAGGCAGCGGGATTTCTGCTGATAGACTTAGCAGGTGTCTGGTTCCGGAATGAGCCGTTGTTTGCAAGAGGGAGAGCCACTTGGGATCAGTTCAAGACCCAGTTCAAGAAGAAATTCTTCTCGACCACTGCTAGAGTAGTCATGGGGCTACGATTCCAGAACATCCAGCAGGGAAACCGTTCTGTTGATGAGTATGCGGCAGAGTTTAGTCGCCTGAGCCGTTTCGCTCCTAGTCTGGTTGCTGATCCAGAGGAGATGACCCGTAGATTTTGCCATGGTCTAGTTCCAGACATTGGCATTCTTATAGTGGCGAACGGTATGACTGACTACTACCAGAGCCTAGAGTTGGCCCGGAGCATCGAGGAGCATCTTCTGTAATGCAAGAGGCCGGCTTCTGTACATCATGAGGGACCGTCCAAGCGTCAGGCTTTCCAGCAGAGAGCACCGACGCTGCCACAGCAGACTTACCGTCCTCCTACACCACATCATCAGACCCCGCCAGTTCGAGCCCCGGGACCCCGACAGCAGCAGCAGCAGAAGGGAGCTATATGTTCTTTCTGCGGAAGACCAGGGCACGATTACTCCATCTGCAGGAAGAGGCTGAAGCAGTGCTTAGTTTGTGGGTCTGCCACCCACATGATACGGGAATGCCCAGTAGCCAAGGGACCTAGAGGACCGCTTCCGACTCAGCAGCAGAGGTTTGGGCAGCATCTGCAGCAGCAGAAGGGACCTCAGGGGAAGGTTTATAGCCTAGCCCTCGAGCCGGAGCCGGAGCAGGTTTCGGAGCCGGATTACTTAGCTGACGTCATCACAGGTCATGTTTATTTGTATACTTTTCTAGCTCTATGCTTGTTTGATTTTGGTGTATCTCATAGCTTCCTGTCATTAGAGTTTATGCATGAACATCACTTAGTATCTACACCTACTACGGAGATTAGTAGAGTAATGACGGGAGGAGGACCTGTGCCTATTAGAGCTAGCTATAGATGCTCTATTATGATAGCCAGGAGAGAGTTCGAGGGGCGATTCTTTGTGATGCCACTCCCCGGTTATGATATCATATTGGGGATGGACTGGCTTAGCTATGCCCATGCATCTATAGATTGTCATGAGGGTAGTATTTTGTTCAGTCCCCCAGGCACAGCACCATTCAGTGTCAGAAGGACAGGGCCGGAGATCAGTCTAGAGCCAAACTGTTGTGCTACAGTCGGGGACGTAGTACCGCCACACCCTATCATTAGGGAGTTTATGGATGTATTCCCAGAGGATCTTCCAGGGCTTCCGCCTGACAGAGATGTGGAGTTCACTATAGACTTAGTGCCGGGTTTATCACCAGTATCCCGGGCTTGCTATAGAGTGAATCCCAAGGAGACCATAGAGATGAAAGAGCAGATTGATGACCTGTTGAAAAAGGGTTTCATTCGATCCAGTGCTTCTCCATGGGGAGCACCAGTGCTCTTTGTGCCTAAGAAGGATGGTACATTCCGGTTGTGTATTGACTACCGGGCCTTGAATGCCATCACCATCAAGAACAAATATCCTCTGCCCATGATAGATGATTTGTTCGACCAGTTGAGCGGGGCGAAGGTATTTTCCAGGATAGATTTGAGATCCGGATACCACCAGGTGAAGGTTAGGCCAGCAGACATCCAGAAGACGGCGTTCAACACGAAGTATGGGCAGTACGAGTTTCTGGTGATGCTATTTGGTCTCACAAATGCGCCAACTGTCTTTATGAACTTGATGAATAAGACATCTCACCAGTATCTGGATAAGTTCGTCGTAGTGTTTATCGACGATATCCTGATATACTCGAAGATGCCAGAGGAGCATGCAGAGCACTTGCGGATAGTTTTGGAAATTCTGAGGCAGGAGAGATTGTTTGCCAAATTGCCGAAGTGCGAGTTCTTTTTAGACCGAATGGAGTTTCTCGGCCATGTAGTCACTGGAGATGGAATCTCGGTGGATCCCATGAAGATTGCTGCAGTTGAGACGTGGAAGGCTCCGACGTCAGTTTCAGAGATCAGGAGCTTTCTGGGTTTAGCAGGCTATTATAGAAAGTTCGTCCAGGACTTTGCTAGGATAGCTGAACCAATGACGAAGCTGACGCAGAAGGACGCAGAGTACATTTGGTCAGAGGACTGCCAGACAGCATTTGAGGAGCTGAAGAGGAGGCTGACGACCGCTCCAGTTCTGACATTACCTTCAGGTTCTGGAGGTTTCACCATATACAGTGATGCTTCTGGGAAGGGGCTAGGATGTGTCCTACAGCAGCATGGGAAAGTGATTGCTTATGCATCTAGGCAATTGTGGACTCATTAGCGGAATTATCCTACCCATGACCTCGAGTTAGCTGCGGTGATCTTTGCACTCAAGTTATGGAAACATTACTTATACGGAGAGCGTGTGAAAATCTTTACTGACCACAAAAGCTTGAAGTATGTGTTCACGCAGAAAGAGCTGAACATGAGGCAAAGACGATGGTTGGAGTTGATGAAGGACTTCGACATTAATTTACAGTATCACCTCGGGAAGGCAAATGTGGTGGCAGATGCGCTGAGCAGGCATCCGATGGCATGGTACCTGATGATTGATCGGCATTTGCGAGAGGATCTGGAGAAGCTCGGTATCGAGCTAGTTCGGCCAGGATCAGTGATACGGATGTTGGCGCTTGACATTCAGTCAGGTTTGATGGAGCAGATCCGGGAGGCACAGTCTACAGATGAGAGCCTTCGCAGACTTCGACCCCAGGCGTTAGCTGGATTGCTGGATGACTTCACTATAGCAGAGGATGGATCCTTGAGGCATGGCAGCCGATTGTGCGTGCCGAAGGGAGAGCTGGTAGAGGCAGTCTTGCAGGAGGCACACCGATCGAGATATTCTATTCACCCTGGTGCTAACAAGATGTACCGTGACTTGCGGGAACATCTTTGGTGGCACGGGATGAAGAGGGATGTATCACGTTTCATTTCGAGATGCCTAGTTTGCCAGCAGGTCAAGGCGGAGCGCCAGAGGCCAGCTGGTTTGTTGCAGCCGTTACCCATTCCCGAGTGGAAGTGGGAACATATTATGATGGACTTCGTTCCAGGGCTTCCTCGTTCCCAAGGAGGGAAGGATGCCATCTGGGTCATCGTAGACAGGCTGACGAAGTGTGCGCACTTCATACCCTTCAAGGTGGGGCTTTCCACCGAGAAGTTGGCAGAGCTATACATGCAGCAGATAGTTCGCCTACACGGAGTGCCGGTGAGCATCGTGTCAGACAGAGACATCAGATTCACATCCTACTACTGGAGGAGCTTGCAGGAGGAGTTGGGCAGTAGGCTCAAGTTCAGTACGGTGTACCACCCGAAGACAGATGGGCAGTCCGAGAGAACGATACAGACACTGGAGGATATGCTGAGGACCTGCGTACTGGACTTCGGAGGATCATGGGAGAGCCATCTGCACTTGGTAGAGTTTTCATACAACAACAGCTACCAGGCCAGTATTGGTATGTCTCCTTTCGAGGCGCTATATGGACGACGATGCCGCACACCGCTCTTTTGGGATGATGTCGGAGACAGAGTTATGTTTGGGCCAGAGATGATCACGGATGCAGCAGAGAAAGTCGGGATGATCAGAGATAGGCTCAGAGTAGCTCAGGATAGACAGAAATACTGGGCTGATGCTAGTCGCAGACCGATGGAGTTCGCAGACGGTGATATGGTGCTAGTGAAGATATCACCTACTAGAGGGACGATCCGGTTCGGACGAGGAGGGAAGCTGAGCCCCAGATACATCGGGCCGTTCGAGATACTTGGCAGGATCGGAGAGGTAGCTTACAGGGTTGCACTTCCACCCAACCTATCAGGAGTTCACGATGTCTTTCACGTATCTCAGCTGAGGAGATATGTTCCAGACCCCAGTCATGTGCTAGATCATTCAGAGTTGGAGCTCGGACCGAGCCTTACAGTTTCTGAGCAGCCAGTGGAGATATTAGACAGGAGAGAGAAGAGGCTGAGGAACAAGGTTATACCCCTAGTACGAGTAGCTTGGAGCCGTCACTCCCTAGGTGAATCTACTTGGGAGAGGGAGTCGGACATGAGGGAGAGATACCCTTACTTGTTCGATCCAACCGCTGCGAGGGAACCACCCGTTCCCGTTTGATACCTTAGAGGTTAGTTTCGATCGCAGCCTTAGTCATGTTGTTGCATTGCTTGCCATGTTAGAATATTGTAGGATCTTCAATCCTTGTGAATTTCGAGGACGAAATTTTTCAAGGAGGGAAGACTTGTAAGCCCCTGATTTTCAAATTTTAGTTAAATTAGTGCTAATTAATTTTTAATGTTAATTTTAGCCTTAAAATAATTATTAGGATTTTTAGGAATTTTTCTATAATTTTTAAATGAGTTTTTAAGTAGAAAAATATTGATTTGTAATTTTTTAAAATATTTTAATATTATTTTGTAATTTTTTGATTTGTTTTTATATCAGTATGCAAATTACTAAATTGTTAATATAGCATTTTGTAAATTGTTTTAAACTGTTAAATGCAAATTATTATTTGTATTTACTGCTGGAAGGACCTAGTTGTAATAACCTAATTCCTAGGGGCCTAAGTGCAACTTCCTAACCCCCCCGACCAGACTCTCTCTCTCCACACCCACTCTCGTTGACCCCCGATCGACGACTGCCCGACCGCCACGCCGCCCTGACCCCGCCATTCCCGGCCAACCCAAACGCCCTAAAAACCCTATTTAAACTCCTCTCTCCCCCTCCGACTGAACCCTAACCCTAAATCCTCTCCACCACCCCCCACGACCGCCTTTCTTCCCGTTCTTCCCCAAAAACCCTAGCCCTAACCCTAACTCCGGCCATCTACCCAGCGCCGCCCCCACGCCGAGCACCACCGCCCGTAACCACCCTCACTCGCTTCGCCGTGCTGAGCCGCGCCCAGCGCCACCGGAGCGCCGCGACGCCAACGCCTCCGCCGCCCGCCAGCTCCTTCGAAATCCACTTCGACGACCGGACACGTAAGTTACAAGTGTCACAACGTGTCGTTTGTGTCTCGATTTCACGTGGGAGACTCGCCAGGACACGGGGATGCTCGTCCAATAGTTGGACACATGAATCAGTGTTCGTGCGTGTCGTGCGTAGCACGGACACGTTGTTACCTGTGTCCTTAACTGTCTGGACACAGGACCGATTTATATTTTTTTTATTATTTATATCTAACCTAAACAGAAATAAAACTAAACTAAACCTAACCCCTAACATAACTGATGGGCTGACCCCCTGGCCAACCCGTCCTAAACTAAACCCTCTCCTGCTTGCGCGCTCGGGTTCGAGCCCCCCTTCCTTTCTGTCTTCTTTTTCTGTTTCTTTTCTTTTTTTCTTTTCAGTTATATATATATATATATATATATATATATATATATATATATATATATATATATATATATATATATTAGTATATATATATGTATATACTGTTTTTGACAGTATTTTATATATATGTATATATATATTTTATAGTTAGTAAATTTTATATATATATGTTTATATTTATATATATATATACATATATGCATATATGTATATATCTTTTCATGTGTATATATATATTATTTTTATATATATTATTTTTATTATTAAGTGTTTTCTTATATATATATATTTTGTATATATATATATATACTTTATAAATTAAGTATTTTCCTTATACATAGATATATGTACATTTTACATATGTATGTATATATTCGCTATACATAATTTTACCATATTAAAATATTAATATTATTTTTACACTTTTACCAAATTGTATTTTTAGTGTATTTAAATTACTGCAACCATTTGGTGTCCAAGCCTAGCATGGGTATTTGGGCCCAAATGTGTTTTCACACATTCAAGACCTGTACAAGTCATATTGGACTTGATTCATGGCCTTGGGTCCTATATTTGAACTTTGGTTCAAATTATATATATGGACAAAATACGCAGATAATTAATTATTGTGTGCAATGCTGTTTTTGATTTTCTAAAAATACTTAGAGTACTGTTAAAATTCTGGAAAAATAGTATTTAGATACTATGTTAATTTAGCTAATTTAGTATAATTTTTATAGTATTTAATTTACTGTTTTGTCACTAGTTTGGCATATGAAACCAAAACTCATTTTCTGTACACTTAGGAAAACTGATTTTTATAAAATACTTGTACTGGTTAATAAATTCCAGAAAAATTATAATAAATTTCTATGATTAACAAGGATCACTTTGGTACTTTACTTTGAGTAAAACTAGGCTTTTTGTCTATCTCTAAAATTATTGGAACACAATGGTCTTTTGATTTATTTATTGATTAATTACGACTTGTAGCTTTTAGTGTTTTAGCCATGTTGAACCCCACCCCTCACTAGTGTAAAGATCCTAGAAAATTAGTTAAAGTAGTGTGTCACCCCACATTGGTCTCCTACGCCAAAGTCATCATTTGGGCTAGGTGCCCAGTCACAGTCGTGTTTTACCAATTAGTGTCCTAGTATTTTAGCTTAGTGTAAAAGCTAAGTTTATATATTTACTTCTACAGTGACGAGTTACCGGACATCCATAGCACTTTTATCGCAGCTTGTTTTGCTTTGCTTTGCTAAAGGCAAGTACTTTCTACGAACTTTACATATTGTCACATAAATGAACTGCAAACCCCACCATGTTAAATGCTGATCCTTGGGGTAGCAAGTTAGATCTCTACATGTTGTACTTTCAGTTACTACCATGCTTAGAACAGTCTTGATGTATCTCTCACATGATTAGAATATGGGTTATAGGGAAACTGTTAGTAGCGTACGTGATCATGCCTCTTACTCGTACGTACGTACCGAGCAAGGTTGACATTCTATGTATACCTTGTCGTAGGCGCACCAGCTGTATTTGTACGTATGTACATCTATCACTTGTTTTACTTGTACGGAAGTATATTTTATATACTTGTACCACAGTACATTTTACACCTATTGACGATCACGTACTTGCTATAATTTTAAACATTACATGTACATCTGTCTGTATGACATATGTATCCTTGCCATGATAGATTGTGTGATGCCATATTTCCAGATATTTTCCTCTTATGTTCATTTTCATGTTTCATATGCTAGTTTGCTAGATTCAGTACTTGCTCCCGTCCTGACAGGATAACGTTGTAGGTGTCCTTACTGAGGAGGAGTTACTCTGCGACACATATTATGGGGTTACTGCCGAGGACCCGGCTCTGCTTTACGAGGATGTTCCTGCGGGGAACCTCGCCTAGTTGTCTTTTGTTTACTTAGACTTTTGAGAGTAGACATGTATTAGACTATATCTTTTTGTAACTGGACATGTATCCAGTTTTACTTTTCAGTTCACTTGTACTTGGACATTTTACTATATACGACGACTTTTGTGTTTGGAGCATTTATGATTCTTCTTCACTTATAGAATTGTTAGCACATTTAGTCTTATCCTGTTGTCTTTAGAACAGCTTACTACGTTTTATCTCAACGTAGGCTGGGCATGACTCGGGCTGGCCCAACAATTTGGGTAGCGGGTCGTGACAACTAGTGCCCTAGATGTACTAGCCTATGGCCTATGGCTAATGAGTTAGGATAGACCATTAGGCCTACTAGACCTAGGTTGACCAAAATGTTGACCATAGTTGACCAAAGTCAACTATAGGTCAAACCTTGACCTAATTGACCTAGAAATGGCTTGGATGGACTTTAAAGGGCTTGATGACTAAGGTTTGACTAAACCCTAGACTATTAAACTAGTTGATTTATGTTTGACCATATGGTTATGAGGATAGTCCTATGTAATTTAAGATATGTATGGGGTTAAGTGGAATAATTAGGAGTTATGTCATGATTTGGGTTAGCCTTATAGAGTTGACATACAGAGTTGACCCTTGACCTAAAAAAAACCTTAGTTAGTCTAAGTTTGACCTAGATTTGACTAACCTTGACTTGCTTGACCTTGTTTGACTTAGTTGACTCCTTATGACCTAGTATGACTTAAGTTGACCTAGTTTGACTGTTAGAGTTGATCAAGTTTGACTTTGGCCTAGATTGACCTAGAATCATGTAGTATGCATTATATACTCTATTTTTACCATTATGGATATAATGTGACCTGTTTTACTCTAAATAGGACTCTGTGACACCAGTTCGGACATCTATTCATATCAGTCATACAGGATGACAGGCGAGTACATTCTCCGATCATTTCATACTTGTTAGGATTTATATTCTTGCTCTAGATTACTTTACATGATGTTGTCACTTTATTATCATGGATTGGTACTATATGGATCTTGTCATACGATGTTATCCCCCTCGGGGTGCATCAAATACAGTTGTCATGTGCTTTTCACGAACATCTTGTATTTCATGTACACCTCTATTCATGTATACTCTTGTGCAATCTTGTACTATCATGATCACGTGAGCAAACATGATAAAAACCTCTTGTGCAAGGTAACATAACTTGACTGGATCCTTGTGTATTGATTGGGGAGGGTGAGTAGGAAATGGTTATGTGATCAAAATTCTATCTTGTGAAATCTTGTAAAATCATGTATATGTCCATGGTACACTCACATATGATGGAGTTACCCTTGCATTGCCCTAATCCGTTTATATAACCATCTCATGCTCTAAATCACAGGTTACCTACAGTTCTTACTTATCATATATATAGATATTTCCAGTTATCAAATCTCTTTCGTTTTTATATATATTTCTTTACAGTCCATATATCTTACTCTTTGTGTCACGCCCCAGAACCAGAATACTGGAGAGCGGGGGCAGACATAGCCAGCTACGTATATTGAAATAGAATACATCTCAACTATACGGTCATGGCTGTCTAGATATGAGGGTTTACTACAAGCCAGCAGTCTCTTAAGGTCAAGCCTATTGTCTCAATCTCAAGCAATTAACAGAGTTACAAGATATTAGAGCATCAAATATATATATATAAGGTGTCCCAACTATTACATATTGGATGATCATGAAGCTAGTCGTACAAAATGACGGGACTAGCAAGAGTTCAGTCATACATGATCAACCCTAGGATTTGTTAATCATGTTTACAGCCCGTAGGCAGACAGTAAGTAAATGTGCATCGAGCTAACAGGTGCTCGTCGGCTAAACGCCTCAAAAGAATAAATTTACATATAAGTGAGTGAAACAAAAAGGAAAACCTACTCTTGGCCCGGGTTCCGTCTAGTTGTCACCATTGGGCTGGAAGCTCGGTAGATCCTCGGGAGCTGCTCCGAAATCTGGCCACACAAAACCAGCTGGGTCAAACCCTAGAAAGAGCAAGTGCCACAAGGAGGCCACAAATAAGAACAAAAGCCAGCATATCAGAACATAAGAATAAAAGAAGTACAAGTAGTAAAGTACACAGGGCGATAAACTACTAGGGACGTAGAACCATTCCGGGAGCCAGGTTACAATCCTTAAACCGAACAAGGACCGGGGTTGTAACCCTTCGCCTGAATAGCTCACTGTCTCTACTCATTTATCGTTAAGATAAGTAAAACAATCATGATCAAGAGTTCCAGGTACAGGGGCTAGACAAGACTTAGACAGAGCTGGACACCATTCATTCACAATCGGCCAAGCAAGTACTACGGCTTACTACCTTAACTAACTAGGGTTATCACAAATCTAATTACTAACAAGATGCAAGTGAGAAACTCCCAGTCCCAAGCCCTGCAGACTATCCAGTTATCCTTCAACGGGTTGAGAGTTATAGGTGGGTACATTGCCCGGGAGACAAATGTACCTTTAGGTGACTTAGAGGGTGCAACACATGACAGTGTGCTGGAAATGTGCTCTACTCGTCGGCAAGCTACAAATCCATTAAAGCGCCCAGATAACGAGATTGCCTGTGACTGGGAATTCTCCATGTTCTAGTGTGATCTAATCATTAGCCTAATCCAATTTAGCGCGAGTCCCTGGCCGTGGTACCCAGGAAGTCACGTCCTAGACATGATGTAAGACAAGACAAGTGGATTGTACAAGCAAGCAAGCAGGAACACCCACGGTGTCAAGTTGATTATAGGAGTCAAGTTTACAAGTTACAAGTCAAGTCAAGTCAGGAGTGCGCCGCCACGGGCCACTATCAAGTTATCAAGATAAATCATGTCAGGGTACTGTCAGGAGTGCACCACTACGGGTCACTGTCGTGTCAGGTTGGTCATGTCATACCATGCCGTGTACAATAGTCATTCCTAATATATTAAGCAAAATCAAGTTCATGTCAAAAGGCGTAAGGATATAAAATGGGCATAAAATATCTAATAAAATACTAATATAAATAGGACTATAGAAGAGCCAAGATCAAGAAATAACAAATTCATCACAAACAAGTAGGTTGTGCAGGGTATGTACTGTGCAGGGTGCCAAGTGCGCAGGGTGAGCTGCGTAGGGTACCAACTGTGCAGGGTGCCAAGTGCGCAGGGTGAGCTGCGCAGGGTACCAACTGCGCAGGGTGCCAAGTGCGCAGGGTGAGCTGCGCAGGGTACCAACTGCACAGGGTGCCAAGTGCGCAGGGTGAGCTGCGCAGGGTACCAACTGCGCAGGGTGCCAAGTGCGCAGGGTGAGCTGCGCAGCAGATGGATTGCGCTGGATCAGGTTGCGCAGGAATGGATGGCGCAGGGTCAGATTGCGCATGAGTGGAGTGCGCAGGGATAGACTGCGCATGAGCAGACTGCGCATGAATCCATGCGCACTCGGGTTGAGCGCAGTTCGCCAAGGGGTAAGCTGCGCGGTCGGCGCTGCGCTAAAGAGCGCTGGCCGAAGGGGATGCACAATCCAGCCCTGCGCTAAAGAGCGCAGGCTGCTGTCTTCTTCTCCAGGCCGAGAAGAAGACTCCAAGAACTCTAAGGTTCAAAACTTCATATCTTGGTAAAATCAAAACCAAATCTAGAATTTCAAAGGTCTAACTTGAGTAAAATTGAATTCTCTTCCACATGGAAGCATCAAAACCCACAAAAATCCAACCAAAATAGATCAAAACCATGTAAATCCAAAAATAGTCAAAATCTAGATCTAGAAAAATGAAAGCTCCAAATCACAAAATGTCAAGTTCTAAAGTTGTTCTCCATGGCCTAATCTAGCTAATGGACAAATAAAAAGTGGTGCTTATTTGATGGCAAGGTGCACTTGCCTATGGGTTGGGGAGTTGTGTGGAAGAAGGAAGAAGAAGAAGTTGAAATAAATTAATGGAGTTATGGAGGAGAGAGAAAAGGTTGGTAGGTTTTAATGAGGGTAGTTGTGATGGAATGGAGGTGGAGAATAGGCTAGGGTGTTCCACTCATGATGAACCAAACCAGCCCAAACCAACTCCACAAAATAAAACCAAGCCATGGTCCAAAACCCATTTACGAGAAACCAAAATCCGCAAGTCGAGAAAATAAAATACGTGCCAAAATCAAATTACGAGTACAAATACGAAATACAGGAATTGGGGGTGACAACTCTACCCACCTTCAAAGAATTCCGTTCTCGGAATTTAATCAAGGAGCTAGAGATTGCCACGACAAGCTATACTAAGCACAGACAAGCTACACTAAGCAGTTCAATCATACAATCATACAATGCAAGCAAGGAAGGGAAAACGTAAGGCACAAGGAAGATATTATACCTTACGAGTCAAACAGGTAGGGGTATCGCGATCGGATGTCGTCCTCACGCTCCCACGTTGACTCATCTAGAGAGTGATGACCCCAAGCAACACGGACTAAGTTAATAGTCTTGTTCTTGAGCGTCTTTTCCCTCCGGTCCAAAATAGACACGGGCCTCTCCTCGTACGAAAGGTTGGTACCAACAACCAATTCTGAATGATCTAGGATATGGCTCGGGTCCGGGATGTACCGTCTTAATTGGGATACATGGAATACATCATGTACCTCACTTAGCGACGGCGGAAGAGCGAGGCGATAGGACACATCGCCTACTCGCTCCAGAATATTGAACGACCCTATATACCTAGGACTAAGCTTTCCCCGCACGCCAAAACGAATGACGCCGCGGGTAGGCGAGATCCTAAGGAATGCATGGTCGCCGACGGCAATTTCTAAGGGACGCCGATGAGCATCGACCCAATGGCGCTGGCGATCCTGAGCAACTCGGAGGTGATCTCTGACTTTCCTGACCACTTCAACCGTCTGAGAAATCAGTTCTGGATCGAGCATCTGCCTCTCTCCGACATCGTCCCATGCTAACGGGGATCTGCACTTCCTACCATACAGAGCCTCGAAGGGTGCCATCTGGATACTGGCCTGGAAACTATTGTTGTACGAGAATTCCACCAGGTGCAGGTGATCCTCCCACGAACCACCGAAGTCAAGGGTACATGATCGCAACATATCTTCGAGAGTTTGTATAGTACGCTCTGACTGCCCATCTGTCTGCGGATGATACGCTGAGCTGAACTTGAGACGAGTCCCCAAACTTTGATGAAGACTGCACCAGAAGTGCGATGTAAATCTCGCATCCCTGTCTGATACTATGCTGACTGGCACTCCGTGAAGTCGGACGATCTGCCTGAGATACATCTCTGCTAGCTGCGCCGTCGACTGTCCAACTCTAAATGGAAGAAAGCGTGCCACCTTGGTAAGCCTGTCCACAATGACCCAAATAGCATCTCTGCCTGCCGGAGATCTGGGTAACCCAGTCACGAAATCTATGGTTATGTGCTCCCATTTCCATTCTGGGATCGGTAAAGGTTGAAGAAGTCCAGCTGGCCTCTGATGTTCAGCCTTGACCTGTTGGCAAACCAAACATCGAGAGACATACCGGGCTATCTCCCTCTTCATACCATTCCACCAAAAGTGTTGACGAATATCTCGGTACATCTTCGTGCTGCCTGGGTGGATGGAATACTGCGAACTGTGAGCCTCTGCCATGACTTCCTGTCTGATATCTCCACTGGGTACACAAAGACGCGTGCCGTGTCGAAGTGTACCATCCTCATGAATACATAACTCTGGCCTTCTTCCTGCCTCGTACTCTGCTCTGAGCCGCTGAATCTTGGAATCTGTTAACTGTGCTGTCCGGATCCTCTCAACTATGGTAGACTGAATCTGTAGGCTGGCCATCAAGGCCACATTGGAAGGAAGAACCACTTCAATTCCCATCTTCTGAAGATCCGACAATAACTCTGGTTGCGCCGTCAGAAAATAAACTCCGGCTCTCCGGCTCAACGCATCTGCTACAACGTTGGCCTTCCCTGGATGATACTGCAAATCCACATCGTAGTCCACCAGTAGCTCGAGCCATATTCTCTGCCGCATATTAAGATCCTTCTGGGTGAAAACATACTTCAGGCTCTTATGATCAGTAAATATCTCCACTCTGTCTCCGTACAAGTAGTGCCTCCACAACTTAAGTGCAAACACTACTGCTGCTAGCTCCAAGTCGTGGATCGGGTAATTCTTCTCATGATCACGGAGTTGACGTGAAGCATAAGCAATTACCTTCCCATGCTGCATCAAAACACATCCCAATCCTCTGTCTGAAGCGTCGCAATAAACCGTGAATCCTCCGGTCCCATCTGGAAGGCTGAGTAGGTTCGCCCCCACTTTGGTGGCGACCGAGTTCGATAGGGCTCAGCGGTTCCAGCAAGGGCTGCACTTAGAGATATTATTGGCTGTGGAGCAGTTCGAGTACCAGACGTTCGATGCAGTGTTGAAGGCAGCAAGGAGGCATGAGTATACCTCCCGGAGAATTGTGGACAGGACCGGAGGCAGAAAGCGGTCCCACAACCAGATGCACCAATCTTTACCATGTCACGCCCCAGAACCAGAATACTGGAGAGCGGGGGCAGACATAGCCAGCTACATATATTGAAATAGAATACATCTCAACTATACGGTCACGGCTGTCTAGATATGAGGGTTTACTACAAGCCAGCAGTCTCTTAAGGTCAAGCCTATTGTCTCAATCTCAAGCAATTAACAGAGTTACAAGATATTAGAGCATCAAATATATATATAAGGCGTCCCAAATATTACATATTGGATGATCATGAAGCTAGTCGTACAAAATGATGGGACTAGCAAGAGTTCAGTCATACATGATCAACCCTAGGATTTGTTAATCATGTTTACAGCCCGTAGGCAGACAGTAAGTAAATGTGCATCGAGCTAACAGGTGCTCGTCGGCTAAACGCCTAAAAAGAATAAATTTACATATAAGTGGGTGAAACAAAAAGGAAAACCCACTCTTGGCCCGGGTTCCGTCTAGTTGTCACCATTGGGTTGGAAGTTCGGTAGATCCTCGGGAGCTGCTCCGAAATCTGGCCACACAAAACCAGCTGGGTCAAACCCCAGAAAGAGCAAGTGCCACAAGGAGGCCACAAATAAGAACAAAAGCCAGCATATCAGAACATAAGAATAAAAGAAGTACAAGTAGTAAAGTACACAGGGCGATAAACGACTAGGGACGTAGAACCATTCCGGGAGCCAGGTTACAATCCTTAAACCAAACAAGGACCGGGGTTGTAACCCTTCGCCTGAATAGCTCACTGTCTCTACTCATTTATCGTTAAGATAAGTAAAACAATCATGATCAAGAGTTCCAGGTACAGGGGCTAGACAAGACTTAGACAGAGCTGGACACCATTCATTCACAATCGGCCAAGCAAGTACTACGGCTTACTACCTTAACTAACTAGGGTTATCACAAATCTAATTACTAACAAGATGCAAGTGAGAAACTCCCAGTCCCAAGCCCTGCAGACTATCCAGTTATCCTTCAACGGGTTGAGAGTTATAGGTGGGTACATTGTCCGGGAGACAAATGTACCTTTAGGTGACTTAGAGGGTACAACACATGACAGTGTGCTGGAAATGTGCTCTACTCGTCGGCAAGCTACAAATCCATTAAAGCGCCCAGATAACGAGATTGCCTGTGACTGGGAATTCTCCATGTTCTAGTGTGATCTAATCATTAGCCTAATCCAATTTAGCGCGAGTCCCTGGCCGTGGTACCCAGGAAGTCACGTCCTAGACATGATGCAAGACAAGACAAGACAAGTGGATTGTACAAGCAAGCAAGCAGGAACACCCACGGTGTCAAGTTGATTATAGGAGTCAAGTTTACAAGTTACAAGTCAAGTCAAGTCAGGAGTGCGCCGCCACGGGCCACTATCAAGTTATCAAGATAAATTATGTCAGGGTACTGTCAGGAGTGCACCACTACGGGTCACTGTCGTGTCAGGTTGGTCATGTCATACCATGCCGTGTACAATAGTCATTCCCAACATATTAAGCAAAATCAAGTTCATGTCAAAAGGCGTAAGGATATAAAATGGGCATAAAATATCTAATAAAATACTAATATAAATAGGAATATAGAAGAGCCAAGATCAAGAAATAACAAATTCATCACAGACAAGTAGGTTATGCAGGGTATGTACTGCGCAGGGTGCCAAGTGCGCAGGGTGAGCTGCGCAGGGTACCAACTGCGCAGGGTGCCAAGTGCGCAGGGTGAGCTGCACAGGGTACCAACTGCGCAGGGTGCCAAGTGCGCAGGGTGAGCTGCGCAGGGTACCAACTGCGCAGGGTGCCAAGTGCGCAGGGTGAGCTGCGCAGGGTACCAACTGCGCAGGGTGCCAAGTGCGCAGGGTGAGCTGCGCAGGGTGCCAAGTGCGCAGGGTGAGCTGCGCAGCAGATGGATTACGCTGGATCAGGTTGCGCAGGAATGGATTGCGCATGAGTGGAGTGCGCAGGGATAGACTGCGCATGAATCCATGCGCACTCGGGTTGAGCGCAGTTCGCCAAGGGGCAAGCTGCGCGGTCGGCGCTGCGCTAAAGAGCGCTGGCCAAGGGGGATGCACAATCCAGCCCTGCGCTAAAGAGCGCAGGCTGCTGTCTTCTTCTCCAGGCCGAGAAGAAGACTCCAAGAACTCTAAGGTTCAAAACTTCATATCTTGGTAAAATCAAAACCAAATCTAGAATTTCAAAGGTCTAACTTGAGTAAAATTGAATTCTCTTCCACATGGAAGCATCAAAACCCACAAAAATCTAACCAAAATAGATCAAAACCATGTAAATTCGAAAATAGTCAAAACCTAGATCTAGAAAAATGAAAGCTCCAAATCACAAAATGTCAAGTTCTAAAGTTGTTCTCCATGGCCTAATCTAGCTAATGGACAAATAAAAAGTGGTACTTATTTGATGGCAAGGTGCACTTGCCTATGGGTTGGGGAGTTGTGTGGAAGAAGGAAGAAGAAGAAGTTGAAAGAAATTAATGGAGTTATGGAGGAGAGAGAAAAGGTTGGTAGATTTTAATAAGGGTGGTTGTGATGGAATGGAGGTGGAGAATAGGCTAGGGTGTTCCACTCATGATGAACGAAACCAACCCAAACCAACTCCACAAAATAAAACCAAGCCATGGTCCAAAACCCATTTACGAGAAACCAAAATCCGCAAGTCGAGAAAATAAAATACGTGCCAAAATCAAATTACGAGTACAAATACGAAATACAGGAATTGGAGGTGACACTTTGCATGCTTTATATTTCCCAACATGATATGAACTGCGTGAGATATATTGTGCTCGCTCCTATCCTGACTGGACCTGTTGAAAATATTACAGATGATGATGGTGACTGTCCTACCTTCTATGGGACACAGGAGGGTGACCTTCAGGAGCCTGAGGAGCATCTAGCTCAGTAGAGGGTGCCTAGTCTAGTCTAGTGTTTGTAGTTTTCAGTTTGTATCGGATTGTTCCGATTGTTAGTTGTGACTTAGTTATATTTCAGGTCTTGTATCCATTTGTGTTGGACATCTACTTTGTGTGGTGTGATAACTCTATTTATATTCAGTTTCTTCCTTTTATCTGATTCCATATCATGCTCTATCTTTCCTAGACTTGTGTTTGAGATATAGAGTTGAGATATTATGTTATACCTCCGTGCGGAGATGACAGATTTATATATCTTATTGTTAGATGTTAGATGTTATAGATGACCTATACAGCGTTCTACCGCCGACACTGCGGCGTAGGCTGGACTTACCCACGTTCTCGTGCACCTAATCAGGGTGCGGGTCGTGACACCCCCGCTCCCCCCAGCTTCGCCCCCCTCCCTCGCTCCAGCTCCGCCCCCCGTACCCCCCGCTCCGGCCCCTCCCCCGCGCTCCCGCTCCGCCCCCAGCAGCAGCAACAACAACAATAGCAGCTGCAGCAACAGCAGCAACAACAGCGGCAGCCGCCGGAGGGAGCGTGCGACGGACAGGGGGGGAGGTGGAGGGGGCCGCGGGGGTGGGGCGGGGGGGGGGGGGGGGGGACGTTAGCCGGCGGGGGCATGCGCGCAGCGGGACGCGTCTTGGAACGAGGGTCACAAGGAAGAAGAGGACATTTTCGTCCAAAAAAATGGGTCAAAGGAGTTGACCGTTAAAGAAAGACAAAAACCGTCAAAAGTGGAGGGTGTCTTACATTATGCAAATTGTGTGGGGTGCACCTTGAATTTGGGTGAAGCAAGTGTGGTGCGACTCAAAATTGCTCAAAAATAAAATGTTGATTTCATGGAAGATCATGATACGGTATTTATTTTTTCATGGCAACCCTGAGGCATTTATTTTTCCTTGGTTTATTTTCAGTATATATATTTTTTGAATTCCTACGCACGCACACACAATTGGGGGACTCGAACCTTGTCGGTCCCTCCGGGTGTCCTCTCTAATACTATTAGGCTAGAGAGCTCGGACATTTTCAGTATATTAAATAGCATACTTGAGGTTGTCAGTTCAGTTCTTAGCTCATTTCAATATAATGGGAGACAAAATTAGTGTAAATCTGCACCCCTAAATTGAACCATCGATCCTATTATACCTCAATTAGTACATGTTCTTTAGCATGTAACTGCAACAACAGTATGATTAATTTGCTGATACTTTAATTTTCCCCCAACGCTATGCGCTGTTCTCTATATGACTAGCTTACTTATGTTCTCCATTAAGTTTGTATGCGCTCAAGAAAGAAGAACAAGCCATGTTCGTCAAGACTCAAGCTTGGCATTTGATGGGTTACAAAGCAAACACATCTCCGCTAATGTAGAAAGAGAACGAATTGAATGATCTATATCAAGAAAAGAGCGCCGATAAATATAGGAATGTAACACTACAATAAACAACAAGGCTTACACCAACGCCTGAACCAGCAATAGTACCATCAACTGGCCTCTGTTAATACAAAGCGGAAAATAACTATTGCTCATTTGCCATTGGCAAGAAAAATGTAGTTAAAAGTGAACCGATAAAGAGTACTAAGGAGAAGTGATGAATATTTGTAAAATGTTAGATTGTACAAACTACAAATATATAATTAATTATAAAGTATCTGATATATACTGCAATATGAATTGGAAACGTTGGGCGAGAAGCATGAAAATTCTAAATTGCAAAGCTATCTAGTTTAATTTTGTAGACTACTAGAAATGGATTTGATTACTCTATAAATTATATATCCTTCCGTGGAATTATTTTCCAAAAAACATCCATATTTTCTTTTAAAATAGTGAAAAATAAAACAGGTCCGACCTATAGAGAATAACTATTTTTCGTGGAAAATAATGACAATCAAACACCAAACTTAGTTTTTCCATCGTAATTTTTTTAAATTCTATAAAAAAAGTTTACTAGTAAAATAATTCTGTGGAATTAATTTCTTCTCTAGATTATTTTCCACCTTGCAATCAAACGAACCCTAAAAATACGTAATACTTTACTCGGTCGTCCGGTGCGTCTATGACAGGTGGGCCAGGTGTGGTACACCGGCTGACGTTTGTCATGGCCCACGACCACCAATAAGTGAAGCATTTGATCTCATGTGTTGAGCTTCCTCCTCAAAGGGGACATAGCTCAATGAGGCATAGTCTCCCTCCACACCCCCACCTCACCTTTTGTAGCGCGCGCGCGCACACAAACCACTTTAAGCAAGACAACCTTTGATTTGTCATAACTTTAAGAATTTAGGGCCTCGCCACACAAGTTTCCCCGGCACACAACACAGGCAAGGAGCGAGACTGCGAGAGTGCGTGTGAGAAAAGAAAACAAGACAGAAAGAACCCAAAAAATGCTTCTTTTTTTTTTTCTTTCTTTCTGATCGATAATCTAACGACACCCGAAAAAGTGACCCTCTCCTGGACCGGGAGAGCACTTTTGCTGGTGGAGGCCCACGTCCGGGTGTCAATGGAGATGGAGAGAGAGAGAGAGAGGTCCTGGTGGTACTTTTTCTCTGGCCATCTTCATTATCAGCGCCTCGGATCCATCAGCCCATTTGCCATTCAACAGCTACATGTTGGGCCCCAGTCTGTAACCAGTTCGACGAAGTGGTCCACTACCACTCACCGGTGATCGGTTCAACTAAGAATGCACGTTGGTGGTGGTGGTGGCTGGCATGACTTGCTCGTGAGCGAGCCTTGGAGTCAACCAAACGATCAACGTGATGATCTTCTTCTTCACGAACAGCACTGATCATGTGGACATATTAATGGCGCAAGCAAGGAGCTGCACCAACTTGTTGGCCAGTAGAAATAATTAATGCAGCAGCAAGGAAGACTTGGATGGAAAGAGCTCAAAAGAATGAATGTAATGCCAAAACCTCGAAGAACTTGTGACCATTTATGGCAAAAGCTAAGCTAGAGTGAGAGTGAGAAAAGAAAGAATAAAGGATTAATGGGGGGAATTTATGTGTCCCTTCATTCAATTCTCCTCCCATGAATCCATGAACACCTTCTCTCTCTCTCCCTATAGCTAACAATATCCATCATACATTTATATTGGCTTCATATAGTAAGCAACCAAAAGAATTTATGAACTGAAAGACAAAATAAATAAAAAAATAAAAAAACAAGCCACACTAGAAACTCTCCTCTTCCTCAGCAAGCTAGAGTGTGAATGCAGCTAGCTTAGCTGAGCTAGTTGAGAGACTTCAACGCACAGAGAAGAGATCGAAAGCATTTGCATGGAAGCCACGTTTCTAAACTCCACATAAAGAGAGAATACATACAATGTACTGAAAAACCTAAGCTGACAACCCATAGTGAACGACGACGACAACAACAACAACACGAAGAACAATGACCAGAAATAGAAAGTTAGAAATAGAAAAGAAGAGAAGAAACCTAGCTAGCTACCACCCTTTTTTTTCCTTTTCAGTAATTCTTCAAGAGTGTACTGGAAAAAAAAAACACCAATGATATCTAAATTCCCAAACCCTAACCCTAATTTTCCAAACCCTAGCCGGAAGGAGGAGGGGGAGAGAGAGATCTAGCTAGGGTTTTTTTACCGAGGGTGTGCTTGTTGTTGTGCATCCAGACCTTGAGCACGTGCCGCTTCACCATGGTCTCGTAGCAGAACTGCTGCACCGCCGCCTCGTCGTGCTTCTGGATCCGCCACCCGACCCGCTCCGCGAACGCCAGCATCTTCTCCTTCTGCTCCTGCGTGAAC
This sequence comes from Iris pallida, assembly GCA_029216955.1. Classification (NCBI taxonomy): domain Eukaryota; kingdom Viridiplantae; phylum Streptophyta; class Magnoliopsida; order Asparagales; family Iridaceae; genus Iris; species Iris pallida. Next base: position 4,760,257 of record JANAVB010008799.1, read on the forward strand.
CTCGTCCGGAACCTCTTCTTCCCCGAACCCGAACCCGAAGCCGCGCCGCCGGCCCCCGCCGTCGCCATCGGGTCCGAGAGTTCCTCCTCGTCCCTGCTGTGCCCGGCGGACGTCGACGGCAGGGCCAGCGGCGGCGGCGTCCTCGCCACCGCCATCAGGTGGTGGTGGTGGTGGTGCAGGTACCCAGCGGGGGTCCGGTAGTACGGAGAGAACTGGTGGTGGTAGCCCCCTTCGGCAGCGGCCGGCCCGGCCGGCGAGCCGTCGGGGAGCTCCTTGCGGTGGAAGTTGCGGTGGCAGCTGCAGGCGGCGCAGCGCAGCGCGTCGAGCGTGCCTTCCTCTCCGGCGGGCATGAACTCGCCGCAGCCGTCTACTGCGTGCCCGCCGATTCCGACGGCGTGGTTCTTGAGGCACTCTCTGTACCGGCCGCCTCCTCCGGAGCTCGAGGAGCCCGGTGCGGTCACCTTCCGGGTCTGGCCGGGCGGTAACCCGACCTCCTCCTCCTCCAGGTCGTCGTGCTCGTCGAAGTCCATCATATCACGACGTAAAGAGAGTAAGAGGAGTGGACACCATTAAAGGACTGAGCTTTGGACTTCCGGTAGGGTTAACCGGCAATCACCGGTGGATTAACTAAGGAAGTAAGCAGGCCTTTGGGGGTGGGTTGGGGGATACTTAAACAGACTGACTTCTCCCCGAGTTGCTTTTTCTTTGGGAGGAATTATATTATGCTTTTCTACTGTTTTTTTTTTTTTTTACTGGGTCAAAGTGAGATGTAATGGTGAAAAGTAAAAGATATTTTGCTTCTTTTTTTTAAGACAGGAGGAAGAGTAGAATATTGGAAAAAAGCTCTTTTTTTTTTTCAGCATAATATTATTTTCTATTTAAAAAAAAAGGTTTTGTATGTAAGCAAAGTAGTAGAGTACCAATAGAGAGATACTTGGCTCTGGTTACTTATAAGAAGATAAGATTTTGCAAATGGATCTGCTAGTGACCAAGAGATGCCAACCATGGGTGCCATCTATTTCAAATAAATGAAAAAAAAACAGATAGTTTTTTTTTTGGGATATATATATATATATATATATATATATATATATATATATATATATATATATATATATATATTAAAATTAGAAGAACCAAGATATAAAGAGTCATTTGTTTATTATCAACTTGTTATATAGAACATATATAAAATATTAATTCAGTATGATAGACATAGATTTTATATTTGGATATCGTATTTTTGTAATTATGTATAATAATATAGATGTTTGAAGGGAAACTAGAATTGTAGAATAGTATATTTCTTCTTCTCATTTCATCATATGGCAAGGGCCATATATATAGGTATAAGAGGCAACCCAAGGGTCATGAGTTACATAACCCAAGGGTCATGAGTTACATGATCCCAAGGGTCATGTGTAACTCATGACATAATGGTGAATAGATAAGGGTTTCATAGCACTCCCCCTTATTCATCCATTTCCTTGGATCCACTTATGAAATACTTCAGGATTCAATAAGCTAATGGGGTGGATACTGCTGGATCCAGAGTAAACTTAGTTTGCCTCATTAAAACCTTGGCTGTGGAAAATCCAGTGGAAAAAACCATCAGTCCTAAGGAAAAAGAGTACAATACTATAGTTTTACTCCCCCTGATCTATACAAGCTTCAGGCTTGCAGGTCTTTTAGTTGCCTCATCCCTATTCCTCTTACAAGCTTTACAAAAGTACATCGTGGTAGTGTTTTGGTAAACAAATCTGCTAAGTTATTACAAGATTGAATTTGTTGTATTTTGACTTGTTCCTTTTCTTGAAGGTCGTGCGTCCAGAAGAATTTGGGGGATATGTGCTTCGTCTTGTCATTCTTTATGTATCCTTTCTGAAGTTGAGCTACGCATGCTGCATTATCTTCAAAAAGGGTAGTAGGCTCAAGTTCACCAGTCTTCAGGCCAGTAGATGCCAAAATGTGCTGAATGACGGAGCGAAGCCAAACACACTCCTTGCTTGTTTCATGGATTGCCAGGAGTTCAGAATGGTTGGATGAGATAGCCACACTGGTCTGTTTGACGGACCTCCAGGAGATAGCCGTACCACCGAAAGTAAATACAAATCCAGTTTGTGATTTCTCTGTGTGGGGATCTGATCTATAACCTGCATCTGAATAACCAAGTAAAGTGGAAGACCCACTATTCGGGTAATATAGTCCTAGGTCTATAGACCCTTGGAGGTAGCGCAGAAGATGCTTCACTCCATTCCAGTGGCACTTTGTGGGCGCTGTACTGTATCTGGCTAATAAGTTAACTGAAAACGCTATATCAGGACGCGTACAGTTAGCCATATAGAGTAGTGCCCCAATGGCACTTAGATAAGGTACTTCAGGACCTAATGATTCCTCCCCCTCTTCCAGTGGACGGAAAGGGTCCTTCTTTACGTCCAATGATCGAACGACCATTGGTGTACTAAGGGGATGGCATTTATCCATGTGGAATTGTTTAAGTAATCTTCGTGTATATGTAGATTGGCGTAACAGGATACCACCCTTTAGGTGTTCGATCTGTAAGCCAAGACAATACTTTGTTTTGCCTAGGTCTTTCATTTCAAAAGTTGTCTTAAGGCTTTCAGATATCTCAGTGATCTCTACAGGAGATCCAATAAGATTTAAGTCGTCGACATAAACGACGACTATAACAAATCCTGTTTCCGATCTTTTTATAAAGATACACGGGCAGACTTTATCATTAGTAAATCCTTGCGTAGCAAGAAACTCACTTAGTCTGTTATACCACATTTTTTCTGATTGTTTAAGACCGTACAATGATCTTTGTAACCTTACAGAATAGGTGTCCCGAAGTCTATCTGTTTTCTCTGGTGAAATTTTATATCCTTCAGGGAGTTTCATATAGATATCTTTATCTATATTGCCATAAAGATATGCAGTCACAACGTCCATGAGTTGCATTTTTAGGCTTTTCAGAGAAAAGAGGCTGATCAGGAATCTGAAGGTATTTCCATCCATGACCGGAGAATATGTTTCTTCATAACCTATTCCCGATTTATGGGAGAAACCTTGTGCTACAAGGCGTGCTTTGTAGCGCACAACTATGTTGTGTTTATTTTTTTTTCTTGTGAAGATCCATTTATATTCCACAGGTTTTACACCTTCAGGTGTTTGGACTACTGGTCCAAAAACTTCGCGTTTCAAGAGTGAGTCCAGCTCTACTCCTATTGCCTCGTTCCACTTTGGCCAATCGTCTCTGCGTTTACATTCCGTTAGAGACCGTGGATCGATGTCATCGTCATTTTCAGTGACGTGAACGGCAATATTGAACGAAAAATCATCGTCGACGACTGTGCTTTTTTCTGTTCAGTACCTCTCCAGTACGTACATAATTTAATGATATTTCTTCTGTTTGTTCCTCTTCAGGGGAAACTAGGAGAAGAGAGGTAGCTGATCTGAGCTCAGCATCCTGTGTTGGGATCTTCTTAATTTCTCCAGGATTTTTTCTTTTACGAGGGACTTTGTCTCTCGAACCTGGTGGGCGTCCTCTTTTTAATTGAGGTATTGCCATTTCTGCTGTCGGCGGATTGCATCCATCTTTGGGAATGTCAATCCTAGCTGGCGTGTTGGCAGCAGGGACGTGTGATCTGACAATCTTCTGGTTATCAGTAAATGTATCCGGAAGTAGATGTACAGTGTTCTGAAGATGTAATATCTTTAGGATCTCATCTTCACATTGACTTGTACGCGGATCAAAATGAGACAAAGTTTTTGTGTCCCAAGAAATTATCTTAGAAGCTTCTGGCTTCTTAGACTGTGTGCCCAGTTTAGGAAATAATCCTTCATCAAACTCACAGTCATCAAAACGTGACTTAAATACGTCACCCGTCAGGGGTTCTAGGTATCTAATTATAGAGGGTGAGTCAAACCCAACATAGATACCTATTCGACGTTGTGGACCCATTTTGGTCCTCTGTGGGGGAGCAATGGGGACGTAAACAGCACAACCAAAAACTCTCAAAAGAGAGATATTTGGAGGTGAACCATAAGCGAGCTGCATCGGAGATAGAATATGACCTCCAGAAGGCCGTATTCTAATAAGTGATGCGGCATGCAATATAGCATGACCCCAAGCTTCCACAGTTAACTGTGACTACATCAACAATGGACGAGCAATCCATTGTAATCTCTTAATAAGAGATTCTGCTAACCCGTTCTGGGTGTGAACATGAGCTACAGGATGTTCAACTTCGATGCCAGTTGCTTGGCAATAGTCTTGAAAAACCTGTGAAGTAAATTCACCTGCATTATCAAGTCTTAATTTTTTGATATGGTTATCGGGGAAATGAGCCCGCAACTTAATTATTTGTGCCAATAGCTTAGAAAAAGCTAAGTTGCGGGTGGACAAAAGGCACACATAAGACCATTTAGTAAATGCATCGATAAGTACCATAAAGTACCTAAATGGACCACTTGCGGGGTGAATAGGTCCGCAAATGTCTCCATGAATTCTCTCTAAGAAGCTAGGAGACTCTAGTCATACTTTCAAAAGGGATGGTCTCGTTATAATTTTGTCTTGAAAATAAGGTAGACACGAGTAATCATACTTCTGAAGAATCTTCAGATTATGCAGGTTGTGTCCACTGGATTGGCTTATGATTCGTTTCATCATAGCTGATCCTGGGTGACCCAGTCTATTATGCCAAAGTTTAAATTTTGGCGATGAATGACACTTCTGGTGCACAATCATGTTAGCTTCTGTTGATTGAATATGAGTATGATAGAGACCCGACGGGAGTCCCTTGAATCGTTCTAAGATAGTTTTTGAACCATCTTTTAGACGAGTAACATACAGATATTCTGCCTCATTTATTTCATTTGTTTCTAAGTGATATCCGTTTAAACGAATGTCCTTGAAACTTATGAGGTTCCTATTTGATTTAGGAGAGAATAGTGCATCTTTTATTATTAGTCTTGTTTTATTTGGGAGCAATATAATTGCTTCACCAGATCCTTCTATTATATTTGATAGTCCTGATATCGTAATAACGGGACCGTCATAATCATTTAAGCTATAAAAATAGCTTTTTTCTCGAAGGATTGTGTGCGTCGAGGCGCTGTCCACAAGGCATTCACACTTCATCTATAGATCTATGAAAAAACAACAACAAACCATCGTAATTAAAACAACGATTTTGAAATACAATTTTTGTTTAAAAAAAATTCTCTTATATCGATAGACGGGCCGATATAGAGAGGTCAATAATTTGCTTGCAAAAATGCATAATTATAAATACAATTTGAGCAAAAAAAATATTCGGTCAACCCCTTTCAGTAGCTCTACGTGAATATGACCAGGCGGAAAAATGAGGGAGGAGGGTCACCGGGGACCTCTTAAGAACCAAGCCCCAAGTTCTTTCTGACATCATACCCAAATAGGTGAGCCTATTCGGAGAGACTTCATAAAATTTTCTTTGTCAAATGTAAGAATAAATATCATTTTTCAAGAAATTCACATTTATCAAGAAATTGACACTACCAGCGGCCGGAGCCGATGGGAGAGGAGTTGAAATGGTGGCTAATAAGTCCTGGGCACGTAAATGGAACTTCAGGTCCACGTGCTAGCTCAAATAATTTTTTTTTCGTTTTATCTTTAGATCAATCATGCCCAAAAAAAAAATATTGAGTTAATTTTCTTAAACTTTTCCTTTCCATTAATAAATGGAACTTCAAAATTTAAAACAAGATATACTTGTAGCAAGAGATTTAAAGTTTAGTCTCATTTATGCAATTATGTCCTTATCCATTCCAGGAGATAGCCGACCCTGCTGGACTCAAAATGCTACTGTAATGAACACTATGAAAGTTGGAAAGAAGAAGAAGCTAAGAGCATTACTATTTAGTATCCTTGACAGATATCTACTATTTAGTACCAACATGCATATATGCATGCTTGAAAGTCTCAGAATTAGATTGTAAGTTGGAAATAACATCCAATCTTTCCCATGAATTGATCCATCTTTCTTTGGTGTAAAAAAAATGCCTACCCAACATAAAGCACTACTGTTGCAAGTTGTGTGGTCCACCCTCCATTAATGGTGGACGGCTTCAAAAAAATTTGTTGGTCCTTTGTCTATTATATATGTTACACAAAACCACATAAACTGAAATACAATATTTCAAAATGATTACTGTAATATATTGCAATATTTCAAAATGCAGTCAAGTGGAGTCCTTCTAAATTGGACAGTCATTCGACTAATGGATTAAACCACTTGATCAGAATTAAGTGATTTGACGGTTCTCAAGAGATAACACGATTTGTTGAAAATATAAGATCCCAACTACGAATATAAAGCTATAAACTGCAAACCATTTGTTGAAAATCTAAACATGTCCAGACACACCACATGAATATGCCGATTTAGGAGCTCTATTAATTATAGCATATGGAAATGGGTTTTATCATTTCTCTAGAGTATCGTACTCTCGAATGAAATTTCAGATATCATCTAGAAAACTATCCAATTGAATATTGTATCATGAGCAAGTACTTACATGATTCAGAAAGTAGTACATCTCATGAATAAGATGAATTTTTTCAAAAATAAATTTACCTTTCTTACCGTACGGTGGAAGAAGGTAAAAAAATTAACGGTACGTCGGATCGGCTAGGGAAGGAGGAAGGATGATGTCGATATCTGGACGTCGATTCTCCTTGCTTCAGCAATCGTGCTGATAACGTGTTTGAAGGAAAACTAGAATTGTAGAATAGTATATTTCTTCTTCTCATTTCATCATATGGTAAGGGCCATATATATAGGTATAAGGGGCAACCCAAGTGTCATGAGTTACATAACCCAAGGGTCATGAGTTACATGATCCCAAGGGTCATGTGTAACTCATGACATAATGGTAAATAGATAAGGGTTTCATAACAATAGATATGTTGTTTTATTTTTAATGTGGAATATAGCATTGCAGTTATGTTATTTTGTGAAGTAGGGTATGAGATCATAAGAATGGAAACATGATGTTTGGGATCGCTGGATTGCCAAGGTATTATTTATGGACTGGAATGAATATTGCGAGTGATGGATCCAGTAATATGGTAACGCGAAGGAGATCTGCCGTGATATATGATGAGTAAAGATGTGAATGTTGTTGTTTCAAATGTTGTGTCATGCATATGTGCTAGAGTTTTATTGTCTACGCATTTGCCTGGTCGCAAAAAAAAACTTGTAGAAAAGGTTTTTGGATCCTCTAACGAATTTCTGTCGCCGAGCATTCAATACTAATCTTGTATTCGATTCCATTTTATTACCATTCTAAATTTTCATTTTTTTTTTTTGCACATGAATGATATTACACAATTGACCTCGGCGGTCCAAATCATACTCGATCCCGGTCTATCTAATGGTTTGATCCACCCCCTCTTTTCCGCGTCAGTCGGTTGACGTCAACTAAAATGGTTTGGTTGACGCGCTAAAATTAGTGTGCGTAATTTATTTAGACCATTAAAATACTGGTCCCATGTACGTATGCATTGAGTTGAACCGTTAGAGAATGTCCAAAACAAGGCCTTATCTAGGAATAAACCTCATCTTTCTCAAGCCACAAGTTCTTATTCCGTCCCCTAATCTAAAAGTGGTCCAATTAATATATTAATAATTTCTAACATATTGAGTATGGGTTCTTGGTCCAAAAGATGTTACAACTGAGAGGAGATCTGTTGTTATCAAACTTTACATACCAAATATATTTGCTTTTTTGGTCTCGCTTTTCTCGGATTTCAAATAAGATGACCTTATTAGGAAGTGGATGGAGATTGCATTGGATTGGAGAAAGAATTGCCTAAACCGGCGATATACTCTCCTTCTTTAATAGCGGTATCACTACCAAAGACAACAATATCTACATTCTCATTCTCAAGATTCAAGGCTATTCCTTTCACACCGCTGGCAAATTCCACCATTTCTCCAGCTTGAATCTCGTATGCACCTGGACAGAAAGACCCTATGAAGCTTTACTGTTCCCTGGGATTGGCTTTGGGCCTTTCCTGCGCAGCTTAGGTGGAAGGCGAAGAAGGCCTCCTTCCGGGGGGGCCCGAGCCATCAGTGAGATACCACTCTGGAAGAGCTAGAATTCTAACCTTGTGTCAGGACCTACGGGCCAAGGGACTGTCTCAGGTAGACAGTTTCTATGGGCGTAGGGGTCTTCTATAAAAATATAAGTCACTCTGATTTTATAAAAAAAAAATATTTTCCCTGGGATTCATATTTTTTATAGAAGATAAAATATATTTGGTACATAGAATTTAGGGACAATATATATCCCTTTTTGTTGCAATTTATATTTAGTGTAATGGTTGTAAGTAACAATATACTAATTTTTTTAGCTAAAAGTTAGGGGTTGATGAGATAATACGTGGCTCAAATGCACTGGTGATATTCCAACTTGGGATACTCTAATACTGAAGTACTCAATGTATAATTCGTTACAATAAAATGACTAACGTTCAATTAACAAATAGAAACGTACATGTCGTACTCTTCCGTCCAATTCCTTGACAGAATGCTGACATGGCATGCTGGCACCACCAACACCGGCATTGAGGAGGACAACATCCTCCTGCCCGCCTTCCACTAGATCAACTTCGACCCCCGCGTCGTCTCCATGGCCGCCTGTGTCAACTGTCGCCTCCGTGCGTCCTCTGGCGCGAGCTTTGCCTCTCCCGCGCCCCCCGCATGACATCCGCCCTCGGCTTTTTCGCCGTCGGGGTGGACGAGGGGTGGCACGTCCTCGCGAAGCTCCTCTTCTTCTGCTGCGGCTCCGCGCACATCTGGGGGCACTTAGCGGCGGTGTCGAGGTTCTCGAAGACCGTCGGCGCAGCTTCCAGTCCCGGCGGTGCTCGGCGGAGGACTTGTTGTATGTGAGCGACTCGTGCGAGCACGCGATGGAGGGGGAGGAGGACGTGGGGCTGTACAGAGGGATGTTCCAGGGGTTCGTGCAGTCGGGGACGCGAGCGTGCTTGATCGGCCGGCAGGCGCGGTTGGAGGGCAGGGCTTGATGCCCCTACTGCGGTGCCAGGGTCTGGAGCATGAATGCCAGATCAGCATTATGTGAAGGATTGGACGGAAGGGAACGACATGTACTTTTTTGTTTGTTAATTGAACGTTAGTCATTTTATTATAACAAATTATATATTGAGTACTTCAGTATTAAAGTGTCCCAAATTGGAATACCACCCGTACATTTGAGCCGATAATACGTAGATAAGGCCGTTACATCTTGGGACTTGGGGGTGGGATTGTGGAAGGGGACAAATTAGTTTGAAATACAAGGGTGTTAGCAAACAAAAACAACTAATTAAGAATAGCAAAGAAAATTTTTGAATGGAAAAAAATGGATTGTACTCCACACAATTGTGCTTTACATGCTGTTTGTTAAATTTTTGTTAGCTTTTACATATATATATACACAATATTACGAATATGAAAAGCTGATTATACTTTCTTCCTATAATTGTATGTTATACATGTTATTTATTATTTTATATATTCTATATATCTTACGTAAATTGTTTTTAATCAATACGAATTAGTAAAATATTGATCTGTAATTTAATTGTTTATATACGTACCTCTAGAGGTGACAATGTGCATCTTTAGAATTAGTAAAATATTGACTTGTAATTTTTTGTATCCTTAAAAATTGTCATTTGGTAGTTACAATTAATAGTATATCCTATTTACCTCTATAAACTATTACTACAACAATACATTATTTGCACTAACAATATATATATATATATATATATATATATATATATATATATATATATATATATATATATATATTAACAAAAAAAATACAAATAAACCCAAAAATCGAATAAACCGAAAACCGAATCGATTTAATTCAGTTCGGTTCGGTTCGGTTATTGACCAATTCGGTTCGGTTTCAGTTTTGCTTATTCGGTTTCGGTCCAATTCGGTTTTCTGTTATTCGGTTCGGTTGGAATCGAATAAACCGAATACTCACCCCTAATGTCAAGTGTCACATAAGGAAAAATGTATTGGAGGGACGATTTGGAGGTACAAATAGCATTACTCATATATTTCTATATATACTTGCAGGCTGCAGCCATTTACCTTAAATGAATTCAATTCTCATAAACACGATCTAATCTAAATCTTTTGAGAATATTTTTTGTTTCTTCTATACAATATATTAAATTTCCACGGGTCATTGGTTATTTAAGTGGGACCGTGGGTCTCTCTACAGTACCTTAGCCTTTTCTAAGAAAATTAGGCTTTCTAACTGATTTGAAAAAAAAGTTTGATGAGTATTATGCAAATCCAAGGAATATTAGGTTCTGTTAGGAACCGGTGATCCTTTTATAAAAGATCATCCATAATAAAACAAACAAAAATATTATTCGTTACCCAACTTTTTTGGGATGATCCATCTCACATAACATGGTGAAGACGGCTGATGTGAGTATTACAGATAACATATATTTTCAAAATTCTCATTTTTTATTTTTTTAATTTAAATTTTGAATTATATCGTAAAATTTGTCATTTTAAAATATTCTATCGTAAACTATATCAAATCATAGTGACCCTTGTGGTCATCGAATCGAGCCATGGGGACGTATTATCCATTCCTTTTATGGTGGATGTTAGAGGCAGTGGGCCCAAATTTATTCCATTTATGGTGGAAGTTTGAGGTAGTAGGCCGAAAAGGCATACAATACAGTGTGCATAAAAAGTACCTAAGGTTTTGCTGGTAAAAAAAAGCACCATAAAAAAGAAATATTTTCTAACACTAAGGGTCTGCTCGAATTGTGATGGTTTGTTTAACTATTTTTGTCTATTTTTAACTCCACCAAATCGGAGGGTTAAACGAGGAGGATTTTAGAAATTTTGTTTAAAAAATCACAAATATCCTATATTTATCTTATAAAATATTATAATTATTTTACTTTATTTTTTCTTGTTTTCAGCATGTTATTCCATAGTTTACTCATTCGTGAAGATATTTTTTACAAGTTCTAATTACAATTATAATCAAATTTAATTTTATAGCATATACAATAAGAATATTTTGGTAACTATTAAATTTTTATTAATTTTTCTCTCACTAGAACATCTAATCGAAACAAGAGTTATTACACCCATTTTACTTAACAATACCTCCAATCCAAACAAGGTTATATATATGGACTATACTTTCCCTTACTTTACTTTCTTTCGCTTAACCCCACCTAACTCTGCTTATTAAATTATGACGTTGAAGTGGTATAGACATTATAACGATTTTAGTGTACAAATAATATATATTTCCAAAATTGTGATATTCTAAAATTTATTTTTGAATTATATCAATATATATAAATATGTGGTTTAGTGGAACCATCTTATGTTATAGGGGTTGCACTGGATTGAATGTGTGAGATTAAAAGGTGATGAGATATACACATTTTAATCTCAATCACCCAATGTAAATCAAAGCTGTGCAATATAGGGTGGTCTCGTAAAATGAAACCACAAAATTGTTATATATATATATATATATATATATATATATATATATATATATATATATATATAGGAAAATACCATATGTACATTCAAAACTTCATCCCTTCACGTCCCTCCGCCACGTGGTCTCTCCTAATCGCTCATATATATCTTCCCCCAACCTCCCCCCCCCCCCCCCCCCCAACCCCTATTTGTTTCGTTCAATAAGGGAGTGTCACGTGGCGGAGGGACATTGAGGGATGAGATTTTTGATGGTACATATAGCATCACTCATATATATAATTGTTTCAATGTTCATTTAGCGCGGAGGTTTGGAATGCTCAAAGACAGAAACTAGGTCTTTCTGTAGGTCAGACCGACACCCTCCAGTCATGGTTCAAGAGAGATTCAGATTGCGTCACAAGGGAGGCACGGTATAGAGAAGCTAGGCTCGGACTCTCCTGTACGGTTTGGCACATTGGCGACAAAGAAACCAACACATTTTTGAGGATATCAAAAATTCGGCTCACGGGATTTTGTGTAATATAGACAAGATATCAATATTTTAGAAGGTGGGATGAACTAGTTCCCGTGTCGGGGTAGTCATTTGTTTCTGGTCGGGGGTTTGATTACTTAAGTTTGTAACCGTTTTCTGCAGTATATATAAAGTTTGAGTAATGATATATGTACCTCCAAAATGTCCCTCTTCTATGTTCCTCGTCACGTGGTACTCATTTATTGACCTAATCAAATGGGGGGATGGTTGGGGGAAGATTTGAGCGAATAAAAGAGTGCCACGTGATGGAGGGACATGGAAGAGGGACATTTTATAGGTACATAAAGTATTTTCCATATATATATATATATATATATATATATATATATATATATATATATATATATAAGTGCTCTAGAACCAATCTATGTTATACATGTTGGATTTGAATTGCATGGTTGAGATTAGATAACTTAAAAAGGTGGTAGGGTCTACCTCTTTTAATCTTAACCACTAAATTTTAATCCAACCCATAACCTATAGAGTGGTTAAACCAGCCGACTAATTTTAGAGCAATTTTGTATGTATATATATATATATATATATATATATATATATATATATATATATATATATATATATATAATCAAAATTTTCGTGCTATTGCACAAGAGAGGTAGGGTGGGGGTGGCGTGGTGTGGGGTTGATGATGAGTCATGTGAATCAGGGCTATTCGGGTCTCACTGCACTGCACTGATACGACGCTCTGGCATCGTACGTTTAAGTCCTGTCAACCTGTCAGGAAAACCACAGATGCGTTACATAATAAGATGAGCGATATATATATATATATATATATATATATATATATATATATATATATATATATATATATATATATATATATATATATATATATATGCAGGAAAAAAAAAAGAGACTAGTAAAATATATACGTAATATATTTCTTCTTCTTCTTCTTCTCTTCTCTCTCATTCTTGCTAGTCTCAAGTAAGCAGCAGGACAGAGAGAACTGTAGCTATATGGGGTTGCAGCCCAGCTACAGTTGCCGCTGTAGCAATGCTGCACACTGGCCTCCCTCCTGCAACACCCAAGCCCGCTCCTTCACGCTTTCTATTTCTAGTACCACAACCACAAGGAAGCAGCATGCACCAGCCAACCAAAATATTGATCGACTCCAGCTAGATCTTCCTCCGTTCCGTTCCAGTAGTTATTCTCCTTGTCCCTGTTACGTTAGAGAGAGGGTTTCGCGGGGAAAAGGATAGTTGGATGTTGACAAGACGAAGAAAAGCGAGGTCGACCGTGGTTTCCATTTCTATTCCTCTGCAGCCTTTTCTTTTTCTCTTTTCCCTTTCCCTTTCCCTTTCTCTCAATATGGGTTTCTTCGATCGATCATGATCACTTGGGAAGAAGGATCAGCTCAGCTGACCACTGATCCATCGCACTATAGCAAATGCTGCATGCACGCACCATCCCATGTGAAATATTATCAACTCAATGTACTTTGATCTCTATGGACTATAGAGACAGAAAAAAAAAAAAAAAAGAGTTTTCTAAAAAGTTAGGTTAATCTCTCCCTCCCTCCCTCCATATATTATTGCTTAGATGCGTGGACCCCACATACTTTCTTTCCTTCCTTCCCTACACGAGAGAGAGAGAGAGAGAGAGAGGGAAAGAAAAGCTTGATACTTTGTCTCCATCATTGCCAATGTCTCAAAGACATGATGCAATATATACACATGTACAACACACGCATGACCAATGGATGAGAACATGATCATGAAAGACAAGAAGCAAGCACGGAGCAGAGAAAGAAAGAATTAACTAAGAAAGCATTTGCTGCTGCTGTTTTTTTTGTTTTCTTTGTTTCATGATTAGTCTGGCTTGAGAACAAACCCTAACCTTGTATATGTTAATAGTACCCAAGAAATTTAGGGTTTAACATCACAAAAACAATTAATCCCTGCTGATCAAGACAAATAATTTATAGCTAGGCTCTCTCTCTCTCTCTCTCTCTCTCTCTCTCTCTCTCTCTCTCACGTGAGGGTTGATGGGTTACATGGGTAGAGGTGAGCATTCCGTTAATTCGGTTCAAATCGGACCGAATAACCGAAAATCGAATTGGACCGAAAACAGAATAGTCAAAACTAAAACCGAATTAAATCGGTTCGATTTTCGGTTTATTAGATTTTTCTATTTATTTGTGCTTTTCTTTGTTAATATGTACAGTATATATATATATGACCTCTAGCCCACCGGGATTCGATTTCCTGACCACGCAGGCCGCATACATCTCTCTTAACCACTAGACTAGAGATCATTTGATATATATATATATATATATATATATATATATATATATATATATATATATATATATATATATATATTATTTTCACAACTGAAATCGAACGGAATCGAATTTTTATTCAGTTCAGTTCGAGTCAATTTTTAGTCAAAATCGAATAATGCTCACATCTATTATTTTCACAACTGAAATCGGTCGGAATCGAATTTTTATTCAGTTAGTTCGAGTCGATTTTTAGTCAAAATCGAATAATGCTCACATCTGAGTCTGTTTTGATCGTCAGCTGAGGATCCAGTGGTGATGCACACATCACATCACATGTATTAATTTCTCTGCATAGATCGATGCAGACTAGGCCAGAACTCTACACGTGATGGCTCTTAATTTTCTTGTTTGGCAATAGTAGGGATCAGCAGCAACGTAGTTAATTTCTTCTTCTTCGTTCGTTCGTGTCCTTGCGTGGGAGTACTCAGCAGCAGCAGCTACTATTTCAAGGCAGAGATGAAGGCAAGCAAACGAACAAGCAACGATGTCGTCATATCACTCTCCCTCTCTCTTTCTCTTTCTTTGAGTTATAAATGTGGGGGTGCAGTGCAGCAAGAGTTTGGTACGAGGTGCGCGAGAGGGGGATCACATGACCGTTCGCAGAGAGACAACTAGCCAGACTTAAGCTTGAAAACTGTTGGTGTTTTTGCCTTTGGACTAGGAAAGATAGTCCCACATCGGCTACACCAAATGATGAGTATCTCAATATAATGCATTGCTTGTGTTGAGGTGAGCACATGAGGAGTGGTGGGGCACAAGTGTGTGCCATGTGGGAGTATTTTTCTAGAAGGAAAAAGGATTAATTCCAACAAGAATGCAAGTTGATTTTTGTTGTGCGGACTCGGACTCGAACACGGACTCTAGGATATCTCGTGCATGCACGGGAGTGTTCGGAGAGTAGGCGTGGACTGTCACACTTCTATGCTGATTGTGGGATGATCTAAAATATCAAACTCTATTTTTGAGTATTGGTATTTTAGTCCCACATCGGATAGGAGAAGTGTTCGGGGGGTAGGCGTGGACTGGCACACTTCTATGCTGATTGTGGGATGATCTAAAATATCAAACTCTATTTTTGAGTATTGGTATTTTAGTCCCACATCGGATAGGAGAAGATGTGAAGTCTCAACTCCACTCTATAAATAGAGCCCATTGGCCTCCTTTGAAAGATGTACCAAGAAGAGAGTTAAGGGAGTCTGTAAAGTCCAGGAAGCCCGTTCAAGTCTCAAATATTGACTTACGAGCGTTCCAGAAGTTCTTCGTGAACTTGCTGGTTCCTGGGAGCAGATCGTGTTGGGGCGAATCTTGCTTTAAGGAACGGTGATCTTAATCACCCCAGCAAGAACCTTTCCTCTTCTTCTTTCTTCTTTCTTCTCCTTCATCTGAGTTGTAACTCAGTTCTGTCCGTCTGCAACTGCGATTGCAAGGAAGAACGTGAGATTTATTTTCTGAACTCAGTTCTGTCCGTCAGCAATTGCGATTGCGAGGGTCTACTATCTTTGATCAAGCCCCGGGACTAACAATCTCAAAGCAAGATCCTTGTAGATGGAAAACTCTCGTGCTTCTCTCATCGATACCAGCTTTAACAAGTTGGAGAAATTCGACGGAGAACATTTCCAAATATGGAAGAGGAATGTCACCCTTAATCTTCAACTCGTGGACGTAGACCATGTGTTGATTGAGGATGAACCGACGAATCCAGAAGGAGGAACTGCCGATGCTACTGCTGCTGCACTCGTCAAGCAGAGCAAATGGAAGAGAAAAAACAACATATGTAAACTGCTGATTCTCAATTCTATGGAAGACTCTCTGACTGGGTCATATTCCAAGAAGGAGAATGCCAAAGAGATCTGGAATTCTTTGGGTAAGCTATATGAAGGTGATGAGAACAGGTCCAAAATCTTCATCGTCGAGAAGTACCACAAGTGGCTCTTCGAAGACGAGATGTCAATGCTACCTCAAGTAAAGGAATTCCTGAAGTTGCGCCAGAAGTTAGATGACGAGAAGATGCCCCTCGTCGACAAGTTTGTCGTTGGAGGGATAGTCTCGAAACTTCCTGCTGGTTGGAGCAACTTCTATGCTAGGATGCATTGGAAGAAGCTGGACATTAGCTTGGAAGATCTTCTACGAGAGATCCACGTTGAGGACGAAATGCGATCTCAACAGAAGATGGACTCTCTGTCCAAACAACTGGCTAAGGTCAACTTGGTGCAGACAAGAGAGTTCAAGGGGAAGCATGTGGCTTCTCATCACAATAAGAAGGACTCTACTAAATCTAAAAGTCCGTTCAAGCAACAGAAGTCCAAGTCCCACGTGACTTGCTTCAACTGTGACAAGAATGGCTACTACATGAGTGAATGCAAATCCAAGCCCAAACCAAAATAGCAGGTATAGCTAAACTTGGTTATTTTGATTACTTAACTTGGTTGCTATTGTTGCACAGGTTGAGTTATCTAGCGTGGTAGCTGACTAGTGGTCTGACACTAGTGCATCTGACCACGTGTGCTCTCAAAGGAGCTGTTCACCAAGGACGAGCCATATTATAACGAAGGTCTCGATGGCGAACATATATCTAGCGAAAGTTCTGAAGATCGAGACAGTGGTTATTAACCACCGACAAGGACACAGGAATGCGTGTTACACGTACCAGAGATTTTTCGGTGATCTGATCTCAGAAAGTCTGTTATCTGATACAGACTTGAAAGATGGACATTCGTACTAGCCAGATGGTAATTTCTTGGCGAGGAACATGCTTCGAAAAGATGTTCGGTGCTGAAGGAATGTTCGAACTTCTGCTGATGGCGATAAAGTTACTTTATTGAGTGGACTGAGAGTTGTTCTATGACAGAAGCAGACTCAAGCTGTCCTATGGGGACCTTATCTTCGGAATATGGGGGTAAGGAGGTGGAGGAGTTTAAGGTCTGTGCAGATACAAGACTGTTGGAAAGCTGCTCAGACGATTGAACTAAAGTACTGATCATCTGGAGTTAGTACACTCAGATATCTGTGACTTTTATCAATTCTCCACAGAGGCCGGTTCGAAGTGTTTCTCGAAGTGCACGTTCGCATGACTTCTCAAGTAGAAGGATGCAGCATTCGGATAGTTCATAGACTTCAGGACTGAAGCTGAACATTAAACCGATCTACAACTACTCAGAAGTGATCGAGATGTAGAGTATCGGTCTCATGAATTCGTATCGTTCTGCAAAGAACATGGAATCATCAATGAGACTACTGCTCCATATTCTCCTTAATCTAACGGGATAGCGGAGAGGAAGAACAGAACGTTGACAGAAATGATGAACTCAATGCTGCTAACTGCGGGTCTTCCTAAATGCTACTGGGGAGAAGCTGCATTGACGACCACTTTTATTCTAAATAGAGTACCGTATGCAACTTCGGACGTAACTCCTCATGAACTCTGGTTCAAAGTGAGACCTAACTTGAATGTCATTCGAGTGTGGGGGTGTCTGGCCTATGTGAAGCTCCCAGATCTGAAGATTCAGAAGCTGGGGACAAGGACTACGAAGACGATCTTCTTGTGGTATGCCGAGAATAGTGATGCTCGGAGATTTCTTGATATTGAGTCAAATCATATCATCGACTCTCGCGATGCTGAATATTTTAAAGATAAATTTGTAAGGCACAAGAATATTGTTCTTATGGATAAACCGGAGAACAATAAGGGTGCGCAAGAAACTGAAGTTTTCAATAAAGAAGTAGTCCAAGAAGATGTTGTTGTTGAAACAACGGTTGAACCAGAACTCGCTGAGCCGTCGTCGAAGCGAACGAGGAGGCCGAAGAACTTCGGAGATGACTTCATTACCTATCATGTGGAAGCAGATCCTCTTACCCTATGATGAGGCGATGAAGACCAGAGATAATGTTTTCTGAAAGGAGGCGATTGACAATGAAATTGATTCCATCACCTCAAATAATATTTGGGTGTTGGTTGATCTTCCTGAATGAGCAAAATCCATCGGATGCAAATGGATCTTCAAGAAGAAGATGAAAGCAGATGGAACTATTGACAAGTTCAAGGCCAGGTTGGTGGCCAAGGGGTTTTCTCAGAAGCAGGGGATCGACTACTTTGACACGTATGCTCCAGTAGTCCGGATGACCACCATTAGAATGTTGATTGCTCTCGCAGCGATGCATAAGATGGTGATACATCAGATGGATGTGAAAATGGCATTCCTGAATGGCGAGCTGACCGAAGAGATCTACATACAACAACCAGAAGGGTTTGTCATCAAAGGTCTTGATGACAAAGTCTGCAAGTTGGTGAAATCTCTGTACGGTTTAAAGCAAGCTCCCAAAATGTGGCATGAGAAGTTTGACAAAGTCATAAGGTCAAATGGCTACAAGGTCAGTGAAACAGACAAGTGTGTCTATACGAAGTTTGCTGACGGAAGAGGAGTCATCGTTTGTCTATACGTGGACGACATGCTAATCCTAGGTACGGATATAAGCTGTATTATGGAGACAAAGAAGTTCTTCTCGACGAAGTTCAGTATGAAGGACTTGGGGGATGCTGATGTTATCTTGGGACTCAAGATCATCCGGACAGACACTGGACTAGCGCTGTCACAGTCTCATTATGTTGAGAAGATGATCACTCGTTACGGATATCAGGATCTTCCAGGGATCGATACGCCGTACAAGTATGATCTGAAACTGAAGACTAATTCAAGGGAAAGCGTCAGGCAGCTGGAGTATGCAAGCGTAATCGAGAGTTTGATGTATGCTAGTACTGCTACAAGGCCTGACATAGCTTTCGCTGTGGAAATGATGAGTCATTTCACGAGCAACCCAGGCATTGAGCACTGGAAAGCTGTGAAACGGGTTATGAGATATCTCAAGAAGACTCAGACATATGTACTGCACTACAGCGGAGATCCGCCGGTAGTGGAAGGCTTCAGTGATACTAGTTGGTGCTCAGAAGTGGAGAGCAAGAGGTCCACTGGTGGATATATTTTTACAATAGGTGGTGCTGCTATATCGTGGGAATCGAAGAAGCAGACTATGCTCTTGCAGTCATCCATGGAATCTGAGTTCTTTGTACTTGATACCGCAGTGGAGAAAACAGAATAGCTTTGGGAGCTCATGTATGATCTTCCAGTGGTTGGGGTGCAAATACCGGCGATACCGATATACTGCGACAATCAGGCGACTGCGGCGGTGGTATCAAATGACCTCTTCAACGGAAAGAAGAGGACTGTGCGGTTGAAGCACAGGGCAATACACGATCTCATCAAGAGGGGTGTTATTGCAGTGATTGATGTTCGGAGTCAGGAGAACCTGGCGGATCCGTTCACCAAGGGCCTCAAGCGCCAGCTGGTCGATGACACAGCTTGTAAAATGGGCTTGAAGGCATTCTGATATAATGTTATTAGAATCCTACCATAAAGTTTTATGCTATTAGTTCAAAGAAAAATCTACTAGGCATCTAGCTTTTGGTTCAAGGGAGGAATATTAACCAGAAGAATATCATGAACGGTGGGTACTTGTCCTCTGTGACATGGAGAGGTTACGGACCTACAACCACTGTTGTCTACTGTTGTTTTCTGCGAAAAATGGATCCTGTGGGAAGGTTGGATTAAATGCCTTAATGAGTTCTCAGGCAGAGTGAATGCCTGGAGTGCTTTACAGGAAGCACGGTAGTGCAGAACTACAAGGAGTGTAACTCCATGCTACAGTGAGGTGACTTCACCATGAGGTTCCCAGGTAGGGGTAATGCCTCGGCTTTGCAAGCCAAGTCACAACGGAGTAGCACCGCAAATAGGCATGTAGCCTAATACTGTATGATAATCGTAATAAAGAGAGGTAGACAACACTACAAAGAGGACTATGTCCTCATATTACAGTGGCATGACACCACGAAGAGGTACCAGGTAGGGTAAAGCCTCGGCTTTGTGAGCCATGTCATAGCGGCGTAACACCGCATGGAAGCGCAAGGCTTCATGCTGGGTAGTTTGGCACTACAAAGAGGCCTGTGATCTCATGCTACAGTAGTATGACACTACGATGAGGTACCCAGGTGGGGTAAAGTCTCGACTTTAAGCCATGTCATAGCGGCGTAGCACCGCAAAGAAGCGCAATGCTTCATGCCATGACTCTTTATAAAGAACTCACCTATAGTGTGTGGACAGAGATATCAGGCCGTCTCTTGAGGGTAAACTTGTAGACGCCCAAAATTATACACTGAAATCAGGCTGGCACAAGGCCTTTAATGTGCAGCCAGAAGCACAGTTGATGTCATTATGTGAGTAGAAAGAATTACAGTTATGGTGCAGAATTCAAGGCTTAGTCCATTCTTGTATCATGCTGTTATTTGACCTATGCAGGAAGATTCAAGTCGTAGCGACATCTCTCCTAATGCATGATGGACAGTCACTGTGGGGAACGCTCAACCCATATATTGAGATATGTGGGGGATTGTTGGTGTTTTTGCCTTTGGACTAGGAAAGATAGTCCCACATCGGCTGCACCAAATGGTGAGTATCTCAATATAATGCATTGTTTGTGTTGAGGTGTGCACATGAGGTGTGGTGGGGCACAAGTGTGTGCCATGTGGGAGTATTTTCCTAGAAGAAAAAAGAATTAATTTCAACAAGGATGCAAGTTGATTTTTGTTGTGCGGACTCGGACTCGAACACGGACTCCAGGATATCTCGTACATGCACGGGAGTGTTCGGGGGGTAGGCGTGGACTGGCACACTTCTATGCTGATTGTGGGATGATCTAAAATATCAAACTCTATTTTTGAGTATTGGTATTTTAGTCCCACATCGGATAGGAGAAGAGGTGAAGTCTCAACTGCACTCTATAAATAGAGCCCCTTGGCCTCCTTTGAAAGATGCACCAAGAAGAGAGTTAAGGGAGTCTGTAAAGTCCAAGAATCCCGTTCAAATCTCAAATATTGACTTACGAGCGTTCCAGAAGTTCTTCGTGAACTTGCTGGTTCCTGGGAGCAGATCGTGTTGGGGCGAATCTTGCTTTAAGGAACGGTGATCTTAATCACCCCAACAAGAACCTTTCCTCTTCTTCTTTCTTCTTTCTTCTCCTTCATCTGAGTTGTAACTCAGTTCTGTCCGTCTACAACTGCGATTGCAAGGAAGAACGTGAGATTTATTTTCTGAACTCAGTTCTGTCCGTCAGCAACTGCGATTGCGAGGAAGAATGTGAGATTTACTTTCTGATTATTATTGCTTTTGTAATCAGATTTATATTATAGTGTTCCTCTTGGATCTCGAGAATAATCAGAAGGTGAACGTTTGTTGAACCTCTGATCTCGACATCGAGTCTACCATCTTTGATCAAGCCCCGGGACTAACAAAAACGTGCCATTTTGCAACCTGTAAGAGACTTTAATATAGATTCAGAAACTATGAATTTTTTTTCTTCCGGAAAATATAATTCAAGTATTTAAACTCTACATGTTGTAGATTTTTCCTTCACTAATTATATATGTTTATGTTGCTATTGAATACATATTGTAGTACTATTTGACTAAGTTAGGTCAAATGTTGTTTCTTAAGGGATACATTAATTACCGTTGCCTTTACACAATAAACAAAGACAATACTTTAGTTTTTTATCGGAATATGTTAGCAAATTTTCTATTCAAAATATATAAACTAGCATATACTTTTCCTATTTTAAAAAACTAACAAATATTTCATTCCTTTGTACATCTGCCAAAAATTTGGTTAAATAGAAGAGGTATATCTTAATATTTTATTTGGTACATATAAAAGAATGAGAACATTTGTTAATTTTTTAAATAGTGAAGATGTATGTGTTAGAGTCCAGTCTGAATTTGGTAATAACATATTTGTGGAATCTAAATCTAGTTAAATATTTGATTTGATTAGATTTGGATGTCCATAATAGGTGGTGTGCTATTTTAGATATAATAAGATTCTTATCTTAGGAAATCCTACTATGGTCTAAAGTAGGATAATTGATGGACTATTTTAGGTGTAATATAATTCTTATTTGAGCGCTTCCTATTTAAGAAATCATATTATGACCTAAAATAAGGTTTTTCCATCCTATATATATGGGGGTGAGGGTGGAGGCACAAAGCACAGCACAAAGTGGAGATTCGGGGTGCTCGTCCACAAGAAAATCTAATAGAAAGTTCATACTTTGCTCTTAGGACTTCGTCATCTAAGACAGAATGAAGAAGAAGATCTAATCGAGGAGTCGTCAACTTCGGTTAGGGAGATTGCTACGGGTTGGTGAGTGATCTCAATTGTAATCTTCTGTTTTCTTCTTAAGAGTGGTGAGGGGGTTGAACCGATTAGGAAAAAGGGTTCAACGTAAGTTTTGTCAATCTTGTAATTTCATCTGAGTTATTAAAAGTTAGGATTTGTTCAGGAGACGTACATCACCGCCATATACTTATCTTCATATTGTGCTTTATGTCCGTTAGACGAGAGTTGATTTTAATTATGTGGGTTGGCAAACGCTTCCGCATGCGTCCAACAATTGGTATCAGAGCGAGGTTCGTTCTGGTCTGATACCCAATTATTGGTATCAAAGCTTTGGAGGTTCTGGCAACCATGTCTACGGAGCAGATAAACACTCGTATGATCACTCTCACAGGAGGAAATTGGGTGATTTGGAAACCAATGATGGATGATCTACTCAGGTGCAAGGACTTGCATGGTCCGTTGGAGGGTGACAGCGTAAATCCAATGGACAAAGCTACTAAAGACTGGAAACGACTGGATCAGAAGGCTGTTGGATTCATCCGCCAATGGTTGGTGGATTAGGTGTTTCACCACGTGTCCATGGAGAGTTCGACAAAAGTATTATGGGAGAAGCTACATTCGCTGTACGAAAGGAAGACGGCTGACAACAAAGCGTTTCTTATTCGTCAACTCGAAGTACACGGAGGGTGCCCTAGTGGCACAACATCTGAACGAGTTTCAGAGTATCATCAATCAGCTGTCTGCGATGAAGATGATGATTGACGATGAGCTTCAGGCCCTGCAGCTCTTGAGTTCCTTGCCGAACAACTGGGAGACGGTGGTGGTGTCGGTGAGCAACTTCGTGCCTGATGAGTTGTCACGATGGAGACAGTAAAAAAATAGCTTGTTTAATGAGGAGGTCCGACACAAGCAAGTGGAATCGTCGCGGGAGTCCGCTCTGGTTGCTTCCTATGGGAAGAAAAGACCCAAGTCACAGATGAGGACATGGGAGAGTTTTCGGGATTTTACGATTGTTGACCGCAAGGAGGACTGCTATCACTGTGGCGAAAGGAGTCATATCAAGAGGAACTGCATGAAGCTCAAAGCTGAGAAGGCCAAAGGCAAGGACGATAATGATGATCTTATGGCATTTGGAGATATTGTCACACCCCAGTACCAAAATACGGGACGGACAAGGCCAGCTATACCGTATAAGGTACGAATACGTCATACGACGATTACAGTTGTCAATCTTGTTGGGTATCCTAACATGCAATCAATCTATGGCCTAAATCCGATCTCATATCCATAGGAAATAATAATAAAATAACAACAAGAGAGATAATCATATGGAAAGCAGGAAATACTCATATGATAATCAAGAGTCTACAGTACAAGATAATAATGTAGACGAGTATACCTTCCCACAGTTTCTAGCATAGTCTGGAACTGAAGCACATCCTCCAAATCAAGTTTGGAAGATCTACAGGGTCGGTCACAGGCAATCTAGGAACAATCCAGGATTGGTCAAGCCAACCGCAGATAGTACCAGAAAGGAAGGCTCAAGAACGGGCGAAGAAAAGCCAGCATGATAAAATATAAAGCAGAACATATGTAAACAGTAAATGAGGGTAAGAATCGTGCGGTACCAACAATCATCACAATCTCTCTAACATCCAAATAATACCTGCATCGCCAACTGGAACTTGATATCAGCCAGCTATGTAAGCAACAAGCCAAACAATTTAGAGGAATAAGCGGCCACTCAAATGCCTACGGCTTTCTATGTGGAGGTTGGGTTACCCCAAAAATACAAGATATAGGAATCCTCAAATTGTGCCTCCCAGCAGGGCTAGTGGGGCCAAGTATAACAAGACAAGACAAGCACCGGTCCCTCGTAAGGCCACTACTAAAATCTGCTTAATTAGCGACGTAAATTTAGCGACGTTAAAAAGACGTCGCCAAATTGTGGACTTTAGCGACGTATAAATGAAACGTCGGTAACCGTCACTACTAGCGACACAAATGGCGACGTGACAACGACGTATACTAGTTACGTGAGCTAGTCGTCGCCAAACGTCGCTACAACGTCGCTAATTGCGACTGTTTTAGCGACGTTAATAGTAGCGTCGCTAAATTCTAACTAAATTAAATTCCCCCCTCCCGAATTCATTTTTCCCCATCCATTTCACTCTCTCACTCTCTTCCTCCGGCGCTCTCGCTCTCACTCTCTCCGGCGCTCTTGCTCTCGCTCTCACTCTCTCCGACGACTTCACTCTCTCCGGCAACTCTCCTCTGGTACGTGACTCCCTCTCTCTCTCTATTTGTTGTTGGTGGTTAGAGGGGTACTGGTGGCTCGGGAGGAGGGGCAGGGGTGGTGCAGGTGGTTGGAGGTGAGGAATGGTTGGAGGGTGGCTGGGTGGGTGGGACAGGGAGGGGTGATGGCGGCTGGTGGTGAGGGCGGTTACGGTTAGGGTTCGGGTTAGGGTTAGGGTTAGGGGTGGGGTTAGGGTTAGGGTTAGGGAGGGGTGAGGGCGGTTAGGATTAGGGTTAGGGGTGGGGTTAGGGGTGGGGTTAGGGAGGGGTGAGGGCGGTTAGGGTTAGGGTTAGGGTTCGGGTTAGGGTTAGGGGTGGTGTAGGGGTTGGGGGGGCTGAGGAGGGGGGCTCGTGGGGGAGGGGTTAGGGATAGGGTTCGGATTAGGGTTAGGGGTGGTATAGGGGGGGAAGGGGGGAGGGGTGCGGGCGGGGGGGGGGGGGGGGGGGGGGCTGGGTCAGTGGCACCGATAGTGCCGAAAAAACTGATAATTTAGTAATAGTTATTTGTTTTCCGACACCGAAAAATGTGATACTCCGATTCGAAACCACGTACCGATAGTGCCGATATTTGTAACACGTAGTTTTGTTGGTTGGTTAATTTATAACACGATAGTGCCGATATTTGTAACACGTACCGATAGTGCCGATATTTATAACACGTAGTTTTATTGACCCCGATACTCATAGGAATGGTCCCGAGTCACGGCCGTAGTATGTAGTATATTCGTTTTAGTTTGTAGTATATTTGTTTTAGTTTTTAAGTTTATTCGTTTTAGTATGTAGTATGTAGTAGAAATGGTCCCGACTAATAGGAATGGTCCCGAGTCACGGCCGTAGTATGTAGTATGTAGTATATTCGTTTTAGTTTTAAAGTTTATTCATATTTGCAGATATCTAGAAATGGCTATATCCATGTATCTTCTAGACCGTTCGTGGATGTACAACCGCATTCGAGATGACAGGTGCGGTGTGCGAGATGAATACATCGCCGGAGTAGAACAATTCCTCCAATTCGCGAAGGCGTTTCCTCAATCCATGGACGGCGTGGACATTAAGTGTCCGTGTGCAAAATGTCGAAACATGAAGTTTTAACCAGAATTGGATGTGACGTATCATTTATACACAAAGGATTTCCTTCCGAATTACTACTAATGGACCGCACACGGAGAGCTTGTACCTTTAGCATTCCAAGCGGAGCCTTATGTGGAGCCTTATATGGAGCCTTTTGTGGAGCATTATATGAATGTCCACAACCGAACTGGTGTCGACAACGAGTACGTGAACTTGGTCTTCGATGCTGCGGGACCTAGTTTCGATTCATACAATCGTGACGCAGCTGAGGAGGCACCGAATGCCGATGCCGCAAAGTTTATAGAGTTGCTAGAGAAGGCAAGGACTCCTTTATACCCTGGCTGTGAGAACCATTCACCGTTAGAGGTGATCACTCGGCTCTTGAGCATAAAGTCTGACTTTAACATGTCCCAAGTATGCTACAATAGAGTGCTCGAGTTGATTACCGATATCTTGCCAGAGGGTGCCAAGTTACCGAAAGACTTCGACCGCTCTAAGAGGATGGTGAGATCGCTACAAGCCAACTGCTGCAAGCAAGTCTAGAAGACCGACTGCTTCAATGTATTACATGCCGTTGACGCCGCGGTTGTAGAGATTGTTCATGGTGAAAGAGATTGCCGAAAATATGAGTTGGCACAAGCGACAACAGACCGAAGGAGTGTTGGATCACCCATCTGATGGAGAAGCGTGGAAGCACTTCGATCGAGCATATCCTAATTTCGCTTCTAATGCACGTAATGTAAGGTTGGGGCTCTGCTCTGATGGTTTCACCCCATTTGGTATTTCAGGCTTCCAATATTCATGCTGGCCGGTAATCCTCACTCCGTACAACCTACTGCCTTGGATGTGCATGAAGACACATTACATGTTCTTAACTATTATCATCCCCGGTCCGAACAAACCGAAGAGGAACATCGACGTGTACTTACAGCCGTTGATAGATGAGCTGAAGCAGCTATGGGAAACAGGGGCGTACACGTATGATGCTTCAAAAAAATAGAATTTTTAGATACGGGCAGCACTAATGTGGACAATTAATGACTTTCCGGCTTATGGAATGTTATCTGGATGGAGCACTCATGGTCGACTTTCATGTCCGTATAACATGGACCGCACTAAGGCTTTTCGTTTGAGACACGGAGGAAAGCCATGTTTTTTTGATTGTCACCGGCAGTTCTTGCCGAAAGACCATCCGTACCGTAGGAACAGAACTGCATTCCGTGCCGGAGCTATGGAGAAGGGCGATCCACCGCCAATATGGTCCGGAGAGAACACATGGGAGCAAGTAAAAGAAATCCCAAGTGCTATTGAAGATCCTACAACGAGCAGCCATTGCGAGGGATTTGGAGAAGATCATAACTGGGCCAAAAGAAGTATATTCTGGGATCTGCCATATTGGAGCACAAATCTGATTAGACATAACCTTGACGTCATGCATATCGAGAAGAACGTGTTTGATAACATAATTAATACTGTAGTGTACGTCAAGGGAAAGACAAAAGACAATCAGAAGGCTAGATTGGACTTAGCAGAAATATGCAGACGCCCTACATTGCACATGATAGACAACGGGAAGGGAAAGCTTTTGCGGCCTAAGGCAATCTACTCGCTGGACAAGGAGGACAAAGTGAGACTTTGTAGATGGATCCAGGACTTGAAATTTCCGGACGGATACGTCTCCAATCTAAGAAGATGTGTCGACATAAAGGAGTGTAAACTGACCGGAATAAAGAGCCACGATTGCCACGTATTCATGGAAAGGTTAATTCCTGTTGCATTTCGAGAATTATTACCGCCGGTAGTCTGGGATCCATTAACAGAGCTTAGCATATTCTTCAGAGATCTTTGTTCTTGCAAGTTGCTCGTCGATCGTTTAGAGAAGCAAGAGAATGACATTGTGGTAACACTTTACAAACTTGAGAGAGTTTTTCCTCCTGCATTCTTTGACTCAATGGAGCATCTGCTGATTCATCTTATCCATTAGGCTCTTATTACCGGACCTGTCGGTTATCGTTGGATGTACCCGTTCGAGCGACAGTTGAACCACCTCAAGAGGAAGGTGAAAAATAAGGCACGGGTGGAGGGTTCTATTTGTGAAGCATATGTCCTTGAGGAGATTTCAAACTTCTGTTCCATGTATTTTCAGCCTCATATTGCTACAAACAGAACAAGGGCTCCCAAAAATGACGACGACTATGAAGGTGGTATGGAGGCAAAACTGAAAGTATTTACTGCCTACGGAAAACTATCTGGTAAAATAAAAAAAGATATCTAAATGACGACGAGGTTAGCGCTGCAATGTTATATGTATTGCTCAACTGCGACGAGGAAGAAATGGACAAGCTAGAGAGGTAAGTAAAATTATTTCGCGTGCTTCGTTGCTTCTAAATATAACTAATATACCTATGCTTCGTTGCTTTTCAGCATGTTTAAGGATGAGGTAACGTCCAACAATCCGTACGCAACCGAGGAGGAAGTAGAACGGCAAATGAGACTTTATTTTCCTTTTCGGTTGAGAGCATATGTATGGACGTAGTCACAATTTACTTTTTCTGTACATTTATACTTGTACATAATAATTAAGTTAGCACTGTTTCTATGGTATTTAGGTTGATCGTCTTGAGGCAATCCTTGAGAATGAGTATATTAAAACTCTAGCCAAGGGGCCAATTTATCAAGTGAAGACCTGGCCAAGTTACTGCGTAAATGGTTTCAGGTTCAAGTCAACAAATGCTCGAATAAGAGACGACTTCTTGGATTTGGATTCTACGAAGAATAGCTGTTTGTGCATAAAATCTTCAAACTACAAAGACGTCGACCCAGGCAATGACTTCTTTGGCGTCTTACGGGAGATTATGGAACTGACATACAATTACGCTATAGAACCTTATAAGATCGTCTTGTTCAGATGTGACTAGTTCGATCCGATCCAGGGTCGAGGTTGGAGAGTTGACAAACATGGTCTTGTTGACATAAATTATCGCCGTTGATATCAAGCTTATGAGCCGTTTGTTCTAGCAAGCCAGGCTCAGCTAGTTTACTGTACCAGCTATCCAAAACGAGGAGCCGGAAGATCAGATTGGTGGGCAGTCTGTAAGACTAAAGCTCGGAATACCTTCGATGTCGACGAGATAGCTTATCAGGAAGACGAACTACCTCTTATTACAAATATTGTCGATGTGGACTCAACGGAAGTTTCTTATGACATGTTTCATCAATCGGAAGAGGTAGAAGTATCAGAAGAGGAAGAGGAAGTTGATAGAAGTGAAGAGAAAGAGGAAGAGGAAGAGGAAGAGGAAGAGGAAGAGGAAGAGGAAGAGGAAGAGGAAGAGGAAGAGGAAGAGGAAGATGAATCGGAACAAGATGAATTTTCAGAAGAGGATTGAATATGTTTAATTTTCCGATGTAGTATGGTTTACTTTTGTTTTTTTTCAGATGTAGTATGGTTTACTTTTGTTTTAGCAACGTTAATAAGCGACATTTTCAGATGTAGTATGGTTTACTTTTATTTTTTTAGATATAGTATGGTTTACTTAGCGACGTTCCCTGGCTATAGTATGGTATACTTTTGTTATTTTAAGATGTAGTATGGTATACTTCTGTATTTTTTTAGATATGGGTCGACGTGGATCATTTGGTTCCGGTCCTGGTGGGAGTCGACGAGCCCGATC
This sequence comes from Iris pallida, assembly GCA_029216955.1. Classification (NCBI taxonomy): domain Eukaryota; kingdom Viridiplantae; phylum Streptophyta; class Magnoliopsida; order Asparagales; family Iridaceae; genus Iris; species Iris pallida. Next base: position 4,789,914 of record JANAVB010008799.1, read on the forward strand.
GTCTCCATCTACCACTCCTACCGACTCCTCATCCCTCCGTACTCCACCATACACTAGCGGTCTAGTCGCCGGCAGTGCCTCCATACCCGGCTCTAGCAGTTCGAGGCTAGGACCTTCTTCTTCTATGCAGCCAGTACCGTCGAGTATTCCAGAGGTCGACCCCACTATTGAGGAGCAGGCCGAGGCCCACGTCGAGGTCGAGGACGATGGCGAGGCCCACGCCGAGAGCGAGGGCGAGGCCGAGGGGCAGGCTGCGAGCAGGGGCAGGGGCAGGGACAGGGGTAGGGGGCGGGGCAGGGGCATAGTGCAGCTTCCATCTGAGACAGATCCTCCGTGTCGCCCGGAGGGGGATCTGAGGTTGGAGATTTGAGCATGTACTCGGACCAGGCGGTAAGTAAAATTATTACATTTAATTTGTTTAAATTTATTATAAACTTGTTTAATAAATTTTAATTTCTATTTTACAGGTATTATCCCTCCTTCATACACCGGACGCTGGGTACATTCCTGCGACAGAACTACGGGCGGGCCTGGATCAACTGGAGGGATGTCCCGGCCGACAGAAAGGCCTTCTGGTTTGAGCACTTTTCGGTACGTAAAAGTTTATTTCCTTTTAACATTTAGTATGTTATGTTATAACTTATGTACTTCTAAGATTTTTTCAGCGGACTTCTCCCCTCCCCACCGCGCCGTTGCTGTCGAGGCTATATTTTCCACCGTCGCCAGCAAGCTTATTAGGGACGCGATCAACGACCAAAAGGATCGCGACCGTCGGGGATTACCTATTCAGGGTTGGATCTCTGTCGCCGACTGGACGATATTGACGAGGAGATTCGATGAAGAAGCCTACAAGGAGAAGTCCGCAAAGTCTAAAAGAGCGCGACAGGCGGGGTCGCAGTGGTGTGGTGGATCAAGGTCCATCATGGATTTTTTTACCCATATGGTACGTATCTCGCCGTATACCCATAATTAATATTTTACAGTAATATATTTCTTTCAACTTAAATGACAAATCATATAATAATTTCGTAACAGGTTGAATCGGAAGAAGACCCGAATATGGTGACCTTGTTCCTCGCCACGCACAAGAAGGGAGAGCTGTTCGTAGACAACAAGGCCCGAGACACCTACGTAAGTTTTACTTAATGCTAGTTCATTAATATTAATTTTTAGTTACGTAGAAAATTCATATAGATGTTATTTCTAGGCCGAGTTTTATAAGTTTTACTTAATGCTAGTGCATTAGTATATTAATTTTTAGCGACCACGTGAGAATTCATATAGATGCTATTTCTAGGCCGAGTTTTTGAGGCTTAGGGAGGCTGGGCCGACACGGGAGGAGAGAGCTGGTGCTAGCACTTCCCAGCAGCCCCCGGCCACAGCTCAGTCAGATGACGAGCTGTGGATGAGGGCCATTGGTGGCATGCATAGGGGTACGTACTATGGTACGGTCTCCTATGGTGCCTTCATTGCGTCACAGTCCTCTGCGACCGCCACTAGTGTGCCCGGCCCCGCACAGACTGAGGAGTCGATCCGCTAGCAGGAGAGTGACGTCCTTGCGCAGATCGCAGCTCTGCGTGACGAAATGCTGGAGAGGATGGGGGCGCCACATAAAGTTGATTCTGCGCTCATCTCACGCTTTGAGAGCCTGGAGGAGACTATGGAGGTGCTGCAACAGATGACCCGTGCTACGCAGGAGGCTACGCAGCGGTTGATCGAGCAGATACAGTATTTCCAGGAGATAGCAGCGGAGCGACCGTCTACTGGTACGCTGGGAACATCGTCTACATCCGGCGGTGCACGGGAGGACATGCTCGTCCACCTATTGTCACCGGAGGAGTATCAGACGATCCTGAAGTTGCGACGACAGTCATCTGGTGGCGCTCTTCCTCCAGCATCAGGTCCAGCTCCAGGTGATCAGTAGCTGAGGAAATTGAGTTTGTACTGTACTAAAATTTTCACTTTGTACGTATTTGAGGATATTCAGCTTTTTCGTTGAGGATATTGAGTTTGTACGTATTTGCGGATATTGATTTGGTTTGTTCAGGATATTATATATTGACATTGTTTGTTGCGGATAGTATTTTTTCTTTATATTTTTTGTATATTCTGGAATGTATTGTGCGTGCCGGTATTGAGTGTTCCACCGAGGGGGTTGGCGATCCCAGGGATTGGATTCTGTATTTTGTGCTTTGTATTCTGTATTTTGGCTCAGGCTCCAGCTCCAGCTCCATTAGCATTCTGGAACCTATTTTTTTTTTAATTTAGCGACGTTATTAGCGACGTTAATATTCGTCGCTAAATGTTAGCGACGTTAATAAATGTCGCTACTAGCGTCGCTAAATGCGGACGTGGCAACACGTGACACCAAATCTGATGTCAGCTCGCCGTCACCAAAACGTCGCAAAAATGTCGCTAAACGGCGACCAAATCCTGACGTCACCTTATACGTCGCTAATTAGCGTCAACGAATAAACGTCGCAGATAACGTCGCTAATTAGCGACGTTATTGACGTCGCTAAATAACGTCGCTTGAGCGACGTTTTGCGACGTTTTCTCGTTTAACGACACGTATTTTTTCGTCGTTCATGAAACGTCGCCAAAAACGTCGCTAAATTCTCTTAGCGACGTTTTTGTCGAGTATAGCGACATTTTCTAACGTTGCTAATCTGACAAATTTTTGTAGTGGGCTACCGTGCGATCAAGAGAAGTATATAGTACATAATAGTAGTCGGATACTGCCATCTACTAGTACGAACGGTAACAACATCCGTGGCGGTCAACTTGTAAATCATGACTAATGTCTGTATTAAGGCTAGTATTGTACGATCTCGGGATTTCATTCCCTCCCAATGCTTCTACCAGTTTAAGTTACCTAGATTATCCCTATAGTTATCCAGATTCACATGCCGTGGCCACATAATCATCCTCCTAGATATCGTACCTCGATACGGGAACGCTAAGTAAGAATCAACCTCGGCACCTATAGTCCTAGTTGTGATTCATCCTTAGTGTAATGCACAAGCAATCAATCAATTCTGACCACGCTAAGACTACTGGCTAATTAGCACTACTAAAATCTGCTTAATTGGCGACATAAATTTAGCAACGTTACCAAAATGTCGCTAAATTGTGGACATTAGTGATGTATAAATGAAACGTCGGTAACCATCGCTACTAGCAACGCAAATAGCGACGTGATAACGACGTATATTAGTTACGTGAGCTAGTCGTCGCAAAACGTCGCTACAACGTCGCTAATTGCGACTGATTTAGCGACGTTAATAATAACGTCGCTAAATTCTAACTAAATTAAATTCCTCCCCGATTCATTTCCCTCCATCCATTTTACTCTCTCACTCGCTTCCTCCGGCGCTCTCGCTCTCACTCTCTCCGGCGACTTCACTCTCTCCGACGACTCTCCTCTGGAACGTAACTCTCTCTCTCTCTATTTGTTATTGGTGGTTGGGGTGTGCTGGTGGCTCGGGGAGAGGGGCAGGGGGGTGCGGGTGGTTGGGGGTGAGGAATGGTTGGGGGGTGGCTGGAGGGGTGGGGCAGGGGGGTGAGGGCGGCTGGGGGTGAGGAGGGGGGGCTGGAGGAAGGGGAGGGTTAGGGTTCAGGTTAGGGGGGAGGTGCAGGGGGGTGAGGGCGGCTGAGGGGTGAGGGCGGGGGGGGGGGGGGGGCTTGGGAGGGGAGGAAGGATGGTAGGGGAGGGGTTGGGGATATGGTTCGGGTTAGGGTTAGGGGTGGTGTAGGGGTTGGGGGGGCTGGAGAGGGGGGGCTGGTGGGGGAGGGGTTAGGGATAGGTTTCGGGTTAGGGTTAGGGGTGGTATGGGGGGGAGGGGGAGGGTTGCGGGGGGGGGGGGGGGGGGGGCTGGTTTAGGGGCACCGATTGTGCCGAAAAATCTGATAATTTAGTAATAGTTATTTATTTTTCGACACCGAAAAATGTGATACTCCGATTCGAAACCACGTACCGATAGTGCTGATATTTGTACTCGTAGTTTTGTTGGTTGGTTAATTTGTAACACGATAGTGCCGATATTTGTAACACGTACCGATAATAGTGTCGATATTTGTAACACGTAGTTTCCTTGATCCCGATACTCATAGGAGTGGTCCGTAGTCACGGCCGTAGTATGTAGTATATTCGTTTTAGTTTGTAGTATATTCATTTTAGTTTTGAATATTATTCGTTTTAGTATGTAGTAGGAATGGTCCCGACTCATAGGAATGGTCCCGAGTCACGGCCGTAGTATGTAGTATATTCGTTTTAGTTTTGAAGTTTATTCATATTTGCAGATATCTAGAAATGGCTATATCCATGTATCTGCTAGACCGTTCGTGGATGTACAACCGCATTCGAGATGATAGGTACGGTGTGCGAGATGAATACATCGTCGGAGTAGAACAATTCTTCCAATTTGCGAAGGCGTTTCCTCAATCCATGGACGGCATGGACATTAAGTGCCCATGTGTGAAATGTCAGAACATGAAGTTTCAACCAGAATTGGATGTGACGTATCACTTATACACAAAGGGTTTCCTTCCGAATTACTACCAATGGATCGCACACGGAGAGCTTGTACCTTTAGCATTCCAAGCGGAGCCTTATGTGGAGCCTTATGTGGAGCCGTATGTGGAGCCTTTTGTGGAGCCTTATATGAATGTCCATAACCGAACTGGTGTCGACAACGAGTACGTGAACATGGTCTTCGACACTGCGGGGCCTAGTTTCGATCCATACAATCGTGACGCAGCTGAGGAGGCACCGAATGCCGATGCCACGAAGTTCATGGAGTTGCTGGAGAATGCAAAGACTCCTTTATACCCTGGCTGTGAGGACCATTCACCGTTAGAGTTGATCACTCGGCTCTTGAGCATAAAGTCTGACTTTAACATGTCGCAAGAATGCTACAATAGAGTGCTCGAGTTGATTACCGATATCTTGCCGGAGGGTGCCAAGTTACCGAAGACTTCTACCGCTCTAAGAGGATGGTGAGATCCTTCTGGATGGGATACGACAAGATCGATTGCTGTCATAACGGATGCATGCTTTACTACAAAGATCACAAGGATGCAGAAGTGTGTGGATTCTGTGGTGCTGATCACTACAAGCCAACTGCTGTAGGCAAGTCTAGAAGACCGACTGCTTCAATGCACTACTTGCCGTTGACGCTGCGGTTGCAGTGATCGTTCATGGTGAAAGAGACTGCCGAAAACATGAGTTGGCACAAGTGACAACAGACTGAAGGAGTATTAGATCACCCATCTGATGGAGAAGCGTGGAAGCACTTCGATCGAGCATATCCTAATTTTGCTTCTAATGCGCGTAATGTAAGGTTGGGGCTCTGCTCTGATTGTTTCCCCCTATTTGGTCTTTCAGGCTCCCAATATTCATGCTGGGCGGTAATCCCCACTCCGTACAACCTACCGTCTTGGATGTGCATGAAGACACATTACGGGAAGGGAAAGCTTTTGCGGCCTAAGACAATCTACTCGCTGGACAAGGAGGACAAAGTGAGACTTTGTAGATGGATCCAGGACTTGAAATTTCTGGACGGATACGTCTCCAATCTAAAACTCTAGCCAAGGGGCCAATTTATCAAGTGAAGACCTGGCCAAGTTACTGTGTAAATGGTTTCAGGTTCAAGTCAACAAATGCTCGAATAAGAGACGACTTCTTGGATTTGGATTCTACGAAGAATAGCTGTTTGTGCATAAAATCTTCAAACTACAAAGACGTCGACCCAGGCAATGACTTCTTTGGCGTCTTACGGGAGATTGTGGAACTGACATACAATTATACTATAGAACCTTGTAAGATCGTCTTGTTCAGATGTGACTGGTTCGATCCTATCCAGGGTCGAGGTTGGAGAGTTGACAAACATGGTCTTGTTGACATAAATTATCGCCGTCGATATCAAGCTTATGAGCCGTTTGTTCTAGCAAGCCAGGTTCAGCTAGTTTACTTTACCAGCTATCCAAAACAAGGAGCCGGGAGATCAGATTGGTGGGCAGTCTGTAAGACTAAAGCTCGAAATACCTTCGATGTCGACGAGATAGCTTATCAGGAAGATGAACTACCTCTTATTACAAATATTGTCGATGTGGACTCAACGGAAGTTCCTCATGACATGTTTCATCAATTGGAAGAGGTAGAAGTATCAAAGGAGGAAGAGGAAGTTGATAGAAGTGAAGAGGAAGAGGAAGAGGAAGAGGAAGAGGAAGAGGAAGATGAAGAGGAATCGAAACAAGATGAATTTTCAGAAGAGGATTGAATATGTTTAATTTTCAGATGTAGTATGGTTTACTTTTGTTTTTTTTCAGATGTAGTATGGTTTACTTTTATTTTTTCAGATATAGTATGGTTACTTAGCGACGTTCCCTGGCTGTAGTATGTTATACTTTTGTTTTTTTAAGATGCACTACTAAAATCTGCTCAATTAGCGACGTTAGTTTAACGTTGCTAAATTGTGTACATTAGCGACGTTTTATATAAACGTCGCTCATAGTCGCTACTAGCGTCGACCTAAGCGACGTAACAACGACGTACATTAAGCACGTGACCCAGTCGTCGCGAAACATCACTGGAACGTCGCTAGTAGCGACGCATTTAGCGACGGTAGTTTAAGCGTCGCTAAATTCTAATTATATCCCCGCCCCATCGTTTCATTTTCCCCAATTTTCCTCTCTCACTCTCTCTCCTCCCCGGCGCTCTCACTCTCTCCGGAGGCAACTCTCACTCTCTTCGGTGGCGACTCTCACTCTCTCCGGCGACTCTCCTCCCTCTCTGGTATGTGACTCTCCCCCCTCTCTCTCTCTCAGTCTGTTTTGGTTGTTGGTGGTTTGGGGGGGTGCGGATGGCTCGGAGGGAGGTACACGGGGGATGCGGGTGGTTAGGGGTGAGTGGGGGTGGCTGGGGGGGTGGGGCAGGGGGGACGAGGGCGACTGGGATAGGGGAGCTAGGATTGGGGTTCGGGTGTCAGGAACCTTTGACAAAGGAGACCACCATGCTGTCAGGAACCTTTCACTCGAGCTCTACACGAAGGATGTCCAATTGAGCTCCGGGGCAAAGTTTTGGCTCAGAGCAAGAATCTGTTGACGGAGCACATCTACCATGCTGTCAGAAAAAAATAGTAACGGTGAGGGACCCATCTGAGTAGGACGTACACTCTAATAATATCTCCTCCAACACTCAATCCCACTACTAATATCATTCTTGTAAAGGTGATCTCTTAGAGTATACGTCCTACTCAAGGATGTCCACTCGAGCTCTGGGGCAAAGGATTAACTCAGAGCGGATTTCTGGACAGAGATGACGAATAAGATGGCTGCCAAAGCTTATGTAAGTTTTCTAATTCTTTATACGTATTATATTTTTGTCATTTTGTATTACTGATACTCTGAGTAATACAGAATGGTCCGATATATACCAATACTCTGAGTATCATACCATTCCTATGTGTATCGGTATCGCAATCACAATACCGATACTCGAGTATCGCATTGATACTTAAGTATCACATCTGATAGTTCTCTCATTTATTTGTCAATTACTGTATTTCAGTTCTAGTTAGTTTTATGTAATTCTCTGATAGTTCTCTCATTCATTTTCATCCGCTCTCCCCTGTGAATATTGATTTTACCAGATGGTACCCATGACCCGAGGAACGGCCCGTCGTTTGAGGGAAACAGTGAATGCTGAGGTGGCTCCTCCTACTGTTAAGGAGGAAGTGGCACCGGTAGCTAGTGAGACCGGGAGTTCTATTCATCCAGCACCGGTAGCTAGTGAGATCGGGAGTTCTATTGATGCAGCACTTGTAAGGGACTACATCCATCCAAACACCGTCGATCCCACTTTTTTGAGGTGGTTGCGTGATCGTATCACTGAGCGTTTGCGTGAGCTGCGTGGTTCTCATTAGCTATTAGTACTTATTTGTATTGGACTATTTGTATTATGGATTGTTTTTGTATTAGACTATTTGTATTGGACTACATATATGAATTAGTATTGTGTCAATCTCTGGATTGTATTGGACTACGACATGGTGATCAGGACATAGTCCCTGCAGCCATTCGACTGGCGAGACAGAAACTATATAGCCGTAGATAAAGTTGACTGTCCTGCGACCCTCATCCCTCGGCAATGATGATACGACAACCTATCACTATATCTTATATAGTAGTAGATGATGTCTTAGTATTACATTATGTGAGTTCATCTTGATTCTGTTATATTCTTCAGATACTAGATACTAGATTCGATAAGAACGTATACTACACCATATGTACAGAACATAGATGATTCACACTAATGTATGCTAGAATGAATTTTGGGTTGTGTTCTGAGCCATCCGTTCTCACACTTAAAACACATATGAATTAGAACTGTGTGTCAATCTTTGTTTTTGTATTTTCGGCGAACCCAGGGATTAGATTCTGTATTTTGTATTTTTACTTTGTACGTATTTGGGGATATTCAGTTTTTTCGTTGAGGATACTGAGTTTGTACGTATTTGCGGATATTGATTTGGTTGTGTTGAGGATATTATATATTGACATTGTTCGTTGCGGATAGTATTTTTTCTTTATATTTTTTGTATATTCTGGAATGTATTGTGCGTGCCGGTGTTGAGTGTTCCACCGAGGGGGTCGGCGAACCCAGGGATTGGATTCTGTATTCTGTATTTTGTATTCTGTATTTTGGCTCAGGCTCCAGCTCCAGCATCATTTGCTTTCTGGAACCTATTTTTTTAATTTAGCGACGTTTTTAGCGACGTTAGTATTTGTCGCTACATATTAGCGACGCAAGGAAATGTCGCTAAAAGTGTCGCTAAATTCTGACGTGGCAACACGTGGTACCAAATCTGATGTCAGCTCGTCATCGCCAAAATGTCGCAAATTTGTCGCTAAACGGCAACCACGCTATAACGTCGCCTTTTACGTCGCTGATTAGCGTCAAATAATAAACGTCGCAAATAACGCTACTAATTAGCGACGTCATTGACGTCGCGAAATAGCGTCGCCCTAGCGACGTTTTGCGACATTTTCTCGTTTAGCGACACGTTTTTTTCCGTCGTTCCTGAAACGTCGCCATAAACGTCGCTAAATTGATTTAGCGACGTTTTTGCTGAAATTAGCGACGTATTTAGACGTCGCTAATCTGACAAATTTTTGTAGTGATGTAGTATGGTATACTTCTGTATTTTTTCAGATATGGCTCGACGTGGATCATTTGGTTCCGGTGCTGGTGGGAGTCGACGACCCCGACAGTCTCCATCTACCACTCCTACCGACTCCTCATCCCCCCGTACTCCAGTATACACTAGCGGTCTAGTCGCTGGCAGTGTCTCCATACCCGGCTCTAGCAGTTCGAGGCTAGGGCCTTCTTCTTCTACGTAGCAAGTACCGTCGAGTATTCCAGAGGTCGACCCCACTATTGAGGAGCTGGCCGAGGCCAAGGCCCACGTCGAGGTCGAGGACGATGGCGAGGCCGAGGCCGAGGGACAGGCTGCGGGCAGGGGCAGGGGGCGGGACAGGGGCATAGTGCAGCTCCCATTTGAGACAGATCCTCCGTGTCGCCCGGAGGGGGATCCGAGGTTGGAGATTTGGGCCTGTACTCGGACCAGGCGGTAAGTAAAATTATTGCATTTAATTAGTTTAAATTTATTATAAACTTGTTTAATAAATTTTAATTTTTATTTTACAGGTATCATCCCTCCTCCGTACACCGGTCGCTGGGTACATTCCTGCGACAGAACTACGGCGGGCCCTGGATCAACTGGAGGGATGTCCCGGCCGACAGGAAGGCCTTCTGGTTTGAGCACTTTTCGGTACGTAAAAGTTTATTTTCTTTTAACATTTAGTATTTTATGTTATAACTTATGTACTTCTATGATTTTTTCAGCGGACTTACTTCTTCCCTCCCAATCGCACCGTTGCTGTCGAGGCTATATTTTCCAGCGTCGCCAACAAGCTCATTAGGGACGCGATCCTCGACCAAAAGGATCGCGACCGCCGGGGAGAGCCTATTCAGGGTTGGATCTCTGCCGTTGACTGGGCGATAATGAAGAGAAGATTCGAGGAGGAAGCCTAAAAGGAGAAGTCCGCGAAGTCTAAAAGAGCGCGACAGGCGGGGTCGCAGTAGTGTGGTGGATCATGGTCCATCATGGATTTCTTCACCCATATGGTACGTATCTCGCCGTATACCCATAATTAATACTTTATAGTAATATATTTCTTTCAACTTAACTGACAAATCATATAATAATTTCGTAACAGGTTGAATCGAGAGAAGACCCGAATATGGTGACCTTATTCTTCGCCACGCACACGAAGGGGGAGCGGTTCGTAGACGACAAGGCCCGGGACACCTACGTAAATTTTATTTAATGCTAGTTCATTAATATTAATTTTTAGTTACGTAGAAAATTCATATAGATGTTATTTCGAGGCCGAGTTTTAGAAGTTTTACTTAATGCTAGTGCATTAGTATTAATTTTTAGCAACCACGTGAGAATTCATATAGATGTTATTTCTAGGCCGAGTTTTTGAGGCTTAGGGAGGCCGGGCCGACACGGTCAGAGGGAGCTGGTGCTAGCACTTCCCAGCAGTCCCCGGCCGCCGCAGCTCAGTCAGATGACGAGCTGCGGATGAGGGTCGTTGGTAGCATGCATAGGGGTACATACTATGATACGGGCTCCTATGGTGCCTTTATTGCGTCACAGGCCTCTGCGATCGCCACTAGTGTGCCGTGCCTCACACATATTGAGGAGTCGCTCCGCCACCAACATAGTGTCGATGTACAGATCGCAGCTCTGTGTGATGAGATGCTGCAGAGGATGGGGGCACCACATACAGATGATTCTGCGCTCATCTCACGCTTTGAGAGGCTGGAGAAGACTACGGAGGCGCTGCGACGGATGACCCGCGCTACACAGGAGGCTACGCAGCGGTTGGTCGAGCAGATGCAGCATTTCCAGGAGATGGCTACGGAGCGACCGTCTGCTGGTATGTCGGGAGCATCGTCTACATCCGACGGTGAACGGGAGGACATACTCGTCCATCTGTTGTCACCGGAGGAGTATCAGACGATCCTGATGTTGCGACGACAGTCATCTGGTGGCGCTCCTCCTCCAGCACCGGGTCCAGCTCCAGGCGATCAGTAGTTTTGTTTTTGTATTTTTGGACTGTACTATATTTTTGACTTTGTATTTATTTGGGGATATTCATTTTTTTCGTTGAGGATATTGAGTTTGTACGTATTTGCGGATATTGATTTGGTTTGTTCAGGATATTATATATTGACATTGTTCGTTGCGGATAGTATTTTTTTCTTTATATTTTTTGTATATTCTGGAATGTATTGTGCGTGCCAGAGTTGAGTGTTCCACCGAGGGAGTCGGCGAACCCAGGGATTGGATTCTGTATTTTGTATTTTGTATTCTGTATTTTGGCTCAGGCTCCCGCTCCATTTGCATTCTGGAACCTTTTTTTATATTTTTTTTAACTTAGCGACGTTTTTAGCGACGTTCAAATTCGTCGCTAAATTTTAGCGACGTTAATAAATGTCGCTAAAAGCGTCGCTAAATGCTGACGTGGCAACACGTGGCACCAAATCTGATGTCAGCTCCTCGTCGCTAAAACGTCGTAAAAGTGTCGCTAAACGGCGACCACACGATAACGTCGCGTTATACGTCGCTAATTAGCGTCAAAGAACTAACGTCGCAAATAACGTCGCTAATTAGCGACGTTAATAACGTCGCCAAATAACGTCGCCCTAGCGACGTTTTCTCGTTTAGCGACACGTTTTTTCCATCATTTCCAAAACGTCGTCCAAAACGTCGCTAAATTCATTTAGCGACGTTTTCACCTAGTTTAGCGACGTTTTGGAACATCGCTAATATGACAAATTTTTGTAGTGTAGCAGGATACCCGTGCAGGTAATCATATCATATAATTAGAATATCAGGATGGCACCGCAGTGTGATATACTCATGGAAGTAGCACCTCAAAGTGCCAGTAGACAAGGAGCACCTCAGTGCAAAATCAGGGCCAGTACGTCAAAGGATAAGCTGGACTTATAGCACGGATACAAGTAGTCATGTCATAAACAAGGACAAATCTGTCAGTCACATGAAATCATCTGCCCACATCGTGGCATATATATTAGGTCAGGTACATGGTCGGGATCTCTACTATAGTATCATCTCAAGCATGCATGGGAGCCTAGGGGTCTAATCATCAAGGAGGTCTATCCACCGGATCAATCTATCAGTAGTCTTCCATCTACGATGGAATAAATAACATGTCAGGAAGGACGATCACCAAATACCAAGCTAATTACTATAAATACTGCTAGGCCCTCTAGCTTACAAGAATTCTCTGAATCAATGATCACAAGCTACCAGCAAACAAGTTCCCCCAACTATCGGGATATATAACAAAGGTACCAGGTTTTGGGCGTTTGAGAACTTGGGTAAAAATCATATAAGGATACCCTCGATATTCTCCTCGTTCCGCGAAATATTAGCACAATCAATCAAAATCCAGGAATCTACATAGTCATATCTGATCAAAATAGAACATCAAAAATGAAATGGCATCACTATCCAAGAATCCACGTGAGTCTACCAAATCAAAATCCCGGAATCATACTCCCTATAATATTCAATCCTCAAACAAATCCAAGTCACAAATCCCGATACATAGGGCAACTGATAGCCCTATCTGGCTAAACATAGGATAACTCCTAGAAAGAATGGTCAGGGGACAAGAATCTATTAATTAATATCGTCGAAAAATGGCAAGGATTGTATGACCCGCTCTGGAGAGGATCCACAACCCTTAAACCAAACAAGGACCAGGGTTACGGACCGTCTCCCTAGTGGAACCACGCTCCTTACGCAATCCGACGGACAAGACAAGTCAAGTATCTAGGCAACTAATCTAGTCACGAGTCTTCCTAGCAGGTACTGGAATCAGGTCACTATACTACGATATAAACGTGCATGAGTTTGGTGCAGCAAACCAAAGAAACGATTCTGTCTAAATCTTTGAACCAAATTCCCGATCGGAAATTCTGGAAAAATTTGGCAAAATCTCATTTGTATTCCGGACGGGAGCTCCCAACGAATTGGGACTAAATCCACTCGGCACAACCCGCCGCAGAATCGTAAACCGAGAACACAAAGTCTCACCTTCCAGTAATGCTACGATGCGTACTGGGAACCAAACCATACCCGAGAGCACTAAGTCTCGGCCTCCAGCAGCACTTTGATGCGTACTGGACACCAAGCCAACACATGCAACAAAAATTGCCACGCAGGGCATATCAAGACCCACAGTCATATCAAAGTCACAAGCACAGTCACATAAATAGTTAGCCAAAGCCGTCACCCGACCACGAGTCGGACACGGGGAACGTGGGGACAATCCATACATGTGAGTCGTGCTCGTGTCCTTGGAGGTGTGGATGACCCGTCCGAGTTGTCCGATATGGCTTGACTCGGTATCATACCAAGCTATTCTAAGTTATCATCATGGTAGTTCTACTACTATGCTACACTACTCACAGTTATACATTTAAAATTAAAAATGAATTAAATACAATAAAATTCAGGAGAGAGGGCAAGAGCCGTCGATGAGCAAGGGCCGATACTTGCCTAGAGGGCTCGGCTAGGTAAGCAAGTCTTCGGTGATCGGGATCCAAGTAGCACGTCCATCGAGGTCCTCAGAACACAAAATAAACAATTATTAGAATTAAATAATAAAATAATAACAGAAGCACAAGGATGGCCGCAGGCTATACCGTGTAGGCCCCACAAGTAGTACAGGGCTCTGGAATGAAAATCGAGGCACGCAGATCAACACGGACACATAAACCAAGACGCACACGTACATCGAGACGCGCACGAGAATCGAGATAACATGAATATCGGGATGAACGGGTAACATAATATGTACGTAAATTAGACCGATATGGGCATGCAAACCGAGACGTGCACGTAATCGAGACGTACACGTAGATCGCGGGGTAACGAATATCGAGATGGCGTTTAAATAAATATGGCACGCAAATTGGTGCGTGCACGCAATTCAATGCAGTACGGAGCACGAGATGGGCATAAAGGTCGAGACACAAAAAATAAGGTGGTACATAAATCAAGATGCCACGATGCTCGAGGCAGCGCGGGGCTTGATGTGTCCTACTGGCCAAGGCAGGGCACGGATCGAGGTAGCATGAAAACTAAGACGACACACAAATCGAGGTGCACACGTCCTGATAAGCCCAAAGAAAGAGGAGACACACGAATCGAGGATGCACCTCTCCCGAGAAACACATGTAACGAGGGTACGCTGCTTGAGACAGGAACACTACATGAGTTATGAGGTGGCGTACTGTTCGAGACAGCACGCGGGTCGAGATAGCACGCAGCCCAAGATACGCAGCCCGAGGAAGGGAGAGGGAGTCAGAGGAACCCGGGTCCTCGTCGATGAAAAGAAACCGCGACGGCGCGGGCAGGTCGGGGCGGATCGGGCTCCTAGCCGCAGTGGAAGGACAACAACAGCAGGCACTGTGCCAGTGACCGAAGGAGATGGCGGCGGCCATGGCGAAAGGCGACGGATGGAGGTGGCGGCCATGGCGGCCGAAGAGGAGGTGATGGTGGCGCTGGTGGCGGCTATCCGCGCTACGGCGAGAGAAATAAGAAGAAGGAGTGGAGGAGACGATGGTGGTACTGGCCATGGAGGTGATGGCTGATGGCGGGGGTGTTGGTGGCTGGAGGTGGCGACCGATGTTGTGGCACCGGTGGAGGAAACAACGAGAGGGGGAGAGAGCACATGTGAGAGAGAGAGAGGTAGATGGTGGAGCTGGCGGTGGTGTCGTCTAAGGGCGCGACGGTCAGAGGCCATGAGAGAGCGGATGAGATGAGGGGAGTGAAAGAGGAGAGAGGGAGGGTATCGGCTGAGTGAAAAGGGAAGGGGGATAGATATAGGAAAAAAATAAATAAATAATTAATAATAATAATGACAATAAAAATAATAGTAACAATAGTAATAATGGTAACAAGAATAATAATATGAATTTCTCAATAATAAAATAAAATAATTCCAACATAACCAAGAATCATCCATGAACAACCTAGGCCAATAATGATCCAAAAATAAAATAAAACTTTTAAACAAATGCGAAATTTTAAAATCACTGAAATACATAATACAGTCACATACATATTTTCAAAAATAGAGAGGCGACATATATCATCATCGCAACGACCGACACAGAGAAATCTTGTGGCATGTATCATGATAGTGACTGGATCATGGACACGGGGGCGTTGCACAACGCCACTCCACATAGGTGGATCTTTATGTCATACCGCGGTGATAGGTTTGGACGTGTGAAGATGGACGACTGCAGTTGTAGGCATCTGTGATTTGCACTTGACGTCAGAGTTTGGTGAGAAGCTCGTCCTCACGGGTGTGCGACATGTACCAAGTTTGCGGTACAACTTGGTTTCGGAAGGAAGGCTGGCAGATGGTGGTTGTCGCAGTCTGTTTGGGGACAATAATTGGATGCTTGCGAAGGGTTCCCGACAGCTGGTTCGGAAAGATTTATGTTGTGGCATGTACAGGCTCAAGCTGTTGAGCTATACAGGCAGCTACATACATCGGATGGAGGCTCGAGGGGTATTCGACAGGAGGTGGATCGTCGAGAACTTACTGAGAAGGGTCTTCTAGATGCTTTGAGGGATACGGAGGATTCGGTTCGTCGAGACAAAGTGACGGATGATGATGAGTCAAAGATTGAGGGTCAGTCTGTTAGTCCCATGACAACTGGTCGGTCTTCAGGTGGGGGTTGTTCTACGGATCCGGTTTTGGCAACAGGTGGTTTGCCAAAGCTTCACGGAGAGTCATCATTCACACATTTCAGGGGGGCTGTGGTTATCGATGACATGCACAGTGTGATGTTCTGCTCGAGAACGCATATGTATGGGGGACCTTCAAATTCTGATACAAAGGTAGACAGGTTCAGCAGTTCGAATCTCAGAAGAATTGCACCATCCGTTTGGTTGGGCCAGCCAAGGGTGAAGAAGCTCGTCGGAAAGTTATCATTTTTTGGTGGTGTCATGCCACAGAACCAGAATACTAGAAAGCGGGGGCAGACATAGCCAGCTACGTATATTGAAGTGCAACCCACCTCGCTATACGGTTACGGCTGTCTAGATACATGAGGGTTTAACTACAAGCCAACAGTCTCTTATGGTCAAGAACAAGCCTAGTGTCTCAATCACAAGCAAGTAAGTAAATGTTACAAGATGTAAGATCACCAAATATACAATAGTAAGGCATCCCAAACATTACATATTCAGCTGATCATGAAGCTAGTCGTTACAAAATGTGATGACTAGCAAGAGTTTAGTCATACATGATCAACCCTAGGATCTGCCAATCATGTTACAGCCCATAGGCAGACAGTAAGTAAATGCAATCGAGCTAAACAGGTGCTCATCGGCTAAATGCCTCAAAAGAATATTTTTACAATAAAGTGGAAGATAAAAAATAAACCCACTCGTTGTCCTGGTTACGCCTAGTGGTCACCATCGGGCTGGAAAATCGGTAGATCCTCTGGAGCTGTTCCGAAATCTGGCCATACAAAACCAGCTGGGTCAGACCCCAGAAAGGACAAGTGCCACAAGGAAGCTTCACTTAGGAACTAAAACCAGCAATTAGCACAAGGATATAAATAAGTAGTAAGAACTGGAAATAATGGAAAATATATCAGGATGATTACGATGAGATAACCATGGAACAATTCAGATAACCAGGTTACAACCCGTAAACCAAACAAGGACCGGGATTGTATCCCTTCATCTGAGCGGAACTTGGCTTCCCACCATTTATCGGCAAGATAATATAAGAAATCATGTCATGAAACAATCTTGTACAGGATCAAGACAAGACTAGACTGGTTATGCCATCCAATCAATCACGGCTAAGCAATGAGTACGGCTTGATACTTTAACTAACTAGAGTTATCACAGGCCTAGTTATTAACAAGATACAGCGAGATTATTCCACAGCCACAAGCCCTGCAGACCATCCAGGTTACCCAGGTCAAAAATTAAGAGTTGAATTCAGGTGGGTACACTATCCAGGAAACGCATGTACCCTCAAGTACCTTGAAGGGTGCAACACATGACAGTGTGCTGGAAATGTACCCTACTCGACGGCAGGCTACAGATCCCAGGCGCGTCCAGGTAACGGGATCGCCTGTAGACGGGAAATCTCTTCATGACTACCGTGTTATTCTAGTTATTTGCCTTAGTCCATTTCAGTAGGTACTCCTGACCGTGGTACTCAGGAGTCCCTTCCTAAACATGATGCAAGACATGACTGGTTTATTTGTACAAACACAATCACCTACGGTGTCCAGGTTATTTATACTGGTCATGTCATGTCATGGGGCTGTCGCAACAGCTTATCAGGATAAATTATGTCAGGCTACTTGTTAGGAGTGCGTCACGGTGGGTCACTATTATGTCATGTTACTTGTCAGGAGTGCACCACTACGGGTCACTGTCGTGTTCATGGTACATGTGCAGGGTTGTCACGATCCGCTACCCAAATTGTTGAGCCGGGCCGAGTCATGTCCAGCCTACGCTCGAGATAAGTGCAGTAAGCTGTTCTTGAGAAAACAAGATAAGACTAAATGTGCTAACAGTTCTATAAGTAAAGAAGAGTCATAAAAGCTCCAAACACAAAAGTCATCTCATATAATAGTAAGTCCAAGTACAAGTCTGAAATATAAAGCTGAATACAGGTCCAGACACAAAATACATAGTCTAATACATGACTAGTCTCAAAAGTCTAAAATATAAATAGACAACTAGACGAGGTTCCCCGTAGGTACATCCTCGTAAGACAAAGCCTCGTCCTCGGCAGTAACTCCATAATACGAATCACAGAGCAACTCCTCCTCAGTAAGTATACCTACAACGTTATCCTGTCAGGACGGGAGCAAGTACTGTTTCTAACAAACTAAATATACGAAGCATAAACAGAAATGTAATAAACTGGAATCATGGCATATCATGGTTTAATTGGTTCTTTTTAGAAATAGCAACATATAGTTTAAAAGTTTAAAACCGTAGCATGTACGTGAATCGGTCAATAGGTGAATAGGATGTACAGTGGTACATATCAAGTTTCTGAAGTGTACATACGTACCCTTAACGGCATCGGTGTATGTCCATACACAAATGCGAGATCATACATACGACAAAGTTACATATAGAATGTAACAGTGCTCGATAAATACATACGGCGAAGGGGGTCATGATCACGTACACTACTAACAGTTTTCCCTTAACCCGTTATTTAAACATATGAGAGATATGAAAAACTGTCCTAAACATGGTAGAGACTGAAAGTCATACAACATGTAAAGTTTTAACTTGCTACCCTAATGATCAGCATTTAACATAGTTGGTAAATCACAGTTTATTATTTATAGCAGTATGTAAAGTTTGCAGAAAGTACTTGCCTTTAGCAAAGCAAAGCAGCGATAAAAATGCTATAGATGCCTGGTGACTCGTCACTATAGAAATAAATACATAAACTTAGTTTTTACACTAAGTTAAACACTATAACACTAGTGGTGCAACACGACTTTCTGACGGGACACCTAGCCAAATGATAACTTTAGCATAAGCGACCAATATGGGGTGACATAATACTCTAACTAACTTTCTATGGTCTTTACACTAGTGCAGGGTGAGGTCCAATACGACTATAACGCAAAACAACACAAAAAGTTGCAAGTCGTAACTATGCAATAATTAAATCAAACTGTACACTATGTTCCAAAACTTTTGAGATAGACAAAAAGCTCAATTTTACATAAAATAAAGTACCAAAATGATTCTTGTTAATTATAAAAATTTATACTAATTTTTCTGGAATTTATAAACCTTCATAAATAATTATTAAAAATCAGCAAACATATATATACTGAAAATGAGTTCTATTTTCCTATTTTTATAAAATACCAAAAGTACTTCTTAAATGCTTAAAAAATTATAATAAATTAGCTAAATTAACATAGTATTTAAATACAATTTTTTCCAGATTTTCCAGCAATTAAAATATATATAAAAATTCAAAAACAGCAAGCAACAGTTTCTGAAAATTAAATAATTAATTATTTACTATTTTTGTCCATGTATTCAAAATTGAACCGAAGTCCAGATACAGGACCCAGAGCCATGAATCAAGTCCAATATGACTTGTACAGACTCTGAATATATTAGACACAATTGGGCCCAAAAACCCATGCTATGTTTGGACATTAATTGGTCATAACAATTTAAAATACAGGAATTTAAATAATATATATCTTTAGTGTGGTAAAAATATACAAGTCACAAATTATATAATAAAAATAACTTGTGAAATGTTACATAATAATACTTTATACAAGGTAGAATTGAAAATACATATATAAATATACAACAACAATATTTACATATATACATATAAATATATAGATATTTATATATATATATATATATATATATATATATATATATATATATATATATATATATATATATAATGGATATATATACATATAATAAAATATACATATATATATATATATATATATATATATATATATATATATATATATATAATAGAAATACTAAATATAATATATATATATATACATATACAAATACAAATACTGTATACATATATATAGAAAACAGTATATATATCATAATAATATATATATACATAAAGACATATATATATATATATATATATATATATATATATATATATATATATATATATTGAAAAAGAAAAAAAAATATATATATATATATATATATATATATATATATATATATATATATATATATATATATATATATATATATACATATATATAATAAAATATAATAAAAAAATATACATAAAGACATATACATATGTATATGTATATATACATATATACACTATTTTTTTTATTATATATATACATATATATATAATAAAAAAATATACATATACATATATATAATAAAATACTAATTATAATATATATATATATATATATATATATATATATATATATTTTTTTTTTTTTATATATACATACAAAAATACATATACATATATATATATATATATATATATATATATATATATATATATATATATATATATATATATATATATATATATATATATATATATATATATATATATATATATACATTTACAGTATATATATACATAAAATAGTGTATATATAATAAATATATATATACATACAAAAATACATATATATATATATATATATATATATATATATATATATATATATATATATATATATATATATATATATATATATATATATATATATATACATATATACATATAATAATAACTAATAAAATAAAACAAAAAGAAAACAAAAAAGAAAACAAACAGAGAAGAAGGGGGCTCGAACTCGGCCCAGAGGGGTCGGGTTCTTGGGCTCGGTCGGGCTGGCCAGGGGGTCAGCCCGAGCCGTGTGTTAGAGTTTGGGTTAGGGTTAGTGTTAGTGTTATTTAGGTTTTAGGTTAACGGGTTTAAACCCGATAGCACAGTTTCGTGTCCTGACAGTTAAGGACACGAAAAAACTATCGAGTCCGAGTGTCCTGGCCATGCACGACACGTACGAGTCGAGTCGGACGTGTCCAGACTTACCTACGTACTGCTCCTGTCCTGGTGAGTCATATATGTGAAGACGAGACACGTACGACACGAAAATATGGTTGACACGTACGTGTCCGGCGAACTGGGGGTCGTGGAGGGTGCTGACGGCGGCTAGAGGCGTCGTCGTCGTGGCGCTCGGGTGGCGCTGCACTCGCCTCAGCGCGACGAACTCTTCGGCGGTGGTTGTGGGTGTTGTAGGCGGCTGCGGAGGTGGTACTGCACTCGCCGGAGTTAGGGTTAGGGTTCTCGTCGGGGAAGAAGGGGTCGGGGTGGTCGTGGTGGTGTGCTAGAGTTAGGATTTGGTCTGGGGGTCGTATTTATAGGGGGGAGAGGTCGGTTGTGGTCTGGGGTCGGCCGGGAATGGTGGGGGAAGTCGGTGGTCGTTGGCAGCTGGCCGGTCGCGGGGAGTGGTTGGGTGAGAGGAGAGAGAGAGAACGTAGGAGGGGGGTAGGGTAGGTTTACAGTAAGGTCCCCAGAGATTGGGGACTTGCACAAAGACCCCAACCCCAAACAGTTTGCAAATTTTATTTGCAAACTTCTATTAAAACAATTGATTTATTTGCAAAACGATATTAAAACAAATTTAAATATTACATAATGATATTAAAATATTTCAGTTAATTACAAAATGATATATTTTGATTTAAAAACTATTTAAAAATTATTTAAAAATTCAAGAAAAATTCCTAAAAATCATAATAAATTATTTTAAAGCTAAATATATTATTAGCAACTAATTAATACTGATTAAATTAAATTTGAAAAACAAGGGCTGACAAGGGTAACACAGTACAAATATTCATCAGGAGATCCAAGTTACACTGAGAGTTACAAGACATGAGTCAACAATAATAATAAAATAATAATAATTAAATAACAAGACAAGGCACGGGGAGGAGCCATGCGGCTCAGAGAGATGATTCCATGCGGCTGGGTCGATGCAGGTTCATGCGGTCGAGAATTCGAGTTCATGCGGCTCAGGTACAAGCGACCAGGAAAGAAATCCATGTGGCTGGGGGCGGGAGCATATGCGGTTGTACTGTAGTGCTCCCTCCCTATATCGTGCCCTGTTTTCGTCCACGGGTGCGCAAGAAAGGAACACTGTCGCTATCGATTCGGTCGGGACCGATAGGTCGGAATCGGCCGAGTCGATCGAACGGGAACGGTTGAATTAAGATCCATTCCACGTTATGGAATGGCTTCTTCGGAACTAAGTTCCATATTCAGCGGGTTGCCCCTCGAGGATTGGCTCTGCGGCTGAGTCGGGAGAGACCTCCCGTTGCTCTGATTTTCATGCCGCACTTGATTTGGCTTTGGCTTTAGTTTTTTTGTGAATGCGCATTTCGTGAATGTTTTTCGAATGAGTTTTTGTGACTTGCGTTTTCGAGCTTCGTATTCATATCGAATTTCCTTAAATTATACAGTGTTCTAATCAGTTGCTTATGCGATTGTAGGTGATCGCGTAGGTGACGTCAGCGCAGCCAACCGGTCGCTCGCTTGAAGCAAGGCTAAGGCGAGTGGCTGACCTCCTTCGTCTCGTCCCTCTAATTCAAAACTCAATATGTTAAGTAAAGTGAATTCTTGTCATAATAGTGTAGAATCAATGAAATCGTGGTACGATTCTTCATGAAACACTTGCTATCGAACTGCCGGTATTGAAAATAGAAAACATATTTTCTTTGTAACACCCAGTTTTTCAAATAAGGGTAATTTTGAATTTTTTTAATTATAATTATTAATTATTAATATTTATTTCATATTATGATTTTTGGTGATTTTTAATAATTTTTAAACTATTTAAAATCTGGTTTAAGTCATGATTGTGATTTTGATGTGCTGTCAGTGAAACCCTAGTGACTGCATGACCTAGAGCCTAACCATGTCATTAGGATAATTTAATTATTATTTTTAGCCTAGGAGTAATTTGTTCATTTTGGATTATTTGAATTTTTAATTAATTTAATGAATTGGTGAATTCTAGTTTGACTTTGACTTGTTGAGACCTAGTGGACTAGCCTAGAACCTAACCCTAGCCACGGTGACCCTAGTCTAGCATGAGTTAACTCATTTTAGTCATTAGAGATTAGTTTTAGAATGAGGGGATTTGGTTTAGTGAAATTAAGTCATGGCTTGTGGTTTCACGAAATGACTTATGGCTTAACGATTTGATTGATCGTGACTTAAGCCCATGGGCCATTTAGTGAACCCTAACCCTAATCATGGAGCTAGTGACTAGCCACATAGGGATTCCCACCCTATATAAACACTTATTCATTAGGGCTTGCCTCTTTTTTTTATCATTCCAACACTTGGAGAAAGAAAGGTATTTTTTCCCCATCCAAAAATTCCCATTTTATTCATTAGATCTCCTTTTTCATCCTAGTCTTTTGCATTAGGTTCTAATTTCTGTATATTTATTATTTCTGGAGGTTAATATCAGTTTTGGGTTCATTTGGAGCTTTGGAGTTGGTATTTGGAATTCTTCTATTGGGGCTTTCTTGGAGGATTGACACACATAGGTAACCACCCTCAAATTGTGATTTAATCCTGTTTTTATTGCATGATGGCTTAGGAATAGGTGTCCCCTAGCTACTATAGAAATTTTGTGTCATTTGCATTAGGTTTCGTGTCCGTATCGGACACGTATCGAACCTATAGGCTAGGTGTTCGACGAAATGCCCGAACCGATTCAATTTCCAAAATTTGCAAATCTATTTGAATAGAGTTCTAGATCTAGGTGTGTAGGTTATTTTCTGTAAAGAGTGTCTGGTATTTTAGTGTCCTATTGTGTCAAAAATTCGTGTTGGACACGCGGTGCACACACGTACACTGTGTCCTGCATCACGGGGCTGGGAACTCCCGACACAGGACACGTGGACATACCAAATTTTGTGTGAGTGTTGGGGCAGTGACTGCCACCATGCTTCCAAAATTTATGAGCATTTTGTTTTGTGTGCGAGGAGAAATCCTCCCCGCACTGGTCGTACGGGACACGCACGAGCTGTCGTTGCGCGCGCTGGAACGCGTCTGATACGCGTTTGGCACGGACACGACACGTGTCTTGGACACGGTGTAGGGGCATATACGTGTAGCCCTATATGTGGCAAACACGTGGGCACGAGCAGGAGTCGTGTCGTGTCCTGTGTCGCGCGCGGGACACGCGTGCATGCGTGCACGACGCAGCGCACTGTCCTGTGCGTCTGTGAGTGTTTGAGTGGTTTGGACACGCTCGTGTCCACTTGGTAGGACACGAACGAGTGTCACGACACGTGCACATATTTGTTATGATTTACCAACCTTTATTTCTTCATGTTATCATGTTTTTGTATATCAAATCGAAGTTTCCCTATGTTCGACTGATACGAGTCAAGTTTTCAATATCCTGGGATTGATTCCCTATTTTAAACTATTTTGATAAATTAAATTACTGTGTTTAATACATGTACATGTGTAATTACATCACTATAATGTTATTTGCTGATTGTGTTTGGTTTTTGCATTTCGAAATAGGTTTTTGATATTGAAATGGGCATGTAGACTGCTAGTTCCTGTTTCTTTTTCACTGTTTGAATAATCTGAACTTTCATTTCTTTTTTACTATTATGATTGATGTTTAATTCCCAAAAAATTGATTCCTACATACGTATTAGCCACAGATATATAGGTTTTTCATGTTGGATTAGATTGTTTGCAAGAGAATGGGATTTTTGATTATGAGATGGATTGTTGAATATATAGACTGATAATTTCTGAGATTTTTTCTGTTAGCATTAATTCTGATAATTGAATCCCTGGTTAAACTGAAGTTTGATTGACAATTTGGTCCAGGTACATGTGTATTAGGCCATTGTTAAGTTGTTCATTGTTTAGTGTGGGTTTTATAGGTTCAATTTGGTGTTGAAAATGATATGGGTTCGATTTTGGTTGATTCATGAAACTCTAATGCAAACACACACCCTTGTTTTCTGGATACACACTACTAACTGTCATTACACACAATTTCCTGAGATTTGTTTCCTGTCATCTAATACCACACTAGCACACACACTTTAACACCCTTGTGTCACCCTCTAATGTTCATGTCACACACACATCTTAGTTTTCAGATTACACACACACACACACACATTTGTTTCCTGTCACTTGTTCCTAACATTCCTGAGAACATTCTCACTCACTCACTCACTGATTTATGAACTGTCATTTGCCATGCTTTCCACTGTTTTCCAGATTACATATACACATACAAATCTGAATTGTTTTCCTTCTACTGAACACTATGTCATGTTTAGCACAGCCACACACAAGTGCCCTTGTTTACCACACACACACACTCAACTATACATGTTCTCCCTACCCTCACATAAACCTATCCTCTTGCACATGCCCCTATTAACCCTTGTATGAAACCTACTTACCTACACTCCATACACATATGCCTATAACCCTTTCTTTTTTTCTGATCTCTGGGTCCAGAGATGTACACCCACACATCACCCTAAACCTATCACACCTATGTATGCATGTTGATTTCATAATAATAGGCAATATGCTAGTTAATGATGTTGTGGAATAAATGGTTTAATGAATGCTATGTAAATGCAAGCATCTATGTATATATACCCATGTAGCCATATAGATATACAAGATGTAGTGAATGCTAGTATTGTATACATAGTGTAAATGTAAAATGAAATGCATATCCAAGTAATGTATGTAGGTGACCTTGTATTGCATTGCCTTATGTCTCAACACACACACTTTCATCTTGTACCTTGGCACTCACAATTGCTCTCTCCCTATGAATATATATGTATATAATGTATCCATATTGTAGTATAGCCATGTGTATTTATATATATGATATATATAATGTGTGATGCTTGTGGCTTGGTGATTGTTGCTTGGTTGCTAGTGTAAGCTTAGTTAGGCCCAGTGAGACTTGTTTGGCTTAGGCTTGACCTAGTTGACCTAGTTTGACTAGAGTATTGACTTGGGATTGACCCAGAGTTGACCAAGTTTGACTTGGACCTAGTTTGACCTAGAATTCATGTAGATTGTATCGTAAACTTTATTTACCTTATTTAAACATATTATAACCTATACTGCCCTATTTAGGACATTGTGACTCTGGTGCAGGCATCTGATATTACACTACTCTTTTCAGAGTAGCAGGCGAGTACATTCTCTGATAGTTCTTCCATTTACTTGTCGTTTACTATATTTCAGTTGTAGCTAGTTCTATCTGATTCTCTGTTTCAAACACGATTGATATTACTGGATCTATTTCATGCGACACTTACTTATTTAAGTCTGGCCTATATTTCTGGAACCACCTACTGGAACCACCTATTGGAACCACCCTGGAATCAAATACTGGAACCATTCGTGTAATGGCTGGACTTATATCTATTTTTGTGTCGGATTATGGATTCACTTGTACTTGCGGGACGGGAAAATATTGGAATAGGCATGTGAACATACCCAAATACTGGAACCACTCCCTTGGAATTATACTGGAACGATAGCCATTCCACACTTGGCCGAGTGTGCGGTGTGCCGTATTACCTACAGCCGTTCACATGTCGATCCCGATATTTTAAAACACACTGTTAGAGTATAGGCTGGACTCACCCTGGAACCTTTGATCACCAACTGGACTCACCTTATACCGGACTCATCTTGTACTGGAACCACCTGGTATCAGATTTATATTTTCTGGATTTATTGGGGTTTTGCACTAGTTTACATTTACTATCTGGACTTATTATGTTACCTTAGTTCAGCTAGATTTATTTTACAGTCTTTATTACCATCATTCTTCTCTTGTTTTAGTTACTTTACTTTCCTTGTATCTTACTACTTCTCTATACCACAACCTAAATATAAACTGCCATATTCATCAATAAAACTGTTTATAACTGCTTTATAGTTCTCTGTCATTTACTTAGGTTTTCTAGATGAGATTGTGCTCGTTTCTGTCCTGACTGGACCTGTTGAAAATTTTACAGATGATTGCCCTGAGGACACGTGCCCTACATATTATGGATCAGGAGATGGCTTAGCTACCTATGGTCCCGACACTCAGGAGTGATCGGAAGTTTAGCTAGTTGTCATGTTTTAGCTTTCATGTTTTAGAACTAGAGTTGTATATAAGTTGAGATTGTTTGAGATTATATTATTAGTTGTTGGTTTTATTTCTATTATTAGTCTTAGTTTTAATCTTCTGTGCTATCATATCGTTCTTAGACTGTGATTGAGATTCATTATATCTATACTTGTCCTCCGTTCGGAGTTAAGATTTGACAAGTACATTATATAATTACGTGAGTTGTTGATTAGATAATAACCTAGGACAGCGTTCTACCGTCGACACTGCGACGTAGGCTGGGCGTTGTTACGTGCTCGTACCCTCACAGTAGGTGCGGGTCATGACACATTTTTAGTGGTAGCCCATGCAGGTCGAGAGTCGCATTAGTGCGATATCGTGGTAGTACGATGACTTAGTTGTACTGCTGCGAGCCTGCGATAGGATTGAGAGATTGGCTTTAATGGAGAGGTACTCAATCACAGTTAGGTCTACTTGAGAAGATTCCTGGACGACCCTTGAGAATCTCATTATGAACTTCGATTTGAAAATCATTTCCTCTTGTTTTGATTCACCCTCACTCCTCGATGTTTAAAGGATCTTAGGCTATTAACTTCCTTCATCATTATCCTTACTTATATTTTGTCTATCTTATGTTGCTAATTTAGCACCAGTTTTGCAAGCTGATCTTTTCGAGCTTGATCATGACATATTTTATTGGGGGCCGGCACCCACTAACATATTGTCTAATCAGAACCGGTACATGATGGTCTGATCAACCTATTGTACTTTGGTTCGCTTTTCATATATTATTCTACATGGAGGGAGACATAGTTAAATTTGTCCTAGAGTCTCATCCACGACAACTTTGGCAATTCTCTTTTGAATTATTTCCATCGCCTATGAACCACGTATTGTACTTAATAGCATCGTCTTTGAACTCCTTATTGTTTTGCCTTTTACATATTTCAGAAAGAAAAGGCACTGTATTTGATAGATCAACCAAAGGTATCACGTTTAGTTTCCCTATCCAAAGAAGAAAATTGACTTATTTCTATATCTTTGCATCATCCTCTAAATTCTAATTCCTTGATCGTGACCAGTTGACCGGGTCATCCTCCTTATCATCCAGTGTTTGGGATCTTATTCAATTGAATTAATTCAATTGTGACATGGATATCAAATCTTGGATACTCGTGCTCAGACTTCAATGGCCTCGTTCTCCATCTTGCCCAAACTTCGATATATCCTGAAATTGATCAACTTAGATCGTGCCGGGACTAAATCATCTTTTATATATTGTATTATTGGATTTCAATGCTATTGACACTCGTGCCTTAAACTTTCGATTTGATCATCTTTGGAATGGTAATCCTTCATAATTAATTCCTAATTGTCCTTACCAGTTTCATATAGGATGGTAGACTGTCCCTTTGTACCTCCTTTTGAGGGAGCTAGGCCACTTGTAGCTCAGCACCAGAGGGGTAGAGCTTTTGCGATGGCGGTCGAGGAGACCGACGCTGCAGGTGATGGGTTAGCAGGTTTGTCCTTCTTATTCTTCCTCCCCACTTTCCTGTGTGATTCCATTAGTACCTGCCAGGATATAGTTATGATTGCTAGATAGTATAGCTACCCTGTTCGAGACCGTAGAATCACGACCAGTAGGACGGTGTTGCATATTATCTTTGACTTTGATTGTTGGGGGTTTGACCTAGTAGGGATACGATTATCTTAATTTCGAGGACGAAATTTTTCGAAGGGGGTAGGATTGTAACACCCAATTTTCTAGATGAGGGTAATTTTGAAATTTTGTAATTATAATTGTTAATTATTGATATTCATTTCACATTATAATTTTTGGTGATTTTTAATAATTTTTAAACTATTTAAAATCTGGTTTAAGTCATGACTTGTGATTTTGATGTGCTGCCAGTAAAACCCTAGTGACTGCATGACCTAGAGCCTAACCATGTCATTAGGATGATTTAATTATTATTTTTAGCCTAGGAGTAATTTGTTCATTTTGGATTATTTGAATTTTTAATTAATTTAATGAATTGGTGAATTCTAGTTTGACTTTGACTTGTTGAGACCTAGTGGACTAGCCTAGAACCTAACCCTAGCCATGGTGACCCTAGTCTAGCTTGAGTTAACTCATTTTAGTCATTAGAGATTAGTTTTAGAATGAGGGGATTTAGTTTAGTGAAATTAAGTCATGGCTTGTGGTTTCACGAAATAACTTATGGCTTAACGATTTGATTGATCGTGACTTAAGCCCATGGGCCATTTAGTGAACCCTAACCCTAATTATGGAGCTAGTGATCAGCCACATAGGGATCTCCACCCTATATAAATACTTATTCATTAGGGCTTGCCTCTTTTTTTATCATTCCAACACTTGGAGAAAGAAAGGTATTTTTCCCCCTTCCAAAAATTCCTATTTTATTCATTTGATCTCCTTTTTCATCCTAGTCATTTGCATTAGGTTCTAATTTCTGTATATTTATTATTTCTGGAGGTTAATATCAGTTTTGGGTTCATTTGGAGCTTTGGAGTTGGTATTTGGAATCCTTCCATTGGGGCTTTCTTGGAGGATTGACACACATAGGTAACCACCCTCAAATTGTGATTTAATCCTGTTTTTATTGCATGATGGCTTAGGAATAGGTGTCCCCTAGCTACTGTAGAAATTTTGTGTCATTTGCATTAGGTTTCGTGTCCGTATCGGACACGTATCGAACCTATAGGCTAGGTGTTCGACGAAATACCCGAACCGATTCGATTTCCAAATTTTGCAAATCTATTTGAATAGAGTCCTAGATCTAGGTGTGTAGGTTATTTTCTGTGAAGAGTGTCTGGTATTTTAGTGTCCTATTGTGTCGAAAATTTGTGTTGGATACGCTGTGCACACACGTACACTGTGTCCTGCATCACGGGGCTGAGAACTCCCGACACAGGACACGTGGATACACCAAATTTTGTGTGAGTATTGGGGCAGTGATTGCCACCATGCTCCCAAAATTTGGGAGCATTTTGTTTTGTGTACGAGGAGAAATCCTCCCCGCACTGGTCGCACGGGACACGCGTGAGCTGTCGTTGCGCGCGCTGGAACGCGTCTGATACACGTTTGGCACGGACACGACATGTGTCTTGGACACAGTGCAGGGGCATACACGTGTAGCCCTACATGTGGTGAACACGTGGGCACGAGCACGAGTCGTGTCGTGCCCTGTGTCGCGCGCGGGACACGCGTGCATGCGTACACGACGCAGCGCACTGTCCTGTGCGTCTGTGAGTGTTTGAGTGGTTTGGACACGCTCGTGTCCACTTGGTGGGACACGAACGAGTGTCACGACATGTGCACATGTTTGTTATGATTTACCAACCTTTATTTCTTCATGTTAGCATGTTTTTGTAGATCAAATCGAAGTTTCCCTATGTTCGACTGATACGAGTCCAGTTTTCAATATCCTGGGATTGATTCCCTGTTTTAAACTATTTTGATAAATTAAATTACTGTGTTTAATACATGTACATGTGTAATTACATTACTGTAATGTTATTTGCTGATTGTGTTTGGTTTTTGCATTTCGAAATAGGTTTTTGATATTGAAATGGGCATGTAGACTGCTAGTTCCTGTTTCTTTTTCACTGTTTGAATAATCTGAACTTTCATTTCTTTTCTACTGTTATGATTGATGTTTAATTGCCAAAAAATTGATTCCTACATACGTATTAGCCAGAGATAGATAGGTTTTTCATGTTGGATTAGATTGTTTGCAAGAGAATGGAATTTTTGATTATGAGATGGATTGTTGAATATGTAGACTGTTATTTCTGACATTTTTTCTGTTAGCATTAATTCTGATAATTGAATCCCTGGTTAAACTGAAGTTTGATTGACAATTTGGTCCAGGTACATGTGTATTAGGCCATTGTTAAGTTGTTCATTGTTTAGTGTGGATTTTATAGGTTCAATTTGGTGTTGGAAATAATATGGGTTCGATTTTGGTTGATTCATGAAACTCTAATGCAAACACACACACCCTTGTTTTCAGGATACACACTACTAACTGTCATTACACACAATTTCCTGAGATTTGTTTCCCTGTCATCTAATACCACACTAGCACACACACTTTAACACCTTTGTGTCACCCTCTAATGTTCATGTCACACACACATCTTAGTTTTCAGATTACACACACACACACACACACACACACACACACACACACACACACACACACACACATTTGTTTCCTGTCACTTGTTCCTAACATTCCTGAGGACATTCTCACTCACTCACTCACTGATTTATGAACTGTCATTTACCATGCTTTCCACTGTTTTCCAGATTACATATACACATACAAATCTGAATTGTTTTCCTTCTACTGAACACTATGTCATGTTTAGCACAGCCACACACAAGTGCCCTTGTTTACCACACACACACACTCAACTATACATGTTCTCCCTACCCTCACATAAACCTATCCTCTTGCACATACCCCTATTAACCCTTGCATGAAACCTACTTACCTACACACCATACACACATGCCTATAACCCTTTTCTTTTTTCTGATCTCTGGGTCCAGAGATGTACACCCACACATCACCCTAAACCTATCACACCTATGTATGCATGTTGATTTCATAATAATAGGCAATATGCTAGTTAATGATGTTGTGGAATAAATGGTTTAATGAATGCTATGTAAATGCAAGCATCTATGTATATATACCCATGTAGCCATATAGATATGCAAGATGTAGTGAATGCTAGTATTGTATACATAGTGTAAATGTAAAATGAAATGCATATCCAAGTAATGTATGTAGGTGACCTTGTATTGCATTGCCTTATGTCTCAACACACACACTTTCACCTTGTACCTTGGCACTCATAATTGCTCTCTCCCTATGAATAGATATGTATATAATGTATCCATATTGTAGTATAGCCATATGTATTTATATATATGATATATATAATGTGTGATGCTTGTGGCTTGGTGATTGTTGCTTGGTTGCTAGTGTAAGCTTGGTTAGGCCCAGTGAGACTTGTTTGGCTTAGGCTTGACCTAGTTTGACTAGAGTATTGACTTGGGATTGACCCAGAGTTGACCAAGTTTGACTTGGACCTAGTTTGACCTAGAATTCATGTAGATTGCATCGTAAACTTCATTTACCTTATTTAAACACATTATAACCTATACTGCTCTATTTAGGACATTGTGACTCTGGTGCAGGCATCTGATATTATACTACTCTTCTCAGAGTAGCAGGCGAGTACATTCTCTGATAGTTCTTCCATTTACTTGTCGTTTACTAAATTTCAGTTGTAGCTAGTTCTATCTGATTCTCTGTTTCAAACACGATTGATATTACTGGATCTATTTCATGCGACACTCACTTATTTAAGTCTGGCCTCTGTTTCTGGAACCACCTACTGGAACCAACCTGGAATCAAATACTGGAACCATTCGTGTACTGGCTGGACTTATATCTATTTTTGTGTCGGATTATGGATTCACTTGTACTTGCGGGGCGGGGAAATATTGGAATAGACATGTGAACGTACCCAAATACTGGAACCACTCCCTTGGAATTATACTGGAACGATAGCCATCCCACACTTGGCCGAGTGTGCGGTGTGCCGTATTACCTACAGCCGTTCACATATCAATCCCGATATTTTAAAACACACTGTTAGAGTATAGGCTAGACTCACCCCGGAACCTTTGATCACCAACTGGACTCACCTTATACCGGACTCATCTTGTACTGGAACCACCTGGTATCAGATTCATGTTGTCTGGATTTACTTGGGTTTTGCACTTGTTTACATTTACTATCTGGACTTATTATGTTACCTTAGTTCAGCTAGATTTATTTTACAGTCTTCATTGCCATCATTCTTCTCTTATTTTAGTTACTTTACTTTCCTTGTATCTTACTGCTTCTCTATACCACAACCTAAATATAAACTGCCATATTCATCAATAAAACTGTTTATAACTGCTTTATAGTTCTCTGTCATTTACTTGGGTTTTCTAGATGAGATTGTGCTCGTTCCTGTCCTGACTGGACCTGTTGAAAATTTTACAGATGATTGCCCCGAGGACACGTGCCCTACATATTATGGATCAGGAGATGGCTTAGCTACCTATGGTCCCGACACTCAGGAGTGATCGGGAGTTTAGCTAGTTGTCCTGTTTTAGCTTTCATGTTTTAGAACTGGAGTTGTATATAAGTTGAGATTTGTAGTTGAGATTGTTTGAGATTATATTATTAGTTGTTGGTTTTATTTCTGTTATTAGTCTTAGTTTTAATCTTCTGTGCTATCATATCGTTCTTAGACTGTGATTGAGATTCATTATATCTATAATTGTCCTCCGTTCGGAGTTGAGATTTGACAAGTACATTATATAATTGTGTGAGTTGTTGATTAGATAGTAACCTAGGACAGCGTTCTACTGCCGACACTGCGGCGTAGGCTGGGCGTTGTTACGTGCTCGTACCCTCACAGTGGGTGCGGGTGGTGACACATTTTTAGTGGTGGCCCATGCAGGTCGAGAGTCGCATTAGTGCGATATCGTGGTAGTACGGCGACTTAGTTGTACTGCTGCGAGCCTGCGATAGGATTGAGAGATAGGCTTTAACGGAGAGGTACTCAATCACAGTTAGGACTACTTGAGAAGATTCCTGGACGACCCTTGAGAATCTCATTTTGAACTTCGATTTGAAAATCATTTCCTCTTGTTTTGATTCACCCTCACTCCTTGATGTTTAAAGGATCTTAGGCTATTAACTTCCTTCATCATTATCCTTACTTATATTTTGTCTATCTTATATTGCTAATTTAGCACCAGTTTTGCAAGCTGATCTTTTTGAGCTTGATCATGACATATTTTATTGGGGGTCGGCACCCACTAACATATTGTCTAACAGAACCGGTGCATCATGGTCTGATCAACCTATTGCACTTTGGTTCGCTTTTCATATATTATTCTACGTGGAGGGAGACATAGTTAAATTTGTCCTAGAGTCTCATCCACGACAACTTTGGCAATTCTCTTTTGAATTATTTCTATCGTCTATAAACCACGTATTGTACTTAATAGCATCGTCTTTGAACTCCTTATTGTTTTGCCTTTCACATATTTCAGAAAGAAAAGGCACTGTACTTGATAGATCAACCCAAGGTATCACGTTTAGTTTCCCTATCCAAAGGAGAAAATTGACTTATTTCTATATCCTTGCATCATCCTCTAAATCCTAATTCCTTGATCGTGACCAGTTGACCGGGTCATCCTCCTTATCATCCAGTGTTTGGGATCTTATTCAACTGAATTAATTCAATTGTGACATGGATATCAAATCTTGGATACTCATGCTCAGACTTCAATGGCCTCGTTCTCCATCTTGCCCAAACTTCGATATATCCTGAAATTGATCAACTTAGATCGTGTCGGAACTAAATCCTCTTTTATATATTATATTATTGGATTTCAATGCTATTGACACTCGTGTCTTAAACTTTCGATTTGATCATCTTTGGAATGGTAATCCTTCATAATTAATTCCTAGTTGTCCTTACCAGTTTCATATAGGATGGTAGACTGTCCCTTTGCACCTCCTTTTGAGGGAGCTAGGCCACCTGTAGCTCAGCACCAGAGGGGTGGAGCTTTTGCGATGGCGGTCGAGGAGATCGACGCTGCAGGTGATGGGTTAGTAGGTTTGTCCTTCTCATTCTTCCTCCTCACTTTCCTGTGTGATTCCATTAGTACCTGCCAGGATATAGTTGTGATTGCTAGATAGTGTAGCTACCCTGTTCGAGACCGTGGAATCACGACCAGTAGGACGGTGTTGCATATTATCTTTGACTTTGATTGTTGGGGGTTTGACCTAGTAGGGATACGATCATCTTAATTTTGAGGACAAAATTTTTCTAAGGGGGGTAGGATTGTAACACCCAGTTTTCCAGATGAGGGTAATTTTAAAATTTTGTAATTATAATTATTAATTATTGATATTTATTTCATATTTTGAAAGTTGTCGACAAGGTGAAGTTTCCTT
The DNA here is from genome assembly GCA_029216955.1 of Iris pallida. Classification (NCBI taxonomy): domain Eukaryota; kingdom Viridiplantae; phylum Streptophyta; class Magnoliopsida; order Asparagales; family Iridaceae; genus Iris; species Iris pallida. The sequence continues at coordinate 4,824,864 of JANAVB010008799.1, forward strand.
GAACGGTTGCCTAGGCCAAGGGACCGATTCGGCCCAGGAGGAACGAGTGTAGCAGCGCCAACCCTTCATCGGCGCGAGTTATGCGGGCACTTTCGTACAGGGCTCGCTACTCGACGCACAAGGGGCATCGTTTTCCTGCTTAACAAGTGTACGGGACACGAGATGAATATGGCTTGACATTGCCAGTGGCCTTCACACCCTTTTTCCTGCTTAACAAGTGTACGGGACACGAGATGAATATAATAGTTGCTTAATGATATACAGTTTCATATCCTTGCCTCAAAACATGTTAACATGCAAAACGAGCAGGATGGTTAGAAAGATCATTTAAATAGCTAGCTAACATGTTTACGAAACTTCTTGAATCAAATGCAGAGCTTGGATTTAATTAGCCATTCGCCAGTATACGTGTTCGTGCTGATCCTCGCTCTTTGCAGGTTCCGCGAACCAGGAAGGACGCACCAACTAGCTCGACGACGTTCGTGACTTTTGAAGCTTCGGCCGTGCGTCGAAGACTTTCTCTGCGACTCCACTTTTGAAGGCTCTTGACAGTCCAAGGAAGATGACTCAGCGTCCCTCCCATCCAGGTCACTGGAGTACTTTGTTGTATATTGAGGGATGTGTGCAATGTATGGAACAGCTATCTCATCGGCACTCTTTTGAAATCGAGTCATGTTGTAGCCCGTGCGGCAATGAGTCTTGTATCGGAGTCTGTAAAAGATGTTCATTATCAATAAAGATCAAGTTTTCTTTACTTATTGTGTGAATCAATTTGTCTGCGTACTCTCTTAGATCTCGTGTCTCGAATTACCTTATGACTAGGCCTTGTGCGATCGCAAATTAGGTTCGCACGGCATCACGTCCGGGGGACGACAATCGATTCGACGGAATCGGGGCCTGACATAATGGTATCAGAGCGCGGCTTTACGTCCTTGGCCTCCAGTGTCGAGTTCTAGTTTCTAACCGTTGACCTCGTGTTGATGAGAAGAGTTGTTCCATACGCTGAACCCAGGACATTTTTTGAAACTAACGAGAGTTGTATTTCTTTTTTCCCTGCAGTTACGGGAGCTCAGGCGGAAGATGAGACAAGCGCTTCCAGCGGCTCGAGTGCTTCTAGACCCGAGCATTCCGTCAACCCAACGGGAATGACGCCTACCTTAGCCGGACCTTCCGGCGACCCGATGCAACGTATGCTGCAGATGCTTGAGATGCCGCAACGTCAAAACGAGCTCCATCGTCAGCAAGCGAAGGCTCTTCAGACTCAATTTGAGAATCGGTTCGAGGCTCAATTCAAGCTGCAGTAGCAGCAGCTGAATACCCTCCAGCAGATCGTACAGTCGGTCGTGGACAACAACAACAATTCAATGATGACGCCTGTCGTGACCCAGCCTGCGGTTCGATCTAACGAAGCTGAATCGGAGACGCCCGTGCTCTCACCTGCGGCACCGAGAAGTTCCAACTTCGACGTGTCAAAATTCACAAAAAGCTGTCGCACTCCCTTCAATAGCACAGAAGATCCCTCGGTGGCGATCGACTGGTTGGAGGAGCTGGAAGATAAGTTCGAGCTTTACGGTGTCGAGGACTCGAAGAAAGTCGCGTGTGCTCAACTTCTACTTCGAATGAACGCCCACGATTGGTGGGCTGTGCAGAAGCGGGCTATTCGACGTGAAGACGAGACGGCGGCGATCTCATGGGCGACATTCAGAAATGCGTTCAAGACCGAATATCTTTCTGCAGCCGTGCGACAGGAAAAAGAAAACGAGTTTATGCAGTTGACACAAGGGAATATGACTGTACGACAATATACGGCCGAATTCAACAAACTGGCCAAGTTTGCTGGAGACTATCTACCTACCACTGCAAGTTGAGCTAAACGATTCGTAGTGGGCCTGTGTTCCACTATCCGTGCTCATGTCTCGGTGCCTGAATATAAAACCATCGGCGAGGCACTCAACCATGCCCTCCGTCTGGAGTCCGAGTATCCTCCTACTACTACCGGCGTTATTCACTTTAATAACAAACGTCATAGTAATGCGGGAGGCAACAACGCACACAAGCGTCAAAACCGCGACAACGGAGACGGCAACTAGACGAAGGATAGGATGGTCTGTAATTGTCACGACCCGCACCCGCTTTTCAGATACGAGACGTGTCCAAGCCAGCCTACGCCGCAGAGTCGGCGGTAGAACGCTGTCAAGCCTGCAAGAAAATAAATGCTCAAAATTAAACATTTGCTGCTCATTCACATTTCTAATTTATTACAACATTTACAACATTTATGTTTAAAGGAAACACAAGATTTTATAATTAATAAAATTGATACAATTGCTTTCTATTTCTAGGTTGTCTTCAGCATACCCAAGTCTTCTCCAGTGCTAAGAGTGATCGTGGCTAAACCTGTAAAATGTTGGTTATCCAGTCAGGATTGGAACAAGTACACAAATCGACGGCAATGCAACACACAATAGAATTAACAAGACATGAAAATATCATATGGAATATGAAAGCTAGTAAGAAAACTGATGACATGGCACGGTAGAAAAGTAAAAGGAAAAATAAAAGACATCTACCTATGTGGTGTAAAATATCTGTTTCGACATGTGAACGACTAGGGGGTAAAATACGGCTCACTGCACGTGTTATGTGCAGCTGCTATCGTGCAAGATTAGACATATTGGGATATTTCTGGATAGTCCACATGTATACTAAGATATTTCCCCTCCCGACAACTCCGTGTGACGAGCGTGTTAACAAGCAGCAAGATATATGTATAGACATGAAATGAAAAGACTACTATGAATCGAAAAGCAATCAGAAAGTGCACTTGTCTGAGGTCCTTAGCTGGAGAAACCAATAACACTATACCACTCAATGAGCCACAATCAGTCAACACATGTAGAAGTCTCCAGATGCTGAAATAAACAGTACCAATGTTCTCAGAATAGTCAAATTAGCTAGGATTGCCTATCCTTAAGTCCAATTCTGGACACAGGGGCAAAACGGTAATTTCGGACAAAAACGATGTCCGCCGTTTGACCCGCTTTGCACCGAAAAGCGTGCCAGAGTCAATGGTCTCTAAAGTCGTCAAACTACATGTCTATGGATCCGGTTTTCCGATACGAACCCAACCGTATGTCCAAAGTTGGATTCCGGCGGGCCGTGCACAAAATCGTCCGTTGAGTGGAACCGCAGGGCCCGCAAAACGACGTCGGATTCAACTGTCTCAGAATCGGACCAAACTTGGCATACAGGACCAAAAAAATGATACGGTTCTGTTGGCACAAGTTTCGTCTCGATCTGACGAACGTGCACAAAGTAATTGAGAAATTTGTAAAGTGCACGATACGATGAATTTCGACGGATACACATCAAATTCGTAGCGCACACGCGACCAATTTGAATTCCGCCAAAGCCCACACGACCACGAAGCCGTTACGCAGCTTTTGATGCTTTCGGTTCGCGACCACGTCGCCCGGTTTGGCGGAACGCACGTCGTGTGGAACAATTTTCTAGTTTTTAAAAAAGGTTTTTGGGAAACTTCGGAATCCGATTTCTCGGCACGTAGTCGATGAAATCAAATTCCGTAAAAATGGATTCGAAGTCCTACATGTTGTCAATAAATGCCTTCAAATAGTTTTTCTTACATGATACTAGATCGATCAGAATCGATCGTCAAACTTGGGTGATTGAACTGGATTTTACTCTGTTTCGGGACAGAATTTTCCTCGACTTTGAGTCGACTTCCCGCATGATCGAAGACATCTACTTACAAACTAAAAGAATAGGATCAAAGAGGGTTAGGTTAGGTACGCACCTGAACAACCCGTTCGACAAAAGATCGAACAAGATGGAAGGGAGAGCATCGCGAAGTTGGCGCGGTTGCTGCCGTTTCCGCTGTTGCTGTCCATTGCTCGCGGTTTGGACGCGCGCGTATGGCCTCCGGCGATCGGCCGTACGCGGTGGTGGCGCTCAGCCGCGCGCGTGCATTGAGGTGTGCGCCCAGGTCTGGGTGGCATCGAGGAATCCTAGGGTTTCTCGTCGACCTCTCATATATATACACGAGCGTATATATATAAACTCTGAGATTCGAATAGAGGGGTGGTCTCGGTTTACTGGTTTGGGTGAAGCGGGTTGTTAGCTCGGCTTTGGCTGGGTATTGCTAGTTAGTATTGAGGGGGCAGTTGGACTGGCTCGGGTTCAGCTAAAGCTGGGTTGGGGTTTTATGATGGGTCTGGGACTGTTTAGCCGGGCCGAGATTTATGGGCCCGGGCTGCCACTGCTACTTGTTCCTTTTCTTCTTTTTTTTATTTCTTTTTCTCTATTTTCTATATCTTTTTATTAGCATATATATTTATATACATCCATATATACACTATTATATATATATTTTTATATACAAAAATACACACACACATACACTCAAATACATATATACTTCTATATCTATATTCCTATATACATACACATATACGTTTTTTTATATATAAGTAACATATACACATATACGTATTTCGTATATTTATATATATACCTACATATACATAGATACGTATATATATTTATATACATATACATGTATTATATATATATATATATATATATATATATATATATATATATATATATATATATATATTATATATTATATATATATATTCACATGCAGATAACCAATAATAATAAAATAGTATTATTTCATAATACCCTCAATAATAATGATAATAAATAATAATAAGAATAATAATAACAATAACGAAGTTCGATAAACCTAATAAAGGCGTATATATATATATATATATATATATATATATATATATATATATATATATATATATATATATATATATATATATATATATATATATATATATATGTACAGTCTAAAGATAACCGTCTAATTAGAATGAATTAATAGTAAAAAAAATATTTTACAATTTCGGAATGGGGAGCTACAAATCTACCCACCTTAAAATAATTTCGTCCTCGAAATTCTAATCCGTAATTATTTCTTAAAATTCAATAAGAAGGTCTACCTGAACCTTAATCTCCTTAAATTCTAATTCCTCAAAATAGTTTATATCCTCCTCCTAGCCATTTGTAACTGCATAACCTCTAGTACTTCTACCCACCTTTGGTCATACTACTCCTCAGCCTAAAATCTTATAATCTTCTAACTAGTTGCTCACAATCCTACCAACAGTATCTGGCATATGGTACCTATAATCCTCTCGTATCTATCAAGCAATCCAAAATCTTAACAAGCAAAATTACACAAGTAGCTAAGAATATTGGTAAAATTCTAATAAGCATGACCGTTGTCGCTCCGAAATAAAAGACATAAGGGTAAGGAGGAATAATCGAGGGCAATTATGAAGTTTCAAGAGCGGTAGAGGGTTCCCGACGGTACAGCTAAAAAGGGTGTTTACGAACCACTGACTTGTTTGCTAGATTGGGCTATTCTAGTTCAGTCACTGGCTAAATCTAAGAATCATTCGTTCTTTAGGGGAGCTTGCAATCCATGCAATACGGAAATTTCGTTCCCGAAATTCTAAACAAGGTTCCACAATAGAACAGAATTTGGGAAATCAAGGTTGTGGTCTTACTAGGTTCTCTATTTGGTCTTCAGTCGTTGGTTGGGTGAACATTGAGTTTCAATCTATATGGACTAGACAAGATCCCAAAACCATTTCTACTAGGTTTAGGGTATTCTAGAATAGGTTTCTATTCAAGGGGTTGAGCTAGTTGTCCGTTAGGTTGGTTAGCTAGGTTCATAAAGTCCAAAATACGCCTCCCGTGACCTTTGTGTTTAAGCATTACATGATGCCTCAATTGGGTGGCACACTAGTGGCATATGCGTAGTGGGCTTCGAGTAGATCACAACCATATATTGGGTCGAAGGTACTGAGTCAAGGTTAAGGCTCTAGTGAAAGTCAGAAAGTATACCGGTGTTGTGGTAAGGGTTATAGCTAGTCCTTTTAACCGGAAAGTCGTACCATAAAAATAGAGTACTAGGAGACAATTTTGAGTGGGACATGACATACCTAGATGAAGGTGGACTTGTCTAGGTCTAACATATAAATTTTGTTGGAAGGTAACCGCTGGTCTCGTGCTCCGAATATTAATGACACGACCGGGTACGCAAAATGATCTAAATGGAAAGTGGGACTCCATAAGGCACTAATTATCATCCTAATGGGAGTTATTCAAATCATTCGGTAATCCTCGTATATCCCAAAATTTTTAGAAAGCTTACAGTCTACCCACCTTAGAGGCTAGGATATGGTGGCAGGGTTCCTATCACAGGGCTGGCCGATGGTAGCTACACTTGTATATACAGCTATCATAGTCATGGGGACACTATGTATCTATCTATCAATTACGAGTTTTCGTCTTTCCAATCCGCGAAAGGCAAAAACAATACAGAGTTCAAGGGATGTGTCACTGAACACAATTACATGATTCAAGGGCAAATGCCTATTTCAAGAGGAATTGTCAAGGCAGTCGTGGATGAGATCCTAGAGACATTTATACCCCAATCCACGTAGGATAATTAAATGAAAAAGCGAACCAAATGCATCATGGTTGATCAGACCGTAATACACTGATTCTGATTAGACAATATGTTAGCGGGCGTCCCCAACAAACATATGTCTCTAATCAAGCTCGATAAAAGAGTAAGCTTGCAAAACTAGGCTGTAATAGCAGCATTGGTCAAGAGAGTCAAAATACGAATATGCGAGATTTTTGGAAGAAGGAAGATAAGAAGTTCGAGTTTTGAGAGAATCAAAACCTTACCTGGATGTTATTGCTTATACAGTCAATCCTACTATCCTCTATCCACAAGGTCTTGGTCGACTAATAGGTTATGGACTTCTGAACTCTATACTCTGAGTAAACCTATTAGTGTCAGTCAGTTATCCCGTCAATGGATCACAAGGACCACGAAAGACCAGGTGGGGAGTCATGCTACCGGACTTACAGAGCTTTTACTAGTTTTGGCTTTGGATCTAGGGTCATACAGGGCAGTCCCTATCCTCTATAGTATCCTAAACTGGTAATCATGTCTGAAGTCATGTCACCGGGAATTATGCCTCGCCTGTATACTCTGGCTGTGACAAACCCTTGGTTCCGTGATTCAGGTGTGATAAGCTATCAGGTACTCTACTCTATATTGACACAAGGATATCTTAAGATCTAAAGAGGTCAACGAGAACATAGTTCTAGCAATGTCCCATAGACTATGATTCTCCAAAATGATTTCAATTCTATGGGTTGTGCCTTACCAGTGCGCTGCTGGCTGCAGTGAACCCACATTCTCCACTCTCGAATAATTGACGACAGTGCGCTGCTGTCTAAATTTTATGGGTTAGCTAATATTTCCCTAACTATAACCGTAAAAATTTATGAGCTTCTAGAGATTCAAACAAGTTGACTAAAATAAAGTGTAGGTACTTTGTCCTAGCAGTCACAACATTTAAATTAAAAGACTTAACATGGAGGGAATAACTAAATACGAGAGAAATACAAACATCCTAGTATCTATTTCATATGCATTTTAATGGTTGAGGGAAAATCTCAAATCAATCTACCTCAAGATTCGCACACGAATTGCAAAATCAGGAATTATAAACTAAATCCTTACAGCAAAAGAGAATTTAAAGCAGGCAATTCTAATTTATGTTATAAGATTTATGTCTAAATATAGCAAAAGGAGATTGAGCAGGTTATCAAAGTTATAGCCTTAAAACTGGAAAGTCTAACATACCAAGCGAATAGTATATCCACTTTGAATCACATTGTCATATCAAAAGTAAAAGTGTACCTATAGGGATCTAGCAAGTCATCTAAATTCAATAATTCTTAAATAGCATGGCCTATCTAACAACCTTAACTACCCAATTAGTCAATTTAATAAGGGACCCTTAGTCCTAGTTATTCTCCTAAATTGTTTTAATCCTAATTGTGAATGAGTATTTCCTGGGCGCAGGTTCGCAATAGTACGACTAACGTACCATCACGAGTTCGCAATCTTTTGCGAAATCTGACCTGCATGGGCCACCACAAAAACTTGTCACGACCCGCACCCGCTTTTCGGATACGAGACGTGTCCAAGCCAGCCTACGCCGCAGAGTCGGCGGTAGAACGCTGTCAAGCCCACAAGAAAATAAATGCTCAAAATTAAACATTTGCTTCTCATTCACATTTCTAATTTATTACAACATTTATGTTTAAAGGAAATACAAGATTTTATAATTAATGAAATTGATACAATTGCTTTCTATTTCTAGGTTGTCTTCAGCATACCCAAGTCTTCCCCAGTGCTAAGAGTGATCGCGGCTAAACCTGTAAAATGTTGGTTATCCAGTCAGGATTGGAACAAGTACACAAATCGACGGCAATACAAAACACAATAGAATTAACAAGACATGAAAATAGCATATGGAATATGAAAGCTAGTAAGAAAACTGATGACATGGCACGGTGGAAAAGTAAAAGGAAAAATAAAAGACATCTACCTACGTGGTGTAAAATATCTGTTTCGACATGTGAATGGCTAGGGGGTAAAATACGGCTCACTGCACGTGTCATGTGCAGCTGCTATCGTGCAAGATTAGGCATATTGGAATATTTCTGGATAGTCCACATGTATACTAAGATATTTCCCCTTCCGACAACTCCGTGTGACGAGCGTGTCAACAAGCAGCAAGATATATGTATAGACATGAAATGAAAAGACTACTATGAATCGAAAAGCAATCAGAAAGTGCACTTGCCTGAGGTCCTTAGCTGGAGAAACCAATAACACTATACCACTCAATGAGCCACAATCAGTCAACACATGTAGAAGTCTCCGGATGCTGAAATAAACAGTTCCAACGTTCTCAGAATAGTCAAATTAGCTAGGATTGTCTATCCTTAAGTCCAATTCTGGACACAGGGGCAAAACAATAATTTCGGACAAAAACGATGTCCGTCGTTGGACCCGCTTTGTACCGAAAAGCGTGCCAGAGTCAATGGTCTCTAAAGTCGTCAAACTATATGTCTATGGATCCGGTTTTCTGATACGAACCCAACCGTATGTCCAAAGTTGGATTCCGGCGGGCCGTGCACAAAATCGTCCGTTGAGTGGAACCGCGGGGCCCGCAAAACGACGTCGGATTCAACTGTCTCAAAATTGGACCAAACTTGGCATACAGGACCAGAAAAACGATACGGTTCTGTTGGCGCAAGTTTCATCTCGATCTGATGAACGTGCACAAAGTAATTGAGAAATTTGCAAAGTGCACGATACGGTGAATTTCGACGGATACACATCAAATTCGTCGCGCACACGCGATCAATTTGAATTCCGCCAAAGTCCACACGACCACGAAGCCGTTACGCAGCTTTCGATGCTTTTGGTTCACAACCACGTCGCCCGGTTTGGCGGGACGCACGTCGTGTGGAACAATTTTCTAGTTTTTAAAAAAGGTTTTTGGGAAACTTCGGAATCCGATTTCTCGGCACGTAGTCGATGAAATCAAATTCCGTAAAAAGGGATTCGAAGCCCTACATGTTGTCAATAAACGTCATCAAATAGTTTTTCTTACATGATACTAGATCGATCAGAATCGATCGTCAAACTTGGGTGATTGAACTAGATTTTACTCTGTTCCGGACCAGAATTTTCCTCGACTTTGAGTCGACTTCCCGCATGATCGAAGACATCTACTTACAAACTAAAAGAATAGGATCGAAGAGGGTTAGGTTAGGTACGCACCTGAACAACCCGTTCGACAAAAGATCGAACGAGATGGAAGGGAGAGCATCGCGAAGTTGGCGCGGTTGCTGCCGTTTCCGCTGTTGCTGTCCATTGCTCGCGGTTTGGACGCGCGCGTGTGGCCTCCGGCGATCGGCCGCGCGTGGTGGTGGCGCTCAGTCGCGCGCGCGCATGGAGGTGTGCGCCCAGGTCTGGGTGGCATCGAGGAATCCTAGGGTTTCTCGTCGACCTCTCATATATATACACGAGCGTACATATATAAACTCTGAGATTCGAATAGAGGGGTGGTCTCGGTTTACTGGTTTGGGTGAAGCGGGCTGTTAGCTCGGCTTTGGCTGGGTATTGCTAGTTAGTATTGAGGGGGCAGTTGGACTGGCTCGGGTTCAGCTAAAGCTGGGTTGGGGTTTTAGGATGGGTCTGGGACTGTTTAGCCGGGCCGGGATTTATGGGCCCGGGCTGCCACTGCTACTTGTTCCTTTTCTTCTTTTTTTATTTTTTTTTCTCTATTTTCTATATCTTTTAGTTAGCATATATATTTATATACATCCATATATACACTATTATATATATTTTTTATATACAAAAATACACACACACATACACTCAAATACATATATACTTCTATATCTATATTCCTATATACATACACATATACGTTTTTTATATATAAGTAACATATACACATATACGTATTTCGTATATTTATATATATACCTACATATACATAGATACGTATATATATTTATATACATATACATGTATTATATATATATATATATATATATATATATATATATATATATATATATATATATATATATATATATATCAGTTATATATATATATATATATATATATATATATATATATATATATATATATATATATATTATATATATATATATATATATATATATATATATATATATATATATATATATATATATATATATATATTTCAGTTATATATATATATATATATATATATATATATATATATATATATATATATATATATTCACATGCTGATAACCAATAATAATAAAATAGTATCATTTCATAATACCCTCAATAATATTGATAATAAATAATAATAAGAATAATAATAACAATAACGAAGTTCGATAAACCTAATAAAGGCGTATATATATATATGTACAGTCTAAAAATAACCGTCTAATTAAAATGAATTAATAGTAAAAAAAAATATTTTACAATTTCGGAAAGGGGAGCTACAGTAATTTCTGCCACAAGAACGGGCACCTGGGCACTGAGTGCCGCTTAAAGCACAAAACCTGTTTCGCGTGCGGCAAAACAGATCACTTCGCAAAGGACTGCCCGGAAGCTAGGCCGAACCAACGCCCCCAACAACACCATCATAACCGAGGCCAAGCACCTCGGGCTCCATCGACCGCACAACCGAATGGCCAGGACCGTCGCCCCAATGCTCAGGGCCGCGTCTACGCCATGACTCGCGATCAAGCGTTCGCATCTGATACAGTCGTGACAGGTATACTGCAATTCAATAATAAACCTGCTCGTTTATTGTTTGATTCAGGTGCCATGCATAGTTTTATATCGGCGGACTTTGCCGCCGAGCCCAAATTCTCCTCGACACCACTGGGCCTCGATCTTACTGTTAACGTACCGTCGGGCATGCCACTGCTTGCAAATTTAGTCTACGGAGACGGAATCATCTGTATAGGTGGTCAAAAGGTCAGTCTCGATGCGATAGTTCTAAATATTAAGGACTACCATATCATTCTGGGGATGGATTGGCTCGGTCCGTACAACGCAACCATAGACTGCGCTGAAAAGAGGGTCACATTTTGCATACCTGGAGTGCCTGTATTCTGTTACTCGTGTGGTGAGGCGTCGTCGATCTGCATGGTGATCTTCGCAATATTTGCTCGACGGATGCTGCATTCCGGGTGCGAAGGCTATCTAGCTTCCGTTCGAGACATGCGACAGGATGGTACAAACGCGGGTCAGACCGACGTTGTGGCAGAATTCCCCGATGTGTTCCCGGACGAGCTGCCCGACATGCCGCCCGATCGAGAGATTGAGTTCACTATCAATACATTCTCCGACACTCGACCGATCTCGAAAGTCCCGTACAAAATGGCCCCTGCAGAGCTTAAAGAACTCAAAGTGCAGTTACAGGAGTTGCCCGACAAGGGATTCATTCGACCCAGCGACTCGTCCTGGGGAGCGCCTACGCTGTTTGTCAAGAAGAAGGATGGCTCTATGCGTCTTTGTATCGACTACCGCGAGCTGAATAAAGCCACCGTCCAGAACAAATACCCTCTGCCCCGCATAGACGATCTGTTTGATCTGTTTCAAGGGGCTACGGTGTTCTCTAAAATTGATCTGCGTTCGGGTTACCATCAACTCAAGATTAAGCCGGACGATTTGCCGAAGTCTGTCTTCCGCACTCGATACGGCCATTACGAGTTCCTGGTAATGCCGTTCGGCCTAACGAACGCCCCTGCTACTTTCATGGATTTAATGAATCGGGTGTTCCGACCATTCCTCGACAAGTTCGTAGTAGTCCTCATCGACGACATACTCGTCTACTCGAAGAGCAAGCAGCAACACACTGAGCATTTACGGACCGTGCTTCAGACCCTTCGAGAGAATCAGTTGTATGCAAAGCGAAGCAAATGTGAATTTTGGCTGAATAGCGTCGCATTCCTCGGACACATCTGTAACCCCCAGTTTTCAGATTAGGGGTATTTTCATCATTTTTCAAGTTTTATAATTTTTAGGAATTTTTATTTATTTTATGTGATTTTTTGGGATTTATTTGGTTTGGTTTGGATTTTATCCAATTCGGACTCAAATTGGAGACCCGGGTAGCCTGGACCCTAGTGGGACCCACATACTAGCGGGACTTAGCCCACATACCATCCTAATTAGGTTAGAAATCATAAACCCTATTTCCATGGCTTAATTAGTCATTTTAGAGCTTAATTAGTATTTAGAAATTAGACCGAACCAACCCGAAACAAACCGAACCCAACCTAAGTCTATTGGGTTTGGGGCTATTGGATCCTACCCGAAACCCACAAACCCTTTCCTCCCACCATGGCCGGCCACCTATAGGGCCACCCCCTCCACCTCTTTTACTTCCTCACTAAGTTTCTTCTTCTTCTCCATTACTTTCTTTACAACTCCTTCTTCCTTTTCAAATCCACTTTTAGGTATGATTTTTAAACCCTTTTAAATTCCTCCTTTTGCATTTATTCCTTCACATAAATGATAGAGGAGATCATTCTCTACAAGTTGACCATAGCCTTTATAGGTTCCCTTAAAATATAGGTTAAGGATTTATTATGGTTTAATCCTTTTTGAGAGTGGTATATATATATACGTATATATATATACATGTGTAAATATGTGTATTTATATGTATCTATAAGTATATTTGAGTGTATGTGTGAGATTTATATATATATTTAGATATATATATATACATTTGTGCATGTTTGGGTGTTTTATATAGGTATGTATATATACATATTGTATATGTATGTATCAATGCTTAGAGTTGTGCATTAGAACTTATAGTTGTGCATTAGAGCCTTAGAGTTGTGCATGAGAGCCTTGTAGTTGTGCATGAATGCCTTAGAAGTGTGCAGAATGCTATTCAGGAAAAACTGTGCAGTAGAGCCTTAAAGGTGAGCAGAGGAGCCTTAAAGGTGAGCAGAAGTGCCTTAAAGGTGAGCATGAGAGCCTTAAAGGTGTGCAGGTTGTCCCAGTATGCTGAAATCCGAAAAATTGAGTATTTTGTGTGTTTGTGCTTTATGTGCGTGTGTAAGGGAAATTGGAGAGTGTGTGTGTGTTTATATATAGATAGATACATAGAGAAGATTAGAAGAAGTTTAAGAATTAGAAGAAGTTAGAAGAATAGGAAGAAAAGTGAGAAATAGGAAATAGAGGGGATCGAGTTAGAGGGCGAAACGGAGCTCGGAGTATCGGAATGAGATGAAACTTGACGTAGGCCTAGGATACGTGATTTAGATTTTGCGGGTAGGCTCCCAAGTGGAAATCGGAGTTGTAGGGCGCTGGTATCGCGCCGTATCAGTGTGTATCTTGAAATATTCAAGATTTTGGCAACGGGCCGTATCATGGACTAGACGTCCACTTTACTTAGGTATCTTGGTAGGTAATATATGTATAGGCTAGTACCTTACTACCCTAGGGAGCTCAGGTCAAAATAACAGGCGTAGGTAGGCTAACTAGGTTTCCACCTAGGCTAGAATTTTACCTTAGAAAAGGTAAAAATAGGATATTGGCCTACGACCAAGATTTGGGTTTCGAAGTCCAAGATGGACTTGAATATGGGTTGTAGAGGTTGGTAATGGGTAGAAATAGTCGCCTAGACTTAGTCTTGACCCCGGTTGACCACGGTTGACTTTTTAGACCAAAAGTCAACTATGGGTCAACACTTTACCCAATTTAGTCCCAAATTCCTTTAAACTTGTGTAGTTGACCGTAAGTCAACTATTAGTAACCATTGACCTAGGATTGACCTAGGGTTGACTGGAGTTGACCAGAGTTGACCAGTTGACCAAAAGTCAACTGTAAGTCAACCGTTGACTCAAATCGACCTAGATTAATTCTGTTTGACTTGCATTGACCCAGTATGACCTACCTAGACCTAATATGACTTAGATTGACCTTGTATAGTCTAGTTTGATGTGTCTTGACCTAGAATGACTTAAATAGGATTTAAATTGATTTGACTTTACTTTCTAAACATAGTATTGATACGTCTTGTTCTCTATAGGTCCTCGAGACGCTGCATTTGCTCCGGTTGACATATCATACCATATTACAGGCGAGTACATTCTCTGACACTTTTCTAATTTATAATGATTGTTATGATTCATGTAATTAGTGTGGATATGCTTGTTCTCGACACATTGGTCACACGGATTGGTATTCATGGATTCCGACATGAGATGTTATTCCTCGTTATCTTGGTATATCTTGTGCAAGCCCCCTTGTAGTTCTTGTGCAGTATATGGACACCGATTCTCGAGAAGACTTGCTCCCTTCTCGTAGAATCCCGTGTCGTAACGTGTCTTGCTTGGATCCACTCTACCAGTCGGGGACGGGGAGTACTAGTGTAGATGTGTGGTCATTATCCACCTTGTTTATTCTTGTAGACCTTGAATGCTACCAATCCTATACTCCACGTGGGATTGGCTGATCAGTAGACCTTGTGCAGACCCAAGCCGGCCACATATTGTAGCTAGTATTCACACACCTAGATATATGATTCTTGATTCTTATACATGCCATGATCAGTTTACTTGCCTTGTTCTAGCTCTAGTTTTACAGCTTACCTTGCCATGATACTCACATGTACATTCCATGATTTTCTTGTATATACTCTCTATTTACTGTCTTATAGCTTTTGTCATATCTTGTGAACTGTTGTTAGTAGATTGTACTCGTTCCATCCTGACAGAATATGTTGAAAATATTACAGATGCTGACGAGGGAGATTACTGTACCTACTACGGTCCGGATGACGTAGTGGGCCTAGACCTGGAGACTTTGGTCCAGCAGGGCTTAGCTCCGCCTGGCGAGACCTTACCTATTGCTTAGTTAGAGTAGGTCCTTTATACTGGACTTTGTCTCCAGCTACTTTTGAGACTGTTATTACTATAGATTGTATTAGAGACTTGGACTTGTACATTATTTGGTGTTTGGACTTGACAGGTTATTATTATTTTATCGTTTGTTGTCTTTATCTTTCAGTCTTTTACTTTGTTATCTTAGAGTCGTGATTGAGTACTCGTATATATATTCATTGCTTGTCCTCCATTCGGAGTTGACCATATTCTCGACAGGTTTTTGTTATATATATAAACTGTTTAGAGTAGAAAAATCTACAGCGTTCTACGCTGATTTTTCGGTGAGGGCTGGGTGTTGTCGCGTCACGTGCCCTTTTAGCGGGTGCGGGTCGTGACACGTTTTAGTGGTGGCCCACGCAGGTCCTGAAGTCAC
Source organism: Iris pallida (assembly GCA_029216955.1). Taxonomy (NCBI): domain Eukaryota; kingdom Viridiplantae; phylum Streptophyta; class Magnoliopsida; order Asparagales; family Iridaceae; genus Iris; species Iris pallida. Next base: position 4,840,645 of record JANAVB010008799.1, read on the forward strand.
AATTAGTGCAATGTTGTAGTGGCGCTCGACTTAGAGTGCTATTACGAGCCTGCGGTACGTATCTAGGATAGGCTATAGGCTAAGAGTACTCAATCACAGTATGATCTTTCATTGCTTATCTTGCTTACCGTCTTTGATATTGATTTAATGTATTCTAGCTGTCCTCCTTTGATAAAATCCTTCATGTGCCATATTGATATCTTTTTTTCAATCTGTCTCCAGGATGGTTATGACTCACTCTCCTGGCGAGGAGCACGGGGAGACGGACAGGTCTGCCACCTCTGGCGGACAGGCTCCGGTCACCTCCCCTGCAGATGGGACTTCTGTTGGAGCCCTCGGGGGTACTCCTCCAGCGCTCTCGATGACAGTCCCTGGGGTTGCGGGTGCTCTTTCCGCAGTGCCAGGGGCTACGCCGGGAGTTGTCGGGGGCGTTCTTCCTCCTGCTGCACAGCAAATTCCTCCGATAGATGCAGACGTACTTCCACCTCCACCTCCTCTGCCTACAGATATGGGGCAGATGCTTACCTTCCTCTAGCAGATACTGGAGACTCAGAGAGCCCAGGCCGAGGTTCAGCAGAGGCAGACAGACGCGATGCGTTAGGGCATGGAGGATGCCCATCAGTTGGCCCTTACAGCCGTGGAGCAGAGGGCTCCTCATCCGGGGACGCGTACTAGGTACGAAGATATCCAGGACTTCAAGAAGCTCGGGCCCCGTGACTTCAGCGGGACCGAGGGTGTGGTCTATGCAGATGATTGGCTCGAGGATATCGAGCGGCAGATGAGGGCCTCCCGCCTGGCAGACGACCTGAAGGTCGAGGCGGTAGGTTTGCAGTTGCTAGACATTACGCGCACCTGGTTCAGAAACGAGCCAGCCCTAGCTGGAGAGGGCCGTACTTGGGCAGAGTTCAAGCTCCTCTTCAATGAGAAGTTCTTTTCTCCCACGGACAAGATTGACCTGGTGCGACAGTTCCAGGATCTGCAGCAGGGCAGTCTATCTGTGGAGGAGTACGCAGCAGAGTTCGACCGTCTGAGCCGATACGCAGAGTACATGGTTCGAGACCCGGAGATCAGGGCGAGCCGTTTCAGGGAGGGGCTGACTTGGGATATCAAGATCCACATTCCCTCCTTCTATGAGACTTCTACCCAGATCTACGCGGAGGCCCGCAAGGTAGAGCGGGAATGGGGCTTGAAGCCCAAGAGGGAGCGTGATCTTTTCTCGGGAGCTTCTAGCAGTGCGGGGGCTGCTAAGCGCCCTCAGCTTCAGCATCGTTCTTTCCAGCATCACCAGCCACAGGTGCAGGCCAGAGCACCGGTTCAGCAGCAAGTGCAGCACACTCAGCAGAGGCAGGCACAGCATGGGGCTCCTTGCGGCTACCGCAAGAAGCCCGGTCACATCTGGGAGGTCTGCCGGAAGAGGCTGGGCTTGTGCCTCTATTGCGGGGAGGCTGGACATCAGTTGAGAGATTGTCCTACGAACCAACGCCGTGCAGCTCAAGGAGCACAGGGTAGGCCACATGTGGCACCGCATCACGCCCTCCACCAGCAGCGAGATATACCCCGCCAGGACAGGGCTTTTGCGATGGCAGTTGAGGATCCTGTACGCATTAGACTAGGAGGTAGGGTCTTGCTCTTTCTTTTACCTGTTATCTCCGCCCATTGATTGATGATTGCTTTCTTAGTACCTTTAGTTTGCATATGTGATGATCATGCTAGATTAAATAGAAAATTCCAATGAAGACTGCAATAACACGATACTGTAGAGATTTAAAACCATGCATGTGTTCTAATTTCCTGGATTACATCTTATATAACTTAGGATAAAATTTAGTAGACCTTGATTGTTGGGTGCTTGACCTAGAGAAGAGTACGACCGTTTGAATTTCGAGGACAAAATTTTTTAAGGAGGGTAGATTTGTCACCCCCCGTTTTCAGATTATGGGTATTTTCATCATTTTTCAAGTTTTATAATTTTTAGGAATTTTTATTTATTTTATGTGATTTTTTGGGATTTATTTGGTTTGGTTTGGATTTTATCCAATTCGGACTCAAATTGGAGATCCGGGTAGCCTGGACCCTAGTGGGACCCACATACTAGCTGGGCTTAGCCCACATACAATCCTAATTAGGTTAGAAATTATAAACCCTATTTCCATGGCTTAATTAGTCATTTTAGAGCTTAATTAGTATTTAGAAATTAGACCGAACCAACCCGAAACAAACCGAACCCAACCTAAGTCTATTGGGTTTGGGGCTGTTGGATCCTACCCGAAACCCACAAACCCTTTCCTCCCACCATGGCCGGCCACCTATAGGGCCACCCCCTCTACCTCCTTTACTTCCTCACTAAGTTTCTTCTTCTTCTTCTCCATTACTTTCTTTACAACTCCTTCTTCTTCCTTTTCAAATCCACTTTTAGGTATGATTTTTAAACCCTTTTAAATTCCTCCTTTTGCATTTATTCCTTCACATAAATGATAGAGGGGATCATTCTCTACAAGTTGACCATAGCCTTTGTAGGTTCCCTTAAAATATAGGTTAAGGATTTATTATGGTTTAATCCTTTTTGAGAGTGGTATATATATACGTATATATATATACATGTGTAAATATGTGTATGTATATGTATCTATATGTATATTTGAGTGTATGTGTGAGATTTATATATATATTTAGATATATATATATACATTTGTGCATGTTTGGGTGTTTTATATAGGTATGTATATATATATATATATATTGTATATGTATGTATCAATGCTTAGAGTTGTGCATTAGAACTTATAGTTGTGCATTAGAGCCTTAGAGTTGTGCATGAGAGCCTTGTAGTTGTGCAGGAATGTATTAGAAGTTTGCAGAATGCTATTCAGGTAGAGCCTTAAAGGTGAGCAGAGGAGCCTTAAAGGTGAGCAGAAGTGCCTTAAAGGTGAGCATGAGAGCCTTAAAGGTGTGCAGGTTGTCCCAGTATGCTAAAATCCGAGAAATTGAGTATTTTGTGTGTTTGTGCTTTATGTGCGTGTGTAAGGAAAATTGGAGAGTGTGTGTGTGTGTTTATATATAGATAGATACATAGAGAAGATTAGAAGAAGTTTAAGAATTAGAAGAAGTTAGAAGAATAGGAAGAAAAGTGAGAAATAGGAAATAGAGGGGATCGAGTTAGAGGGCGAAACGGAGCTCGGAGTATCGGAATGAGATGAAACTTGACGTAGGCCTAGGATACGTGATTTAGATTTTACGGGTAGGCTCCCGAGTGGAAATCGGAGTTGTAGGGCGCCGGTATCGCGCCGTATCAGTGTGTATCTTGAAATATTCAAGATTTTGGCAACGGGCCGTATCATGGACTAGACGTCCACTTTACTTAGGTATCTTGGTAGGTAATATATGTATAGGCTAGTACCTTACTACCCTAGGGAGCTCAGGTCAAAATAACAGGCGTAGGTAGGCTAACTAGGTTTCCACCTAGGCTAGAATTTTACCTCAGAAAAGGTAAAAATAGGATATTGGCCTACGGCCAAGATTTGGGTTTCGAAGTCCAAGATGGACTTGAATATGGGTTGTAGAGGTTGGTAATGGGTAGAAATAGTCGCCTAGACCTAGTCTTGACCTCGGTTTACCACGGTTGACTTTTTTAACCAAAAGTCAACTATGGGTCAACACTTTACCCAATTTAGTCCCAAATTCCTTTAAACTTGTGTAGTTGACCGAAAGTTAACTATTAGTCACCATTGACCTAGGATTGACCTAGGGTTGACCGAAGTTGACCAGAGTTGACCGGAGTTGACCAGAGTTGACCAAAAGTCACTGTAAGTCAACCGTTGACTCAAATCGACCTAGATTAATTCTGTTTGACTTGCATTGACCCAGTATGACCTAGCTAGACCTAATATGACTTAGATTGACCTCGTACAGTCTAGTTTGATGTGTCTTGACCTAGAATGACTTAAATAGGGTTTAAATTGATTTGACTTTACTTCCTAAACATAGTATTGATACGTCTTGTTCTCTATAGGTCCTCGAGACGCTGCATTTGCTCCGGTTGACATATCATACCATATTACATGCGAGTACATTCTCTGACACTTTTCTAATTTATAATGATTGTTATGATTCATGTAATTAGTGTGGATATGCTTGTTCTCGACACATTGGTCACACTGATTGGTATTCATGGATCCCGACATGAGATGTTATTTCTCGTTATCTTGGTATATCTTGTGCAAGCCTCTTGTAGTTCTTGTGCAGTATATGGACACCGATTCTCGAGAAGACTTGCTCCTTTCTCGTAGAATCCTGTGTCGTAACGTATCTTGCTTGGATCCACTCTACCAGTCGGGGACGGAGAGTACTAGTGTAGACGTGTGCTCATTATCCACCTTGTTTATTCTTGTAGACCTTGAATGCTACCAATTCTACACTCCACGTGGGATTGGCTGATCAGTAGACCTTGTGTAGACCCAAGCCGGCCACATATTATAGCTAGTATTCACACACCTAGATATATGATTCTTGATTTTTGTACATGCCATAATCAGTTTACTTGCCATGTTCTAGCTCTAGTTTTACAGCTTACCTTGCCATGATACTCACATGTACATTCCATAATTTTCTTGTATATACTCTCTATTTACTGTCTTATAGCTTTTGTCATATCTTGTGAACTGTTGTTAGTAGATTGTACTCGTTCCATCCTGACAGGATATGTTGAAAATATTACAGATGCTGACGAGGGAGATTACTGTACCTACTACGGTCCGGATGACGTAGTGGGCCTAGACCTGGAGACTTTGGTCCAGCAGGGCTTAGCTCCGCCTGGCGAGACCTTACCTATTGCTTAGTTAGAGTAGGTCCTTTATACTGGACTTTGTCTCCAGCTACTTTTGAGACTGTTATTACTATAGATTGTATTAGAGACTTGGACTTGTATATTATTTGGTGTTTGGACTTGACAGGTTATTATTATTTTATCGTCTTGTTGTCTTTATCTTTCAGTCTTTTACTTTGTTATCTTAGAGTCGTGATTGAGTACTCGTATATATATTCATTGCTTGTCCTCCGTTCGGAGTTGACCATATTCTCGACAGATTTTGTTATATATATAAACTGTTTAGAGTAGAAAAATCTACAGCGTTCCACGCCGATTTTTCGGTGAGGGCTGGGCGTTGTCGCGTCACGTACCCTTTTAGCGGGTGCGGGTCGTGACAACATCATTTCAGCTGAAGGCATTGCGGTCGACCCAAAGAAAGTTGAAGCCGTCGTCGATTGGAAGCGACCAACGTCCGTCAGCGAGATTCGAAGTTTCCTTGGCTTAGCGGGTTACTATCGACGGTTCGTGAAAGACTTCGCGAAGATCGCATCGCCCCTGACTCGCCTCACCCAGAAGGGAGTCACATTTGACTGGTCAGACGACTAAGAAGCTTCATTCCAAGAATTAAAGCAACAGCTCGTCTCGGCCCCGATACTCGCTCTTCCAGAAGGGACAGAGGGTTTTCAGATATTCAGCGACGTATCCGGTCAGGACTTGGGGTGTGTGCTGATGCAGCGGAACAAAGTAATATCTTTTGCTTCCCGACAGCTAAAGCCGCACGAGAAGAATTATCCCACGCACGACCTGGAGTTAGAGGCGATTGTGTTTGCGTTGAAATTGTGGCGTCACTACTTCTATGGCATGGCGTGCACGATCTATACCGATCACAAGAGCCTCAAGTATCTATTCACGCAGAGGAAACTGAACTTTCGGCAAAGGCGCAGGCTTGAACTGATCAAGGATTACGACTTGACTATCGACTATACGTCGGGAAAGGAAAATGTTGTGGCGGACGCTCTGAGTCGAAAGTACATAGCCTCGCTATCCATCGACCGCCGACTGCTACGCAACCTAGAAGAGATGGGCATCGAACTCCGAGTCTGATTTCGGAATGTGCAGTTAGCAAAGTTGCAGTTAGAGCCGAGCTTGCTTGAAAAGATCAAGACCGCTCAGAAGGACAATCCGTACCTGAAGAAAATGCGAGATCTAATCTCGACGGGCAGGACGACCGACTTTGCGGAAGACGAGACCGGCATGCTTCGATTGAGGGGTAGGCTATGCGTTCCTGATGATTCAGAACTTAGAAAGGAGATATTGTCGGAGGCGCACTACGCGAAGTACACCTTGCATCCCGGCAGTACGAAGATATACAAGGACCTCTGCACAAACTTCTGGTGGCACTGGATGAAAAGAGATGTGACACTTTTCGTGTCGCAATGCATGGCCTGTCAGCAGGTGAAAGCTGAGCACCAGAGACCAGGTGGGGAGATGCAGAATCTGGCGATTCCGGAATAAAAGTGGCAGCATATGTGCATGGATTTTATTGTTGGTCTGCCGAAGACGCCGCAGGGAAATGATGCCATCGGGGTTATCGTCGATCGACTAACCAAGTCAGCGCACTTTATTGCCATCAAAGTTACTTGGTGCGTTGATCGCCTGACGCAGATGTATCTTGATGAGATAGTACGGCTGCACGGAGTTCCAGTATCCATCGTCTCTGATCGGGATTTACGGTTCTTGTCGCGATTCTGGAGTAGCCTTCAGTTGGCGCTGGGTACCAAGTTGCAGTTCAGCTCGGCTTACCATCCTCAGACCGACGGCCAAACGTAGCACGTCAATCAGATTCTCGAAGACATGCTATGACTCTGCCCAATTGACTTCAAATCAAGCTGGGACGCAAGTACCGATCACCCATTTGTTGGAACGAAGTCGGAGAGCGACAGATTCTCGTCCCAGAGCTGGTGGAACAGACCGTGCAGAAAATTCGGCTCATTCGGGAAAGACTAAAGACTACGCAGAGTCGTCAGAAAAGCTATGCGGACGTTCATCGTCGACCCCTCGAGTTTCAAGAAGGCGACCACGTATTTCTCAAGGTGTCGCCCATGCGGAGAGTTACTCGGTTCGGCACGAAAGGAAAGTTGAGCCCGAGATTCGTTGGGCCGTTCGAAATACTTGAACGGGTCGCCCCAGTGGCCTCTAAAATTGCCCTACCGCTGGCGCTTGAAGGTGTACACAATGTCTTCCATGTCTCTCAACTGCGGAATTACGTGCACGACCCAAGCCACGTGGTAGATTTTGGCCAGCTGGAGCTAAAGTCCGACTTATCCTACATTGAAGAGCCAGGTCAAATCATAGAACACAAGGATAAGCTGCTGCGCAATCGAGTGATTCCTCTCGTCCGCGTCCTCTGGAGGAACCATTCGGTCGAAGAGTCGACGTGGGAGCTTGAATCGGAAATGAAGGAGAAATTTCCTTCGTTATTCTCGTAGAGGTAGGTTCTATCTTTAAGTTTCGAGGACGAAACTTTTTATTAGTTGGTTATGGTGTAGTGTCCCATCCCTACATCGTGTCCCGTTTCCGTCCACGGGGTGCGCAAGAAAGGAACACTGTCGCTATCGATTCGGTCGGGACCGATAGGTCAGAATCGGCCGAGTCGATCGAACGGGAACGGTTGAATTAAGATCCATTCCACGTTATGGAATGGCTTCTTCGGAACAAAGTCCCATATTCAGCGGGTTGCGTCTCGAGGATTGGCTCTGCGGCTGAGTCGGGAGAGACCTCCCATTACTCTGATTTTCATGCCGTACTTGATTTGGCTTTGGCTTTGGTTTTTTCGTGAATGCGCTTTTCGTGAATGTTTTTCGAATGAGTTTTCGTGACTTGTATTTTCGAGCTTCGTATTCATATCGAATTTCCTTGAATTATACAGTGTTCTAATTAGTTGCTTATGCGATTGCAGGTGATCGCGTAGGTGACGTCAGCGCAGCCAACCGGTCGCTCGCTTGAAGCAAGGCTAAGGCGAGTGGCTGACCTCCTTCGTCTCGTCCCTCTACTTCAAAACTCAATATGTGAAGTAAAGTGAATTCTTGTCATAATAGTGTAGAATCAATAAAATCGTGGCACGATTCTGCACGAAACACTTGCTATCGAACTGCCGGTATTGAAAATGGAAAACGTGTTTTCTTACGCAAATCCACTTAGCCTATGCAAAACAATGAATGAATCGATTAATGTTTATCGCAACGATACGGCCAAGTAAGCAAATCAACTAAGTTCAAAAGAAAACGGTCGTTGGACAACTTGTCGACAAGGTGAAGTTTCCTCGAACGGTTGCCTAGGCCAAGGGACCGATTCGGCCCAGGAGGAACGAGTGTAGCAGCGCCAACCCTTCATCGACGCGAGTTATGCGGGCACTTTCGTACAGGGCTCGCTACCCGACGCGAAAGGGGCATCGTCTAAGCAATACTATAGTCCGCGATGGCTTGACATTGCCAGTGGCCTTCACACCCCTTTCCCTGCTTAACAAGTGCACGGGACACGAGATGAATATGATAGTTGCTTAATGATATACAGTTTCATATGCTTGCCTCAAAACATGTTAACATGCAAATCGAGGAGGATGGTTAGAAAGATCATTGAAATAGCTAGCTAACATGTTTACGAAACTTCTTGAATCAAATGCAGAGCTTGGATTTAATTAGCCATTCGCCAGTACATGTGTTCGTGCTGATCCTCGCTCTTTGCAGGTTTCGCGAACCAGGAAGGACGCGCCAACTAGCTCGACGATGTTCGTGACTTTTGAAGCTTCGGCCGTGCGTCAAAGACTTTCTCTGCGACTCCACTTTTGAAAGCTCTTGACAGTCTAAGGAATATGACTCAGCGTCCCTCCCATCCAGGTCACTGGAGTACTTTGTTGTATATTGAGGGATGTGTGCAATGTATGGAACGGCTATCTCATCGGCACTCTTTTAAAATTGAGTCATGTTGTAGCCCGTGTGGCAATGAGTCTTGTATCGGAGTCTGTAAAAGATGTTCATTATCAATAAAGATCAAGTTTCCTTTACTTATTGTGTGAATCAATTTGTCTGCGTACTCTCTTAGATCTCGTGTTTCGGATTACCTTATGACTAGGCCTTGTGCGATCGCAAATTTGGTTCGCATGGCATCACGCCCGGGGGACGACTATCGATTCAATGGAATCGGGGCCTGACATGTACTGGCAACAATTCATGCGGCTAAGAAGCAATGCAGGACTCATGCAGCGGCGGAAGCTTAGGCTTATGCGGCTGTAGTAAGGAAGGGCCCTATGCGGCCAGGATTTTACCCCAGTCATGTGGCTGAGTAAAAATGACTCCATACGGCTGCGGGTTCAAGGTCTCATGCGGCTGAAAGGATACAAGCTATACGTGTAGTGCCCCGTCCCGCTCAGTCAATCGGAGGAATCGAAACGCCGACGACGTTCGGCCTTAGCCTTGCAACGGCTGTTCGAAGGCTCGCTCGGTCAAGGCGACCGCTCGCTCAGGTGGGGTAGTTTCGATGAACTTGCCTCATCTTTTCCTTCACATAATAAATTGCGTGTTTTCAACTTGCACAAGTAGGCTTAATAATAAAAGAGATGAATCCACATAGCTAAAGGGAGTAATCCCGATGGGTCGAATTGAGTTAAAATATGGAAAGGTCCAACGGTCGGCTTAGAGTTGGTGTACGGCGTGTTTGAAAATGACACTCGGTCCTTCGTCCTGTGGCTTGGGAGAAGAAAAGTTGGTCTTCGACACAAAACTATGAACTTGCCTAAGTCATAGGCGTCGCCCGCAAAAATGCTTTATAAAGCGTGCACGGTTCAACTGCGCAAGGCTTGGCATAGTCGTTGCTCGTCCCTCGGGTTAAGTTGTAGGCTTGAGTAAGTTAGGCAAAGTTATGCCGGTCGACCTAAGTCATTCCAAGTGCTGTCCCGCTCATTCTGCGGTTGTCAAGTTAAATAGTCCCACGATCCCAAGGCCCGTCAAATGAGGTATGAATTGGGTGATAGCGTTGCGTAGAACACGGGTCGGGTTAAGGCACGAGCCACGGTTGGTTCAGTAAAAAGTTAGCCACGGTCTGTCGATACTTAAGGAAACACGTTATGTTCAAGTTAAGTTGGAAGGCTATGCAATAGCCGTTTCTGAGTTCAAAGAATGTTAAGTCTAAGCGATGGTTAGTCGCCGAGAGAAAATATGTCGGGACTGTGGTTCAGTCGTCGAGGCAACCCTGGTTGGGGCTCTGCAAAGGAAGTGTGAAAAATGGAAGATGTAAAGCAAAGGAACTAAGTGATGATGATGAGACCATGCATTTACGTTAAGTCTAGAAGTTAGCGTAGGCGCGTGGTCATGGACAACTTGTCGACAAGGGCGATGTTTCTTCGAGCGGCAACCCAGGGCCAAGGGACCGACTCGGCCTAGGAGGAAACAGGGTATAGCCGAGCTGGGTAATAGGCAATCAGTAGGTCGGAGACTTGCATCGGGGATCGCCACTGTAGGAGCGTAAAAAGTGCTTCATAGACTGAGTCAAAGCGATAGAGCTTTACACTCAAAATGAGCTGTTTTACGTCAACTACTTTACGCCAGGGACAAGTCAGCTACTTTACGCCAGGGACAGGTCAGCTATTTTACGCCAGGGACAAGTTAGCTACTTTACGCCAGGGACAGGTCAGCTACTTTACGCCAAGGACACGCCAACTACTTTACGCCAAGGACAGGTTGTCAAATCATGCATTTAATGTAAAGTGATAATGGGTTTGACATAAAGATCTACTGACAGCGTATAACACAGAATTCGAAGGGATTTGTTTTACACAGAAATCAATATTATCGTTTAGTATGTGGACTGAGCTATTTTACGTTCACAGGATGGCTTCTTTTACGCATGAACACTATATGAGCTTTTTACGCTCAAAGTTGACGTGTGCATAAAGTTTATTTGGGCTACTTTTACGCTCAAGGTTGTTTTATCAACCGCTTTACGTGAGAAGTCCATTTTAGGGCTATTTTACGCCTAGTCTACTACTTTACGCTCAGAGTATATTTGGGTTGTTTTTACGCCCGATCCTTCCTGACTACTTTGGAACGTGGTTTGTCTACGTGGCTTTCATGCCACATATCTCGAAGAACGTGTGTACGTGCATCCTATTCTTATTGAGATAATGGAACACGTGTCAACGTATGTAGAGGATGACTTCAGTTATGGGTGGCAGTTACCAGCGTAAAGACAAGACTTTACTGAGTTTTACGCACAAAAAGCCAAGTCTATAAATAGACTTATTTTTTATATGAGACACACACAGAGAGAGACAGAGGAGAATATATAGAGATCAGAGCCCAGATACTTTGATTTTCCAGAACATTCTTCTTCAACCTTTCTTCCAGAACAGAGTGAAGCAAAGCAGGAAAGCATTCGACCTCGCCATCAGTGCCCAAGTGCGTCGATACCTTTTTGGTGACTTAGTTCTTCCAGTTGTTCATCTTCTAGCAGTGATCTTCATCATCATCGTATGGTCCAAGGAACAAAGTGATCGTCTTCAGATCAGACTTCCATAGCAATACTTTCCAGATCAATTTGTACTTTTTTGTACTCTTTCAAATTTTATTTTCAAAAGCCGATTTTCAGGCATTTTGTTAAGTGAAACAAAATGGCGACTCTGCTGGGGATCACCTTCTCCTCTGACGAGGAGGCAATTGCTCAATACGATGATGTGTCCATTGGATCGACAAAGAAGACCCTGGTTGTACACTTCGACCAGACTGCCTACGAAGAAATGCTCCGGACTGGGGGTAACACTCGCTGCTCCAATGTTCAGAAATCGCGGAAGGCGCAAAAATTTTGGGTTCCCAAATCCAAGGCATCCTCGGATCTCCTTACTGTCTCTGAAGGCAAAGGAATCCTTCCTACTCCTGTTGTAGAGGCTCCCATCTGTGATGAGGCAGTCTCTACTTCGGTGATACGCCATGCGCGTAAAAACAAGTCTTCCATTTGTAACGAGGCAGACTCTCCAGTGTTACACTCTGGGCGTAAAAATCATGTTTTACGCCCTGGGCGTAAAAATCAGGTTTTACGTCCTGGGCGTAAAAAAATGTCTTCCGTCTGTGACGTGGCAGACTCCAATGCCTTACGTTCTGAGCGTAATAATAAGTCTTCCGTCTGTGACGTGGTAGACACACAAAATTTACGTTCTACACGTGAAGGAAAATCTTCCGCTTATGACATGGCAGATACTCATGTTTTGCGCTCTATGCGTAAAGGTAAATCTTCTATCTGTGACAGTGTAGATAAAATTCACAATGATGCTTCTGCATCTAAAGTGAATGTACCTACACGCATGAAGCATAAAAACATAGTTGGTAAAACTTCTATTTTCAACCAACAATCTTCTTATACTGCTGTACGCAAGGTACCAAACTTACAAATTACACGCAATGAAAATGGAGTCCTTCGTGCTCAAAAATCTTAGGATTTACGTACGCAACTCCAAGCACGTAAAAATGTAAAGTTTGGTTCTGCGAATGCAGCCAGTAATCTTCTTTATACACAAGGGACTAAACGTTTTTCTACCCCAAATGTAATAAAGAAGACTACTCCATCTACTCCTTCTGATTTACGTGAATTGCTAATGCAAAAGCGTAAAAATAGACAATCTCCCGTGACACTCTCCCAAGAAAATCACCATTGTGAGTGTCACCAGATTGTTATTAAATGTTGTTGTTCGGCTTCTAAACGATCAGTTTTTGACCGGTTAAGTTTTAATGCGCCTCAACAACAAGATGATGACCAAGAACATGAGTTGTCATATGCATCAGTCAACATGGCATCTCATACCAACAGAGGACGACGTCCTAGACGGAACACGTCCCAAACTCCAGGTCAACAACAATTCAACAGACTTCTTGATTCCTTTGAAGGAGTATATCAGAATACTCGATCAAGAAGACAAAGATAGTTGCATACTTCTGATTCAGAAGATGGGGGTACTCAATCTTTTGAGTCCGAAACTGATAGTGTCGATTCATACCTCTATACTAATCCCTCTGTATCTTCAAGAGAGGTTGAATCCTACGCTATTGGAGATGAACCAGAGACGTCATCTGCTAATACAGAACAACGTCTCACTGCCGTTGAGCAATCACTGAAAGACATGCTTAACATGATGCAAAGCATGCACCAGATAATAACGGCTCAACAAACTGCTCAACCGGCAATAGTAACACCGGTGTAGGTAGCAGCACAAACTCAAGATAGTCAAGGGGCTGATATACCTTTGAATATTCAAGAGCCTGCTGTTAACCAAAATTCTGCATCTCCAGATCCTATCATTCCAGAAGATGTACCATCTCCGGTGGGGGTTACGGTACATCCAACAACCATTCAATCAAATGTGCTTCCTCAAACCAGTGAAGCCATTCAAGCAGTGCGTGAGCTCAAAGCACAGTTTGAAGTTTTGAAGCACAAAGATCAGCTCCAGAGGTTAGGGATTAAGCAACCTTATCCTCCTCATTGGAATGATGTACCCTTTCCACCGAAATTTAAGCCACAATCAATGGTATTGTTTGATGGAAAGGCTTCTCCTAGTCAGTATATCAATTACTTTGATATTATGACTGTACATCTGCAGAAAAATGATGCTCTTCTCACTCGAGTGTTCATTGGGTGCTTGACGGGTTCAGCTTACGACTGGTATCGTAGTTTATCCGACAATTGCATTTCGTCTTTTGACAAATTTAAGGCAATGTTTCTCTCCCGCTTCTATGAAGGAGGTATGGACATGAACATGTCCTCCTTAATAGAAATCAAATAAAAGGAGAAAGAAGATACTCGGACGTTCATTGAACGTTTCTGATAGGCGACTCTAAAGATGCCTCCTGGTATGCCAGATTCAGCGTTAATTGATACATGCAAGATGAATCTGCGACCATCCATTGCTGTCTTCACGGGTTTCCAATTCACAGATTGGGCTTCGTTTATTATAGCAGCAGTTTCTGCCGAGACCAATGGTAGGTTGGTTCGTGAACAAGGGATGATTTTTGCCTCAGAAGATAAAGGAAAGAAAGGTAATCCTGGTAATAATTCTGGCAATCGTAATACAAAAGGAAAGGACACCCTTATGGTTAATCTTTCCAAAAACAAAACGACGCCGAATAATCAGGAGTCTTCTAAGCGAAAAGAAAAATATTCTTTTAACGAGAGTGATATCCTAGGGATATTCCAATATCTGGTAAAGAGTGGCAAACTCCAGATCCCGGAGCCAAAGAGGCCTAATGAGGTAAATCTGACTGACAATCCCAAATATTGTATCTATCACAGATACATAAATCATCCTACCAGGGCTTGTTATGTCCTAAAGAAGAAAATCCAAGAGCTGATTAATGTCAATGCCATCTTTTTAACTAACGATGAGCATACGGTTACAACCAATATGGTTTCTCTTCAATTCGGAGATTTTCCTTCTCAACAAATACCAGATAGGATTGTCCCAATTCCGAAAGCGACGATAAAAATTGTGAATATCCCACCTGCCAGGGAGGAAAATGAAGGATTGCTGCCTCTCACATTAAAGAATGGTGAAATTATGTGGGTACATCCTGACTTAGTACCTGAAATAGAAGATGAAGGTAAAACTTCAAAATCCAAGAAAGGTAAGAAAGTCAAAACCTGCAACATGATTTCTCATGTTATTCCAGATCCTGATGATTTGGATCATCTATGGGATGGCATTCCGTTGAAAGATAGACTGAGAGGATTGAACATATGTCCTCCAAGTCTGGCTCCTCCTTCCAAGCTCAAGCTTACTTATCAGCAGTGGCTAGCCATGAATAGTATTCCCTTATACAGGACACAACAAGTCTTCGCTGCTTATGAAAAAGCTCCTGTAGGGATTTTTTTCTCGTATCCCGAATCCTTCTCCTCTCGTAGCTACAGAGACTTCTATTCCTCATTCTCCTGTAGTTACAGAGATCTATTATTCTTCCTCTGTTGAACCACATGTTAAAAGTCCGCTGCCCACTCACTTGTACAGTCATTAATCTGTCCTTCTCATGAAGAAGATAGGTTATGACTTTCAAAAGGCAGAAGGTTTGAATTATGATAAAGGAATACGACTTCCTTTACAAATTCAAAGTCAAAAATCCACTGTTGGATTGGGTTCTGAGGTTCCTCACAATAATTCTCGTAAGAAGAAGGCTAAGGGAAGGAAGACTAAATCCTGCAATATGGTACTTCCTTCTTCTGAGTCTGAAGAAGAAACCTTTGCTGGTACAAGATCTGGGAAAGAGTACCACAAAGATTATGAGGGATCCTCCAAAGAAGCAGAGAATGTTGAAATACCACTAACTCAACCGTCTCCTGTTCCTGCTAAACCATCTGTGGTTGAAAAGGAGAAACAGAAAGCAGTACGCTTTGACGTCCCATTGAAGTCTGCTTCCAGTCATGGGGTGGTGATGAAACCCTATAAATTTGATATTCTAGCCCAGTTAGCTAATACTCCGGCTAGACTATCTATCTTCGAGTTGCTTCGCCTTTCTAAAGAAAGTCGCGAAACCTTGAGTAAAGCTTTGCTGCAAGCTGACTCCTGCTTAGCTCAACTCAAGACTCCTGATAATATACCAGTGTCATGCCCACAATGTCATAGTGTGATGGAGGTAATTCCTAATATTACCTTTACACAAGAAGATATGCTGTTGAAGCATAACAAGCATGACAGGCCTTTGTGCTACACTGGGTATATTGAATCCACTGAAGTTGACAGGATTTATATTGATCCTGGGTCTTCCATTAGCATAATTCTTCAAAGTATGCTAAGACCGTTGAGGATTCCTACTAGTGACTTGACTTACACTAGTACCACAATCGTTGGTTTCAACTCTGGAAAGAGTAAACCACTGAGGAAGATCCGTCTGAAAATCCAGATTGGTGATCTTCGAACGATGGCAACATTCTATGTTATTAATTCAGATGTATCCTACAACATCCTTCTTGGAAGACCGTGGTTACATGAGCATAACATCGTGCCTTCAACTCTCCACCAATGCTTCAAGTACGTGGATTCCCAAGGGGTTGTGAAGACTGAGTTTGCTGATATCAATCCTTTCAAGGGTGTTGAAGCCTATTTTTCTGATTCAATGCTCTACAAACAAAAGCATGTGAAAGAGATATCAGACAAGCTGAAGATCGATCATCTGCCGAAGATCAGTCTATTAATGAAGATCCGCCAGAAGAGCAACCTTTGAAGATCAAAATCAAAGGGCGAATCCAACGCCAACCTGTCAACAATCAACCTCTTATAATCAAGGTCAAAGGAAGAACTCAAGCTTCATCTGAGGAATCAGTGAATGTTCCTGCTAAAAGCCAAGTTCAACCTCTGATGATCAAGGTCAAAGGGCATACTTCTCGTACGAATGATCCAGAACCACCATTGATCGTCAATCTTGGCAAGTCTACGCAGAAGACGGATGATGGTCCATTAGTGATTAATCCGAAGCGTAGCAGTCAAATTGTAAATGATGTAAATATTGATCATTCTGTACTTTCTAATATCAATGAAGATTTCCTTTTTGAGTATATGGCTGTCAAATTTGTTGAAAGAATGACTTTATCTTCGGATAATCAAAGTTATCTGTATAAAGACGGCATAGACACAGAGGAAACCTTATACATTGACCATAAGGAAAATCTCTTTTCTCCTCATGTCGATGTTGGACCTTATGCTCAAAGGTTCCTAACATCTTCTCCCTATCTTCTTCCTGTAGTCGCTTCATCGCAAGCTTGTGTAACTTATAGACGTCACGAAGAATCTTATTTCGTGATTCCGTCTGATAAGAAAAACAAGCACCAAATTGTGTTTGGCCTGGCTAGAAATATTCCTGTTGCTCAGACAGATGATCTGAGAGACAAAGATAAAGGAAGAATCCGAATTGACAAATATAGTCAACAATCTCTCAAGATTATCCAGAATATGGGATATGATTTGAAGACTATGCAAGGTCTCAATCAAGGCAAGGGTAGACGATTACCATTAAGTGGTGATCCGTTTTATCAGAAAACTCATCATGGGTTGGGATATGATCTGTCCCACATGTTTAATGACGATATACAAGAAGAATTCTCTTCTAGCTCTTCACAATCATCAGATTCGGAAAAAATTCAATTCATCGAATCTGATACGTCTCACTCCTCATATGTTAGAGGAGGTTATTATGATGAATCTGAACAAATATTCTCAGTAAACATGGTTCAAACTGATGGTGAATCTGAACCATTTGAGAATGATCATTGGGCTCAACAGATGGACATTCAATGGAAACTTTGTTTTGAACAGCGACAGCCACCTACAGAGGATGAGATTGTCCAGATTGATGTTGGAGATGGAACTACGTCCAAACCAATATTCATCAGTAAAAACCTTTCTGAAGATGAAAATGAAGAGTTGATAAAACTGATCAAAGAATATATTGATATTTTTGCATGGAGTTATGAGGATATGCCAGGTCTAGATCCTAAAGTTGCTACTCATAAACTCAATATTCTTCCTAATGTCAAGCCTATAAAACAACAGCAACGGCATTTTCGACCAGATATGATGGATGCAATTGAGGCAGAAGTCAAAAAGCTGATCACATGTGGCTTTGTTCGTGAAGAACAACACCCGGATTGGGTTGCCAACATTGTTCCTGTTATGAAGAAGAACGGAAAAGTCCGAGTTTGCATAGATTTTCGAGATCTTAATGCAGCTTGTCCAAAGGATGAATTTCTACTTCCGATTACCGATGTCATGATAGACAATACATGCAGTTTTGAACGCATGTCTTTCATGGATGGATTCTCAGGATATAATCAAATTAAGATACATCCAAAAGATGAGAAGCATACTGCTTTTTGTACACCCCTTGGGGTTTACTGCTATACAGTTATGCCGTTTGGTCTTAAAAACGCCGGTGCCACGTATCAACGGGCTATGAGCAACATCTTTCAAGAATATCTACGGAAGACAGTTGAATGTTACGTAGATGACATTGCTGTTAAGAGTCGATCAAAGGATGATCATATTCAAGACTTGAAGACTGTATTTGAATTGATGCGTCAACATCAATTGAAAATGAACCCTACTAAGTCTTTCTTAGGGGTTTCCAGTGGCAAATTTTTAGGATTTGTCATTACTTCTCAGGGTATCCATGTTGATCCTGATAAAGTTAAAGCAATTCTTGAAATGCGTCCTTCTCGTAACCTGAAAGTTCTGGGTCGCATTGCGTATATCAGGAGATTTATATCTAATCTCTCTGGGAGATGTCAACCTTCCTCCCGTCTATTAAAGAAGGGTGTATCATTTGTTTGGGATGAAGCGTGTCAGAAAGCCTTCAATGACATCAAGCAATACCTTACAAATCCACCTGTTCTGGTACCTCCAGTGGTAGGAAGACCATTTTTGCTATATGTTCGAGCTTTGGATCATTCACTTGGTGCTCTTCTTGCACAAAAAAGTGATATGGAGCATGAACAAGCAATTTATTATCTTAGCCGAATGATGGTAGAAGCTGAACACAGGTATACTCCTGTAGAAAAAGAATGTCTAGCCTTGGTTTTTGCAGTCCAAAAGATAAGACATTATGTGACAGGACAGACTATTCATGTTATCTCCAGAATAAATTCCATTCGAGTATTAATGAGAAAACCGAACATTCTTAACTCTAGGTTAGCTACCTGGGCGATGTTGCTCACTCCTTATGACATGGTTTATGTACCTCAAAAATCAGTGAAGGGTCAAGCATTAGCTGATTTCTTAGCTGCTCACCCTATACCTGAAACATCGAAGCTATATGAGGACATTCCAGATGAAGTCGTAGATTGTAACATGACTTTGAAGGATGACATCTGACAATTATATTTTGATGGAGCATCATGGGTTGGACCTAAAGGTAATATTGTCTCTGGAGTAGGAATCGTCTTGGTTTCTCCTGATAAAATGGTCATATACCGTGCCTACTCTCTCAATGAGCCATGCTCTAACAATATAGCAGAATATAATGCTTTGCTGATTGGTCTCCAAGTAGCAAAACAATTGGATATTGAGTTCCTAGAAGCTTATGGAGATTCTCAACTAATTGTTAATCAAGTTAGAGGAACTTATGAAGTCAGAAATCCTGATCTCATCCCTTATCATCAAGTGGTAATCGAGTTGATCCTTTTATTCAAAGAATTCCTCATCGAATTCGTGCCACGTTCTCAGAATGTGGAAGCTGATGCTCTTGCTAGCTTAGCTGCAGACTTGGCTGTTCCAATTCGAAGACAAAATACAATTACTTTGTTGGACCGAGACTTATTCTGTGTCAAAAATAATCTGTATATTGAACAGAGTTATACTACAGAGTCAAGTTCCCAGCAGAAGGATTGGAAAAGTCCATTCATTGATTATGCGGTTCATGGGATTTTACCTGAAGATCCAAAAGAAGCTGCATCAATCAAGAGACGATCATTTTAATTTTACTATGATTCGTCTTTACATATGTTATATCATCGTTCATACGATAGACTCTTGTTGCGTTGTCTCTCAGAAAGTGAAGCTAAACAGACACTCCGTGAGGCTCATGATGGTGTATGTGGTGCTCATCAACCAGGTCCGACGTTACAAGATCGCATTCGAAGAATGGGATATTATTGGCCTTCCATGATAGCAGATGCTGTGGATTACGCCAGAAGGTGTAAAGCATGTCAGATTCATGCTGACTTTATCTACCAACCTTCTGAATTTCTACATCCTACAGCAGCTTCTTGGCCCTTCGAAGCTTGGGGTATGGATATCATTGGTCCGATTAACCCTCCTTCTGTTAAAGGGCATCAGTTTATATTGGCTATAACCGATTACTTTTCTAAGTGGGCAGAAGCAGTTCCCCTTACTGAAGTGAAAACATCTAATGTGATCAGCTTCATCAAACACCATGTCATTTATCGTTTCGGGATTCCTCGACGAATAATTTATGACAATGGACCACAATTTACCAGTCAGGCATTTTATCGGTTCTGTGATAAGAATCGAATTCAAAATCTGGCTTCTACAGCTTATAATCCAGTTGCTAATGGTTTAGCCGAAGCTTTCAACAAGACAATCATCAAACTTCTCAAAAAGTTTGTCTTTTCTAATAAACGTGATTGGAATGAGAAACTTGGAGAATATTTATGGGCATGTCGAACAACAGTCTGAACTCCTACTGGTTTTACACCATTCTCACTGGTTTATGGATGTGAGGCTGTCCTTCCATTGGAAATCCAGATTCTATCTCTTCGAATAGTCATTGCTAATGAACTAACTATAGAGAATAATGATCGCTTACGACTCCAAGAACTTGAAGGATTGGACGAGAAGCGTCTTCAAGCACAACAACATATTGAGCTATATTAAGCCCGTATATCTCGAACTTTCAATCGTAAAGTTAAAGAGAGGATATTCAAGGTTGATGAGCTGGTATTAGCTGTTCGAAGACCGATGGTGATGACTCACAAAAGCAAAGAGAAATTCCAAGCAAAATGGGAAGGCCCTTATGTAATTGAGATCGTGTTTTCCAATGGCGCTTATCAGTTATCCAAGCCCAATGGAGATCTACTCATGATGCCGATCAATGGCAAATTTCTTAAGAAGTACTATGTATAAAAAAAAACAGAATGAAAATAAAATTTCTTTTATTATTATTTTTGTTCTGAACAAAGGATTAAGGACGAGGACCACTGCCTTCCTTATTAAATACATAGTCGGCCAATGCATTGAAGGCATCGTTGCCTGAGTTCACAAAAAACTTGCAGGCAGCCATCCTCAGCGCCTCTTCTTCCGAAGTTTTTCCTGGCTCTACTAAGAAAGTGAGGATGTCTTGTGCTGGCTTGGGTGTAGAAGAGATTTTGCCTGCTTCGGTCGGGCCTGACACAATTGGCTCAACGGAGCGCGTCTCGATGACGTCCTCAACCTTCATGGAAACTTCATTCTTTTGCTGCACGTCCTTAGAAGACATTTTCAATAGAGGAATGAAAACAAGAATGAATCTTTACAAAGAGTTCGCTTCTATTTATAGGAGAAAGCTATTAATGGATTGGTCTTGGAAATTGAAACAACTTGTCATTCCCGAAAAGACTTGTTCATTCATTACGGCATATTCATTCGTTTAATTGTAGAATTGAATTGACCTTTCGTTTCCCAAAAGAAACGTTGGTTCATTCATTCTTTCATTGATATTGGCATATATCCTTAATGACATCTGTTTTCTTATTTCATAGCTACCAATGTTTGGTTAAGCTGATAATTTGTCTCTTTGGAGAGAAATTTTAATCTTCTATCTTATCAGTTGATTAAAAAGTTGGACTCATTACTTATCATGTTCATTTGACCTCTGAATAAATATTACATATGCTTGTATTTTCTATCTATCATGTTCATTTGACCTCTGAATAGATATTAATCTATTTTTCTTTGAGTTATTACGATCTGTCATGTCCATATTACCTCTGATAGTATTGCATACTCTAAACAAGAAAACGAGATTTCATTATCTATCATGTCCATATTACCTCTGGATAGATACAATTTATTGAATTTCGAAAACTTATCATGTCCATATTACCTCTGATAAGTACTTTCTATCTCATGCCTATTGTTTAATTGCAAAATAAATGATAGGATCACAAAACAAATATTTTATTCATTTCTTGGATAAGATCAAAGGTTACAAAAGCTCCTTATTTTCCTAAGGATGAGCAGAAACATCTTGAAGTAATTTTTGCAGTTCTACCAGGCGCCTATCACGAGGGCTCAATACTTTCTTAGTCGCTTCAGCATGTCGAGCTTCGGTAGTGCAAAGATTAGAAAGTCAAGCGAAGCTAATTATCAGATTATCCTTAGCTTCATCTAGGGTCTTGATAGTTGATTCGGCTCCGTAAGCCTGTTCTTCTAAAATAGAGCCCTGAGCAAGGTGCTGATTCCTAGCAGCGATCATCTGTTCCCTCTCTGCCTTTAACCGAGCCAATTCAGCCTCAACTTTTTGGATTTTATCATTCTGCTGCTGAATCTCCTGGTTTAAGGTGTCATAGGCTGTTCTATGACCATCCAGCTCGGGCTGTATTCCAGCTAAAAAGGCTTTCTCTTTGGCAACCTTTATACTATAATCATGAAGAGCTTCATTATATCTTGTCTTCCGATCAAGATAATCAGCCGTTAAGGCGTCATACTCTTCTTGTATGAGACTTTCAACAGTCTCACTTGACAATTTAAGGTACTCTCGGATGGGTTGTTCAAGACTCTCCACAATTTTCTCTAATGTTGCTGCTCTCCCTATATCATTGAACATAGCAACGTTCCTGATGGTAAGAGCCATAGACGCTTTCAAGCTCTCATAACTGAGACCCTTATTCAGGATCATCTTGATTAGGGTCGCCAAAGTTTTATAAAAAGTTTCAGTATGAATCTCAACTAGGAGATTCATTTCTATGCTTGAACTTGGCGTCGTGGCAATATCTAATAGATCTCTTCTTTGGAGACTAGGAACAGATGTTGTTGGTGTGACAGCAGATTGAGATGAAGCAATTCTTGTTACTGTTGTCACAGCCATTTGATCCCTAAGAGCTTCAGGGATTGTGTCTTCAACATTTGCAGATGTAGTTGCTCTGATAGCAGGCTGAGATGAAGCCATTGTCGTTACTGCTATCATAGTCAACTGGTTCCTAGCAGCTTCGGAATCAATATTTTCAATGTTAGTTACTCCACCCATTTCTGGAGCTGAAACTACTAGAGTTTCAGTGGCGGTGATGGGTACATGTGGAATGATGGTGGTGGCAGCTGACTCAGGTTCATGCATACTCTCCTCCGAAACTTCTGCAGGATCAGTAGTAATAGCAGAGGGTGCTATCACAACATTCTCAGTTTTGGTTGGTAATTTGACTATGCCTCCATCGTCTCCTTTGACTTCTGGCTGTTCAGGCTCTGGAGGTACTTCAAGTTCTTCATTGAGGCCAGTTCATCCCTCAAAAGCTGCTTCATGGCCTACAGTTGGTTTTTCTGCAGCTTGTTCTTTTCATCGGTCATCAATACGAGAAGATAATTCGGGCTGAGCCTCTGCTTCAACCTCTGTTTCAATCTCTGCTTCAAGCTCTTTCTGTACTTCTTGTTGCTCATCTTCTTGTTGGATTACTTCTACTTCGTCTGAAGAAGAAGCATCTTCATCAGATTCCTCGTTTTCCTCATGGATATCCTCTTGAGGAGGAGGAGGAGCCACAGGCTTTGGTGCAATGATGGTATCTACAAAATGAACAAAATAAGTTAATATACAAAATCATGATACATAATTCCGTATAGGTTTTGCGTAGTACCTGGAATATGTGCGTTTTGTTCAAGGTATGAATCATAATCACCATCCCAGTCATCATCGTCAAAGGTGAGAGCCGGCTCATCTGATGGGATACGGTCTCGATCAGCAATGTGTGCAGTAGTAGCATCCTCCGTAACTTGTACCTTTCGAGGCAAAGATAAATGGAGTGAGGAGCTAAGGCGTCCAGGAGATAAAAAATTTATAACTTCTGATGCTGCTGTTGGTTGAGGTGTTGAAGACCCTTCTCCTGGATGGACTGAAGAGGAAGCAACAAATTGGTCCTCTTCGACCGAGATGTCATCTTCTGGAATAAAGGCTTTGGGTTTGGAAGGCCCTTTAGTAGTAGTCTTCTTCTTCTTCTCAGGAGACTTCACTGGAAGAGTGGTAGTTGTAGTCTGCTTTCGTTTGCGGGTTTTTTCAATAACTATTGGTCCCGCGGCTATCTCCCCAGCTCCTCTAGGAATTACTGTCAAAAATTTATCTATAGCAGAAGTATTGTCTGGTACGTCAGGAGTTATTCTGATGGGTTCTTCAACATTTCCCTTCTGGGCCCATCGCAGACTTCCTTGCATGCTATAACCGTCTTCGAAGGAGCGAATGGATGTATAAAAACGAGCATACGAGGGAAGTATACGTAGCTCAGTTGTACTAGTAGCTGTAGATATGGTGAATCTAGCACCTGTACATGCAGTACTGAAATATCTCCATGCTCGTGCACCGTCAATCAGCTTTCCATAATGATAGAAGCTGGTGGAAGGATTGCCAACGTGAAGTTGGTCATATCCAAACTGGCGAGCGAACCTACTTGGTAGGTAAGTCTCAAACGCGCAGTAATCTTCATTCCTGTACATCAGATGAGAGGGTCTGATGTACGCCAGCCATCGGAAAACAGATCTTGGCAATAAAGCTGATTTATCTACTCTATCTTCAAATTGCACGCCAAGGCAGTCGGCTGGAACTGGTGGCCTTGTACAGAAAAAGTTCAGCCGTGAGAGTAATTTAATGCTGCTCGGGTGTCCGCCACCGTTGTAGCTCTCTATGTGGATTTGCTAAATTTTTGGAGGAAAATTTTTGCTTCATCCTCAGGGCCCGGTGGCAGCAAATTGCAATTGTGGTGTAGTAACCAACCCATCAGATAGGTGTAGGGTAGCTCCACCCTTGGAAAATTGTCTCGATGAGGAGCATTATTAATCAGCTCTTCACCGAAAGTCCGTAGACCTGCATTTATTCGGCATACCATTGCCGACAGCAGGTTGATTCTGTTTTTGAATACTAAACGTACCGCTGGCCACAATACGTTGCGATGAATCCTGTCCACGGTACTGATCCCTGGCACGACCCATCTTCGTAGCCATAAGGATAGGAAGCCTGCCAGCAAGGCCTTCTTTAACATTTTCTGACTACCCTGCCTCAGGTAGCTTAAAGCTTCAGTCCCCGCCGGGATGTCTCCGGCTTTGGTAGACAGATATTGGTCGCGAGCTTTCTGTGAAGCCATCAACTCTTGGATTACATCTGCAGGAATTATTGAGCAAGGTTTAATGGTTTGAGTTTTGTCTTCTCGAAACCTGCTCTTCTCAGTCTTGGATACTCTATTTTCATGGTAAAATATATAGGTTGTCCATTTGGTTATGTATACCAAATGTGACCCAGTTTCGTACATACTGGTACAAATCAGATAATGGCACATAAGTTCTTCATAGACTTGCACCAGTTCAGGGCTCTTCTCTCGAACTTCTGCTAATTTCCGATTGGAAGGAATGTATTCTTCACAAGAGAATTCGCCCATCGACAGCTTCGAGATGAATTGCATCTCATGCAACGCAAGGCCCATTTCGCCGTGTAGAGTTACAAAAGTTCCTGTCGAACTCATATACAATTCCAGTAAAGCTAGAAATAAGTTGTTGTTCGGTGGAATGCCATAACTGGTAGAGGCCACCGCTTCATACAGGCCAATATCGTCTAATTCTGTTTTAAAATGCTTCATGACCCAATTACTGATCTGAATCTAGTTACTACTGTAAGGGGTTAACCACCCTGTCAGCCTTGGGTTGGTTTGAGGATATAAGACTCCTTCCCTTAGAAATTTATTTATGAACATGGAAATTTGTACCGGCTGGATGAGAAGTGAGTCCTCACTCGGTGTAAACCCGGGCAATAGACCAGAAAATGGAATGACACCACCACAGGGAGTGCTAATGTGATAACCCATGTCATTTGCTCTCTCTCTCTCTCTCTCTTCTGAAAATGATCCTACCCAGTCTACCATAGCTATTGGGAATCAAATTCCATAGCATTTGACGGTGATGGCTAGCATGGAAGAAAGCAGATAAAGGGTAATCCATGTCCATGTCAGGGAGATACATCACCCTTTCTCCAGATCTAAATACCCAGGCCGCCTTTTTGGGATGAGTTTGCGATTTGAAATCTATCGCATCCCCGAATAAGAAAGCTGGCTTTAAGAATTGTTGATTGTCCAGTGACACCAGCACTTCTCCGTCGATCATGGATAATAGCATCCTATCTCCTTGGGCAGATATCAGCTGTGCTCTCGCTGCAGGGTATTCGGGGTTGGATTGATGAAATTTGACGTGAGATAAATCCTCCAGATAGTTCGAGCCCACCATGCCCGCTGATGAGCCAAAAACTACTTCAAGAGGATGAGCTTGTAAATCCACTAATAAAAGGAAAAAAGATCAAGTTAGTGAGAAATCTAATTTGAAGTTTTATGAGTAAAGACATTGACTTTTACGCTTACTAAAATTGATTAAAAAATTTAAAAGTGTAAAAAAGGCTTTTGTTTTACAAAATTTTTTCATTTTACGCTAGCACATGCTAAAGTGAGCGTATTTGAAAATTTTACGCTGGCATGAATAGACATGAGCGTAATTCGAATTTTACGCTAACACGTATAACGTGGGCGTATTTTTTAAAAATTTTACGCTGACATGAGTAGACATGAGCGTAATTTGAATTTTACGCTGACACGTACAAACGTGGGCGTATTTTGTTATTTCAGTTTCTACGCTAACGCGAATGACGTAGGCGTGAAATCTGAAAGTTCGGGTTGTCTTCTTCTTCTCCGATGAATGTTCCGGCCAAAAGATAGGGTTTTACCCTTCATAGGTGGAGCTAAGGCGGGATTGCGTTGTCGGAGTGGTGTCGATGACCGAATGGAAGTTTGTTCACGGTCGGCCGATGAAGAGTCAACGGCGGGTTTTTTCCTCTTGTTGCCGGCAGCGATTTTCTTGGGAGCCATCGAGTATTTAGTGAGGGAGATTTCGAAGAAAGGGGGCAAAGAGATTCGGGATTGCAAAGAGACAAGTAAAGTCCTTATCGAACTCGAAAAGCTCTATTTATAGAGATTTTGAATCTGTTCAAATTCCCTATTTTTACGCCGATTGTTGGAAATCCCTATTTTTACGCCGACTGTTGGATATCCCTATTTTTACGCGAATGACTGCTGGATATCCCAAATTTTACGCTGATTGGTCAAAACCCAAATTTTACGCTTCTGTTCAAAGTATTTCAAATTTTGAAAATATTTGAAAACTTTAAAGGGGGTCTTGTAGGAGCGTAAAAAGTGCTTCATAGACTGAGTCAAAGAGATAGAGCTTTACACTCAAAATGAGCTGTTTTACGTCAGCTACTTTACGCCAGGGACAGGTCAGCTATTTTATGCCAGGGACAAGTCAGCTACTTTACGCCAGGGACAGGTCAGCTACTTTACGCCAGGGACACGCCAACTACTTTACGCCAAGGACAGGTTGTCAAATCATGTATTTAATGTAAAGTGATAATGGGTCTGACATAAAGATCTACTAACAGCATATAACACAGAATTCGAAGGGATTTGTTTTACACAGAAACCAATATTATCGTTTAGTATGTGGACTGAGCTATTTTACGCTCACAGGATGGCTTCTTTTACGCATGAACACTATATGAGCTTTTTACGCTCAAAGTTGACGTGTGCATAGACTTTATTTGGGCTACTTTTACGCTCTAGGTTGTTTTATCAACCACTTTACGCGAGAAGTCCATTTTAGGGCTATTTTACGCCTAGTCTACTACTTTACGCTCAGAGTATATTTGGGTTGTTTTTACGCCCGATCCTTCCTGACTACTTTGGAACGTGGTTTGCCTACGTGGCTTTCATGCCACATATCTCGAAGAACGTGTGTACGTGCATCCTATTCTTATTGAGATAATGGAACACGTGCAACGTATGTAGAGGATGACTTCAGTTATGGGTGGCAGTTACCAGCGTAAAGACAAGACTTTACTGAGTTTTACGCACAAAAAGCCAAGTCTATAAATAGACTTATTTTTTATATGAGACACACACAGAGAGAGACAGAGGAGAATATATAGAGATCAGAGCCCAGATACTTTAATTTTCTAGAGCATTCTTCTTCAACCTTTCTTCCAGAACAGAGTGAAGCAAAGCAGGAAAGCATTCGACCTCGCCATCAGTGCCCAAGTACGTCGGTACCTTTCTGGTGACTTAGTTCTACCAGTTGTTCATCTTCTAGCAGTGATCTTCATCATCATCGTATGGTCCAAGGAACAAAGTGATCGCCTTCAGATCAGACTTCAATAGCAATACTTCCCAGATCAATTTGTACTTTTTTGTACTCTTTCAAGTTTTATTTTCAAAAGCCGATTTTCAGGTATTTTGTTAAGTGAAACAGCCACCTGCGGTGCAAGGGTCCCGAATGCCAGGCTATGTCCACGATGGCTAGTTAATGCCAGTGACCTTTCATATAGATGTGTCGGCACGGACGGCAATCCGCGTTTGTGCCTTTCGACTGAGTTGAGTTGAATGTGTATGCAGTAAGAAGACACAATGTCTGGGCCTAAGATTTGGCTACAACGAAGGCGGCGTGCTTCGGCACGAAGTATGGCGTCGAGTGTTAAGTCGTTGGAATAGAGTTGCATGAGTTAGGCTTAAGCTGATGCGAGTTAAGTCGAGAAGGGCCGTAGGGCAAGTTGGGTGAAGTTACGTTGAGTTGCTGGGCACGACCTCGAAATGTGAGCCACGGCCGTGTTGTCACAACACAAGTATAGGCAAGACTAAGCGAGGAGGCACTGCCTCAGAGATATTGAAACACGAATCGAGTTCATGGCACGACCGAGTCGTTACGTCACAGAGTATGGTACGAAGGATAAGGATGAGTCGGTGCGATGACAATGCAAGCACGAGAAAGGTCTTGAGGCAAGGATAAGGATGGTATCGGTACGGTAGCACGGTCACACGGAAATAGAGTTTATCGTGTAGTTACGTCCCTGATTATGGCCGTAAGGCAAACACGACTTGATAGGTTAACGTTGTTGGCACGAGATATGAGTTAACGTCGTTGTGCAAGCACAGGATGGTCCTCAGACACAAGTATGCCAAGGCGTCCGTCATAAAACTGTTCCTAAGACAAGACTAGAAAGACAATTGATAAGAAGGGACTATGTTGCACAAAGTAAATCAAACGTGTTGGTTTTGTATGGGTGGGCGAGGAGCTCATTCCACCAGTACAGTTGATTACTGACACCCACATAGTTTACATGTGCAGGCACAGGTAGAAGCTCGTGGTGCGGAGCTCGCTTGGATGCGTCGAGGCACGGAGTTCCTTGGCGATTCGAAGCGTGAGGCCGCATGGAGTCAAGACTTATACGGGACATAATGTATGGACGTCGCCTTCCGAAGCTTCCGCTGGCTCAAGCAAATGTACTTTGAGAGATGAGAGAGAGCTGAGTGATTGTAATGTGAGATAAGTGGATTTGAGTGATTGTAATCTTGGCCTTGCGTCCATTGTAACCTTTGTTTCAATATCAATAAAAGAGTGTTTTGAAATGACTTGTGTTCTGCTTCAAATTCCGCTGCTAATATTCAATGTCTCTGCATGGGACTTCTGTGCGACGACCCCGTCGCAGCCGCTGGAATCGGCCGTTATGGAACCCGCCTTGCACGAGCACAATCTAGGCTCGTGCGGCATCACGCCTTAGCGAGGACGATCGCTCCTACGGGAGTGGGGCATGACATAATGGTATCAGAGCACGGCTTTACGTACTTGGACCGTCGATTGAATTTTTTAACTTTGATATTTCCGCAAAACTCTGTTGCTTCCGCAAGTTGATATCGTTGGTGCGCTCTCTCTCAAATGTCCCACGGGACGTCCATACAATAAGTCTAAATAATTTGCAAAATGTAGGAGAACAGTTTTTGATAAAACGAAAAAATGGTTTGCGTAGGCACCGTTGGCTAAGTCGGGCTGGGCATATACACCAAGGATTTGCGTCGACCTTAGAAGAGTCGAGTGCGGGATTCGAATTGTGTCGGACAAGAATGAGTCGAACTCGATTGAGTAAAGTGAGATGACTATCGATAGGGGTGCTATCGAGCGACGATATCGTCGATGCGTTATAGATGAACGTGCTTGGATATTGAAGAATGGTTCGAATGGAATATCAGAAGAAGTCCATTTTGATTCGAACGATAGTGTTGAGGATTTGTTGAATGACTTAATATCTAAGTGGTGTATGCGATAGCCTCAGGGATGTCGATCGATCGATTGAGGATTCGGGGTGTCGATGAGTCTATCAGCAAGCGTCGCACATATACAAAGCCTTAGATTGAATATGATTGAGCAAGATGTAGTCTTAAAGATTTTGACGAGTCGATTCGAACAACCTAAAAATTGACGTGTACGGAACGTGCACGGGATTGAAGATTGTGCAAGTATGAAACGCAAAGGTGATTAAGTAGGTAAATCGAATCGAGAAAAAATTAGGGTGTGCGAATGAATGACTTGATCGAAAAAATTGATACGGATCGTATACGAAAAGTTAGCACGATGGGAAGATAGCGTGCATGAAAAGTTGAATTTCGAAGTTACGCAATGACTCTAAGGATTGGAATGGGTACTGCTTGATGATTTGAGTTAGCAAGAAAGGATGTGATTTGAGGAAAAACGTTGCTCGATGACTTGAGATAGACGGATGAAATTGATGTTGTGATTTGATTCGAGAAGATTATCCAGTCGGACGATAGCATCATTCGCACGACTCAGAATTCGTTGCAAACGAAGATCGTCAGGTTACGCATATCGTCAATGGTATTGAGGCGTATCAAAGATCGATATGCGATAACTCGGGGGTACTCTGACTCGGCGAATGACGATCGTGCAAGTGTTAATGTTCGGTTGGGTGCTATACTTAGGATTTTGATTGAGATGAATATGGGATGAAAATGATTATGTCTTGATGGTTATGTTGATAGCCACAACGTCGACGATCTTGTCTTGTACGAGTGCAACTCTAGCCTCGTACATGCGTTACGTCGGATTTGGGGGCGATCGTTCCGCGTGAGCGCTGACATGGTGATTCATGTCGCGGGAATGATCGAACTTGAAAAATTAGGATGTGGCAACTTTGACTTTCTTGCCTTGTCGGTTTGATACGAAGGAAAAATTCGAGGATGTTTAGACTTGCGATTGATGATTGAGTAAACTTGAGGATTGAGTAGGTCCAATCCGCGCATCGAGAACGAATTAGTCTAGACTCGAACAATAGTTACGTCCCGAAGAGGATGATTATCCCGCGGGAGCGTGCATGGTGATTCATGCCCACCGTGGAAAATCTGACTCGTATGAGATCGGGGCGCAACATATAGTTAAGTCAGATGACCTTGTGATCGATTTCGTGTATTGGGATAAATGACTTAGGGAATGTGAAATGTGAACTATGGTTTAGCGATGAATAGTGTCGTAGCGTGCTTGATTTGAGAAAGATTGATAGGCGATCTATGTCGAACGTGTTCAAAGAGATAGACTATATAAAATGGCTTGATGAACGAGCGATATATTCTTATCGAGGATTGGTTGAACATGAATTATCGTAGGATGGCTTTGCTGAATGACTCAGACCCCGTGCGACGAATATTGGGATGTGCGTAGGAAATCGATGCTCGATGTTTAAAAATCAGAGTGATGCGAGCTTGGGTAGAAAACCCCGTACCATTGATTTTGTTTTACCTTAGGATGGGGTCAGTGTTGATATCGTTGTTTGGGAACTATGATTCCAGTACTGACGGAGAGACATAGCCTAGCAGTTAGGCAGACGTTCCGGTACGAAGCGATAGAAAATTATGGAGGCACCACTCATGAGGCTCAGTTGACATGCACGTATATCAGGGACGCCCGAATATGTGCACGATCCCACTCGAGTGGTGGTGGCGGATTCTCTATCACGAGGCTTGGCTGAAATGCATGTATTTTGGGGACGCCTAGAATACGTGCACGATCCAACTAAGTGATACGTTGAAACAAGTGAGACTTGAGGAACGGGAAAGTGTCGAGGAGTTTAAGAACTTGAGTTTTGAAGAAAAGATTAAGGGTAGCACGAGCGTGGCTCGGATTTGAAGAATGCATTGGAGAAAGGTGTGCGACAAATGTAGGATGTTGAAGGAAAGTTATAAGTCGATAAGTGTACTTAGTAAGTTTCGAGGACGAAACTTTTTCTGAGTGGTGTATGATGTAGTGCCCCGTCCCGCTCAGTTCGGAGGAATCAAAATGCCGACGGCGTTCGGCCTTAGCCTTGCAACGGCTGCTTAAAGGCTCGCTCGGTCAAGGCGACCGCTCGCTCAGGTGGGGTAGTTTCGATGAACTTGCCTCATCTTTGCCTTCACATAATAAATCACATGTTTTCAACTTGCACAAGTAGGCTTAATAATAAAAAAGATGAATCCACATAGCTAAAGGGAGTAATCCCGACGGGTCGAATTGAGTTAGAATATGGAAAGGTCCAACGGTCGGCTTAGAGTTGGTGCACGGCGTGCTTTGAAAATGACACTCGGTCCTTCGTCCCGTGGCTTGGGAGAAGGAAAGTTGGTCTTCGACACAAAACTATGAACTTGCCTAAATCATAGGCGTCGCCCGCAAAAATGCTTGATAAAGCGTGCACGGTTCCACTGCACAAGGCTTGGCATAGTCGTTGCTCGTCCCTCAGGTTAAGTTGTAGGCTTGAGTAAGTTAGGCAAAGTTATGTCGGTCGACCTAAGTCATTTCAAGTGTTGTCCCGCTCATTCTGCGGTTGTTAAGTTAAATAGTCCCACGATCCCAAGGCCCGTCAAATGAGGTATGACTTGGGTGATAGCGTTGCGTAGAACACGAGTCGGGTTAAGGCACGAGGCACGGTTGGTTCAGTGGAAAGTTAGCCACGGTCTGTCGATACTTAATGAAACACGTTATGTTTAAGTTAAGTTGGAAGGCTATGCAACAGCTGTTCCTGAGTTCAAAGAATGTTAAGTCTAAGCGATGGTTAGTCGCCGAGAGAAAATATGTCGGGACTGTGGTTCAGTCGCCGAGGCAACCCTGGTTGGGGCTCTGCAAAGAAAGTATAAAAAATGGAAGAAGTAAAGCAAAGGAACTAAGTGATGATGATGAGACCATGCATTTACGTTAAGTCTAAAAGTTAGCGTAGGCGCGTGGTCATGGACAACTTGTCGACAAGGGCGATGTTTCTTCGAACGGCAACCCATGGTCAAGGGAACGACTCGGCCTAGGAGGAAACAGGGTATAGCCGAGCTGGGTAATAGGCAATCGGTAGGTCGAAGGCTTGCATCGGGGATCGCCACCTGCGGTGCAAGGGTCACAAATGCCAGGCTATGTCCACGATGGCTTGTTAATGCCAGTGACCTTTCATATAGATGTGTCGGCACGGGCGGCAATCCGCGTGTGTGCCTTTGGACTGAGTTGAGTTGAATGTGTATGCAGTAAGAAGACACAATGTCTAGGCCTAAGATTTGGCTACAACAAAGGCGGCGTGCTTCGGCACGTAGTATGGCGTCGAGTGTTAAGTCGTTGGCATAGAGTTGCATGAGTTAGGCTTGAGCTGATACGAGTTAAGTCGAGAAGGGCCGTAGGGCAAGTTGGGTGAAGTTACGTTGAGTTGCTGGGCACGACCTCGAAATGTGAGGTACGACCGTGTTGTCACAACACAAGTATAGGCAAGACTAAGCGAGGAGGCGCTGCCTCAGAGATATTGAAACACGAATCGAGTTCATGGCACGACCGAGTCGTTACGTCACAGAGTACGGTATGAAGATGAGTCGGGGCGATGACAATGCAAGCACGAGAAAGGTCTTGAGGCAAGGATAAGGATGGTATCGGTGCGGTAGCACGGTCACACGGAAATAGAGTTTATCGTGTAGTTGCGTCCCTGATTATGGCCGTAAGGCAAACACGACTTGATAGGTTAACGTTGTTGGTACGAGATATGAGTTAACGTCGTTGTGCAAGCACGGGATGGTCCTCAGACAGAAGTATGCCAAGGCGTCCGTCATAAAACTGATCCTAAGACAAGACTAGAAAGACAATTGATAAGAAGGGACTATGTTGCACAAATTAAATCAAACGTGTTGGTTTTGTATGGGTGGGCGAGGAACTCATTCTACCAGTACAGTTGAGTACTGACACCCACATAGTTTACATGTGCATGCACAGGTAGAAGCTCGTGACGCGGAGCTCACTTGGCTGCGTCGAGGCACGGAGTTCCTTGGCGATTCGAAGCGTGAGGCCGCATGGAGTCAAGACTTATACGGGACATAATGTATGGCCGTCGCCTTCCGAAGCTTCCGCTGGCTCAAGTAAATGTACTTTGAGAGATGAGAGAGAGCTGAGTGATTGTAATGTGAGATAAGTGGATTTGAGTGATTGTAATCTTGGCCTTGCATCCATTGTAACCTTTGTTTCAATATCAATAAAAGAGTGTTTTGAAATGACTTGTGTTTTGCTTCAAATTTTGCTGCTAATATTCAATGTCTCTGCATGAGACTTCTGTGCGACGACCCCATCGCAGCCGCTGGAATCGGCCGTTATGGAACCCGCCTTGCACGAGTGCAATCTAGGCTCGTGCGGCATCACGCCTTAGCGAGGACGATCGCTCCTACGGGAGCGGGGCGTGACAATATGCGGCTGGGAATCATGAAGTTTTATGCGACTGGGAATAGTCCAAGCTTATGCGGCTGCAGGGAGTAGACTTCATGCGGCTAAAAGGTATAGTGCCATGCGGCTCGAAAACCAAGGCAGCTTGTGCGGCTGAGGAACAATCAGCATATGCCGCTGCGAGTGATCGGGTTCATGCGGCTCAAATGAGGAAAAGCTTATGCGGCTGGAGTTCGTCCTAGTCATGCGGCTGAAATGCCATGCTGCCTTTATGCGGCTGAGTTGGGTACATGCGGCTAGAAATAGAACTTGTCGC
Source organism: Iris pallida (assembly GCA_029216955.1). Taxonomy (NCBI): domain Eukaryota; kingdom Viridiplantae; phylum Streptophyta; class Magnoliopsida; order Asparagales; family Iridaceae; genus Iris; species Iris pallida. The sequence goes on from JANAVB010008799.1 coordinate 4,875,061, forward strand.
ATAAGGCTATGCGGCTAAGTTCATGCGGCAGGAAACTATGTGCGGCTGGAACTGTTCTTCTTCTCCAAATTTTCGAGAAGAAGAGCACCATGAAGCCATACTTTCAAGTTCCATAAAACCTTCATCCAGAGTCCAATTCTGAACTTCCATAAGTCAAATTGGGACAATAAAATTCTCTACAACATGGAACCATCAAAACTTGAAAATAACAAGATTAAATAGATCAAAATCTAAGAAATCCGAAAATGACATAAACTAGATCTACAAGCAAGGATCATGGAAATTAGAAATGCCAAGTACTAAAGTGCATTAGGATGCTGTGAAGAAGAGAATGGAACAATAAAATTTGGGTTCCTCCATGAAGCAAGATGCACTTGCCTAGATCTCTCTCTCTCTCTCTCTCTCTCTCTCTCTCTCTCTCTCTCACAGGTTGGTGAGGAGTTAATGGTGGGGAAGAAGAGTAATGAGGAGAGAGAAAGGAGAGGGGGTTAATAAATAGAAATGTTGGTGGTAGGTAGGGGTTCTCCCCTTGGTCCATATTGAACCAAAAGCAACCCCAAACCGAACCAAGCCAACCCAAACCAAGATGAACCAAACAATAAAATACCCAATAAACCAAGCAAGGAGGCATGCAATACAAGATAAAATACGTACACGTATTCTAAAATATGTAATACGAACTATAGGCATTACAACTCTACCCACCTTAAAAGAATTCCGTCCTCGGAATTAAATTAAGAGGCTAGAGGGACAAGAGCAAGCTATACTAATCACAAGCAAGTTATAATTGGGCAATCAATCATTCATTCAAGCAAGGAACCAAGGGTGTAAGGCATAAGAAGGACATTATACCTTACGAATCGAACAGGTCGGAATATCGCGATCGGATATCATCCCCACGCTCCCATGTTGACTCACCCAAAGAGTGATGACCCCAAGCAACTCGGACTAACTTGATATTCTTGTTCTTGAGTGTCTTCTCTCTTCGGTCCAATATAGACACGGGCCTCTCCTCATACGAAAGGTTGGTTCCAACAACCAGTTCCGAATGATCCAGGATGTGGCTCGAGTCTGGGATATACCGTCGTAATTGGGATACATGGAACACGTCATGCACCTCACGTAGCGACGACGAAAGAGTGAGACGATAGGATACATCACCTACTCGCTCCAGAATGTCGAACGGTCCTATATACCTAGGACTAAACTTTCCCCGTATGTCGAAATGAATGACACCACGGTTAGGCGAAATACTTAGGAATACATGGTCGTCGATCGAAAACTCCAGATGGCGCCGATGAGAATCGGCCCAATGGCGATGGCGATCTTGGGAAACTCGAAGATGATCTCTGACTCTCCGGACCACTTCAACTGTCTAGGCAATCATTTCTGGGCCGAGCATCTGCCTCTCTCCAATATCATCCCAGGCTAGCGGGGATCTGCACTTCCTACCATACAGTGCCTCGAACGGTGCCATCTGGATGCTGGCCTGGAAACTGTTGTTGTATGAGAACTCCACCAGGTGCAGGTGATCTTCCCACGAACCACCGAAGTCAAGTGTGCAAGATCGTAACATGTCTTCAAGGGTCTGGATTGTGCGCTCTGACTGGCCATCAGTCTGCGGATGATACGCTAAGCTGAACTGGAGGTGAGTTCCCAAACTCTTCTGCAGGCTACGCCAAAAGTGCGATGTAAACCTGAAATCTCGGTCCGAGGTGATACTGACTGGCACACCGTACAATCTGACAATCTGCCGGAGATACATCTCTGCTAGCTAGGTCGTCATCTGACCAACTCTGAATGGGAGGAAGTGAGCCACCTTTGTGAGCCGGTCAACTATAACCCAAATAGTATCTCGACCAGCTGGAGATCTAGGTAATCCAGTCACGAAATCCATGGTCACATGCTTCCACTTCCATTCTAGAATTGGCAAGGGCTGAAGAAGTCCAGCTGGCCTCTGATGTTCAGCTTTAACCTGTTGGCAGACCAAACACCGAGTAACAAACTGGGCTATCTCCCTCTTCATGCCATTCCACCAGAAGTGCTGACGAATATCACGGTACATCTTCGTACCACCGGGATGAATGGAATACTGAGAACTGTCGGCCTCTGCCATGATCTTCTGCCTGATATCTCCGCTGGGTACACAAAGACGATTACCATGCCTAAGTGTACCATCTTCATGGATACATAACTCTGGTCTTCGTCTTGCCTCACACTCTGCTCTGAGTCGCTGAAGCTTGGAATCTGCTAACTGAGCCATCCGGATCCTCTCGACTATAGTGGACTGAACTTGCATGCTGGCCATCAATGCCACACTGGAAGGGAGGATAACTTCTATACCCATATTCTGAAGATCGGCTAACAGCTCTGGTTGCGCTGTTAGGAAATAAATTTTGGCTCTTCTGCTCAATGCATCTGCAACAACGTTGGCCTTTCCAGGATGATACTGCAGGTTGACATCATAATCCACAAGTAGCTCTAGCCATCTCCTCTGACGCATGTTAATATCCTTCTGGGTGAAAACATACTTCAGGCTTTTATGGTCGATGAAAATATCTACCCTATCTCCATACAAGTAGTGCCTCCACAACTTAAATGCAAACACTACGGCTGCCAGCTCCAAATCAAGGGTTGGGTAATTCCTCTCATGATCACGAAGTTGTCGTGATGCATAAGCTATTATCTTCCCATGCTGCATCAGAACACATCCTAAGCCTCTGCCTGAAGCATCACAATACACTGAGAATCCTCCGGTCCCATCTGGAAGTATGAGAATGGGAGCCGTCATCAAGCCTCGCTTCAACTTCTCAAAAGAATCCTGACATTCTGCTGCCCAAGCAAACTGCACATCCTTGCGGATCAACTGGGTCAATGGTGCCGAAATTCGAGCAAAGTCTGAAACAAATCGCCGGTAATAGCCGACTAATCCAAGAAAACTGCGAACTTCTGCAACTGTACTGGGTACTGGCCATGACTCTATAGCCACGATCTTCTGGGGATCCACTTCTACTCCTCCTCTGGTGATGATATGACCTAAGTACGAAATACGATCGAGCCAGAACTCGCATTTACTGAACTTGGCATACAACTGGTGCTCCCTAAGAATCTGAAGAACCACACGGAGATGCTGCTCATACTCCGCTACACTCTTACTGTAGACCAGGACGTCGTCCAAAAATACAATCACGAACTGGTCCAAGTAGGGCATGAAAATGCGATTCATGAGGTCCATGAATACAGCCGGCGCATTGGTTGCTCCAAAGGGCATAACAAGGAACGCCCAATGCCCATACCAGAATCTGAAAGCTATCTTCGAGATGTCCTGCTCTCTGACTCTGATCTGATGATATCCTGAGCGCAAGTCGATCTTCGAAAACACTGCTGCCCCTTTGAGTTGATCAAACAAGTCATCTATCCTCGGAAGAGGGTATCTGTTCTTGATTGTCACTGAGTTCAAGGTACGATAATCAACACATAACCTGGACGTACCATCCTTCTTTTTTACAAGAAGGATCGGGGCTCCCCAAGGCGATCCACTAGCACGAATGAATTTCTTGGTTCTAAGTTCTTCAATCATCTTGTACAATATCTCCAACTCTGATGGTGCCATCCTGTAGACTCTCTCTGATACTAGGGCTATTCCTGGGATCAAGTCAATGGTGAACTTGATCTCCCGCTCTGACGGCATCCCTGGAAGCTCTTCTAGGAAAACATCGGGAAACTCTTCAACTATCCGAGGTAACTGCACTGCTGCTACTGCCATCCGCAATACTGGAGGAGAAGGTTCAACTTTGCCTCGGGAGAAGGAAAACTCTGGCCCGCCTGGAATGCTAAAAACAACCCTGCCAATGTGGCAGTCTATTCTAGCATATTGGTTCCTCAACCAATCCATCCCTAAGACCACATCATAATCGGCCATCGGGAACTCTATCAATCTAGCGGGAAATTCTCTACCGCTAACTACGATTCGACACGAGGAAAATATCCTATCTACTCCCACAAGTCCGTTACCAGTAAGTATATTGAGCCTTACTAATAATAACTCGGGCTCCAATCCTATCCGTATCGCAAATCGTGCAGACATAAATGAATGCGATGCACCAGAATCAAATAAAGCTGAAGCTGGAAAGGAGTTGACGAGAATATTACCTGCCACTACCTCTCCTGGTGCCAATCCTTCCTCTACAGTCATTACCATAGCCTGACCGTGCCCTCGGGGTGCTGGCCCCCTCTGCTGAAATCCTCGCTGCCTGCTCTGGATCTGGGCTTGGGCTTGTGCATACTGCTGGAGGTGTTGCTGCTGGAAGGCCTGGGACTGAGGCGACAAGGGCCTCTGAGGCTGATACTGCTGCTGCTGGACTGGAGTTGGTCCTTTCACCGAAGAACTAGAAAGGTTGGATGATGATGAACCACCCCTATTCGGGCAGGATCCAACCTTATGATCTGCTGCTCCACAAGCCACGCACAATCCCTGCGTCCTGCGACATTCTGCTACCACATGCCATGGCTTTCCGCAATGAGAACATCCCACTGCGGAAGACTGCTTCTGCTTCTGCAGAGGGTACGTCGGGGCTGAATGTTGAACCGACGTCACTGAGGCCGCCTGTCTCGGAGCTCCAATGGTCAAAGCCCTGGCTGTCGGGGCTGGTGCTGAAGACTGAATCATCTGACCGTGAGATCTCTTCCGACCTCCGGCCCTATCCACAATCCTCTGGGAGGTATACTCATGCCTCCTAACTGCTCTCAAGGCTGCATCAAAAGTCTGATGCTCGAACTGCTCAACCGCCAATAAAATCTCCAGATGAAGTCCCTGCTAAAATCGCTAGGCTCTATCATACTCGGTTGCCACCAAGGTGGGAGCAAACCGACTGAGTCTGGAAAACTCGGCCGCATATCCATCGACCGTCCTGCCCATCTGCCTCAGATTGGTGAACCTCGTCCGTAGATCGTATTGAGCTACAGCATCAAAATACTTGGTCTGGAATCTCTCTCTGAATACTGCCCAAGTAATAGGGGCCACTAATCCAACGGCCTGCGCCGCCCACCAGCTGCAGGCAAGATCTAATAACTGCAGGCGCACTACGGCCACCTTCTCGTTCTCTGGGGTCCTGGCTGCTTCTAGAATCACCTCCGTGTCCGGAAGCCAAGCATCTACGGCGATCGCATCTTCGCTACCATCAAAGAATGGAGGGTTCAAGCGCTTGAAGTTGTTGGCCGCGCTGTTCCCGGGGTGACCGCCTCTGGTCAAAGCATCTGTCACTGCCTGGTGCAAGGCATCTCCTCGACGATCTTGGGAAGCTATCAAGGACCTGATGAGACCCACCAAAGTGCCGTCATCAGGCTCTACAGGCTGAACTGGCTGGACTGGTGGCTCTCCTTCAGTAGACACGACTCTGGAGGCTGCTCCGGAATGCTGAGCTTGATCTTTGGGTTGCTGCTGGTCCACGGGAGGTGCTCCGCCTTGTTGATCGGTAGGACCAGGTACAATGCCGCTGAAGAAGACGACATAGGAAACAATTAGGAAGGACCAGGACAGATCAACGATACAAGTCATGTAATCAGGACAAGAATTCTCAGGGATTCAGAGGATACGAACAGAGATCAATGGCGAGTACTGGTTGAGACATCTATTCGGTAAACCCCCACATATCTTGATTTACAAGACCTACATGGGCCACCACTTAAACCATGTCACGCCCCAGAACCAGAATACTGGAGAGCGGGGGCAGACATAGCCAGCTACGTATATTGAAGTGCAACCCACCTCGCTATACGGTCACGGCTGTCTAGATACATGAGGGTTTAACTACAAGCCAACAGTCTCTTATGGTCAAGAACAAGCCTAGTGTCTCAATCACAAGCAAGTAAGTAAATGTTACAAGATATAAGATCACAAAATATACAATAGTAAGGCGTCCCAAATATTACATATTCAGCTGATCATGAAGCTAGTCATTACAAAATGTGATGACTAGCAAGAGTTTAGTCATACATGATCAACCCTAGGATCTGTCAATCATGTTACAGCCCGTAGGCAGACAATAAGTAAATACAATCGAGCTAAACAGGTGTTCGTCGGCTAAACGCCTCAAAAAAATATTTTTACAATAAAGTGGGAGATCAAAAATAAACCCACTCGTTGCCCTGGTTACGCCTGGTGGTCACCATCGGGCTAGAAAATCGGTAGATCCTCTGGAGCTGCTCCGAAATCTGGCCATACAAAACCAGCTGGGTCAGACCCCAGAAAGAGCAAGTGCCATAAGGAAGCTTCACTTAGGAACTAAAACCAGCAATTAGCACAAGGATATAAATAAGTAGTAAGAACTGGAAATAAGGAAAAACATATCAGGATGATATACGACGAGATAACCATGGAACTATTCAGATAACCAGGTTACAACCCGTAAACCAAACAAGGACCGGGGTTGTAACCCTTCATCTGAACGGAACTTGGCTTTCCACCATTTACTGGCAAGATAATATAAGAAATCAGGTCATGAAACAATCTTGTACAGGATCAAGACAAGACTAGACTGGTTATGCCATCCAATCATTCACGGCCAAGCAATGAGTACGGCTTGATACTTTAACTAACTAGGGTTATCACAGGCCTAGTTACTAACAAGATGCAGCGAGATTATTCCACAGCCACAAGCCCTGCAGACCATCCAGGTTACCCAGGTCGAAAATTAGGAGTTGAATTCAGGTGGCTACACCGTCCAGAAAATGCATGTACCCATAAGTAGCTTGAAGGGTGCAACACATGACAGTGTGCTGGAAATGTGCCCTACTCGACGGCAGGCTACAGATCCCAGGCGCGCCCAGATAACGGGATTGCTTGTAGCTGAGAAATCTCTTCATGACTACTGTGTTATTCTAGTTATTAGCCTTAGTCCATTTCAGTCGGTACTCCTGACCGTGGTACTCAGGAGTCCCTTCCTAAACATGATGCAAGACAGGACTGGTTTATTTGTATAAGCACAATCGCCCACGGTTTCCAGGTTATTTATACTGGTCATGTCAGGTCATGGGGCCGTCGTAACAGCTTATCAGGATAAATCTTGTCAGGTTACTTGTCAGGAGTGCGCGCCACTATCATGTCAAGTTACTTGTCAGGAGTGCACCACTACGGGTCACTGTCGTGTTCATGGTACATGTGCAGGGTGACACAGTACAAACATTCATCAGGAGACCCAAGTTACACTGAAAGTTACAAGACATGAGTCAACAATAATAATAATTAAATAACAAGACAAGGTACGGGGAGGAGCCATGCGGCTCAGAGAGATGATTCCATACGGCTGGGTCGATGCAGGTTCATGCGGCCCAGAATTCGAGTTCATGCGGCTCAGGTACAAGCGACCAGGAAAGAAATCCATGCGGCTGGGGGCGTGAGCATATGCGGCTGTACTGGCAACAATTTATGCAGTTAAGAAGCAATGCAGGACTCATACAGCAGCGGAAGCTTAGGCTTATGCGGCTGCAGGAAGGAAGGGCCCTATGCGGCCAGGATTTCACCCCAGTCATACAGCTGAGTAAAAATGACTCCATACGGCTGCGGGTTCAAGGTCTCATGCGGCTGAAAGGATACAAGCTATATGTGTAGTGTCCCGTCCCGCTCAGTCAATCAGAGGAATCGAAACGCCGACGGCGTTCGGCCTTAGCCTTGCAACGGCTGCTCGAAGGCTCGCTCGGTCAAGGCGACCGCTCGCTCAGGTGGGGTAGTTTCGATGAACTTGCCTCATCTTTGCCTTCACATAATAAATCGCGTGTTTTTAACTTGCACAAGTAGGCTTAATAATAAAAGAGATGAATCCACATAGCTAAAGGGAGTAATCCCGACGGGTCGAATTGAGTTAGAATATGGAAAGGTCCAACGGTTGGCTTAGAGTTGGTGCATGGCGTGCTTTGAAAATGACACTCGGTCCTTCGTCCCGTGGCTTGGGAGAAGGAAAGTTGGTCTTCGACACAAAACTATGAACTTGCCTAAGTCATCGGCGTCGCCCGTAAAAACGCTTGATAAAGCGTGCACGGTTCCACTGCACAAGGCTTGGCATAGTCGTTGCTCGTCCCTCGGGTTAAGTTATAGGCTTGAGTATGTTAGGCAAAGTTATGCCGGTCAACCTAAGTCATTCCAAGTGCTGTCCCGCTCATTCTGCGGTTGTCAAGTTAAATAGTCCCACGATCCCAAGGCCCGTCAAATGAGGTATGACTTGGGTGATAGCGTTGCGTAGAACACGAGTCGGGTTAAGGCACGAGCCACGGTTGGTTCAGTGGAAAGTTAGCCACGGTCTGTCGATACTTAAGGAAACACGTTATGTTCAAGTTAAGTTAGAAGATTATGCAATAGCCGTTCCTGAGTTCAAAGAATATTAAGTCTAAGCGATGGTTAGTCGCCGAGAAAAAATATGTCGGGACTGTGGTTCAGTCGCCGAGACAACCCTGGTTGGGGCTCTGCAAAGGAAGTGTGAAAAATGGAAGAAGTAAAGCAAAGGAACTAAGTGATGATGATGAGACCATGCATTTACGTTAAGTCTAGAAGTTAGCGTAGGCGCGTGGTCATGGACAACTTGTCGACAAGGGCGATGTTTCTTCGAGCGGCAACCCAGGGCCAAGGGACCAACTCGGCCTAGGAGGAAACATGGTATAGTCGAGCTGGATAATAGGCAATCGGTAGGTCGGAGACTTGCATCGGGGATCGCCACCTGCGGTACAAGGGTCCCGAATGCCAGGCTATGTCCACGATGGCTAGTTAATGCCAGTGACCTTTCATATAGATGTGTCGGCACGGGCGGCAATCCACGTGTGTGCCTTTGGACTGAGTTGAGTTGAATGTGTATGTAGTAAGAAGACACAATGTCTGGGCCTAAGATTTGGCTACAACGAAGGCAGCGTGCTTCGGCACGAAGTATGGCGTCGAGTTTTAAGTCGTTGGCACAGAGTTGCATGAGTTAGGCTTGAGCTGATGCGAATTAAGTCGAGAAGGGCCGTAGGGTAAGTTGGGTGAAGTTACGTTGAGTTGCTGGGCACGACCTCGAAATGTGAGGCACAGTCGTGTTGTCACAACACAAGTATAGGCAAGACTAAGCGAGGAGGCGCTGCCTCAGAGATATTGAAACACGAATCGAGTTCATGGCACGACCGAGTCGTTACGTCACAGAGTATGGTATGAAGATGAGTCGGTGCGATGACAATGCAAGCACGAGAAAGGTCTTGAGGCAAGGATAAGGATGGTATCGGTACGGTAGCACGGTCACACGGAAATAGAGTTTATTGTGTAGTTGCGTCCCAGATTATGGCCGTAAGGCAAACATTACTTGATAGGTTAACGCGGTTGGCACGAGATATGAGTTAACGTCGTTGTGCAAGAACGGGATGGTCCTCCGACACAAGTACGCCAAGGCGTCCGTCATAAAACTAATCCTAAGACAAGACTAGAAAGACAATTGATAAGAAGGGACTATGTTGCACAAAGTAAATCAAACGTGTTGGTTTTGTATGGGTGGGCGAGGAGCTCATTCCACCAGTACAGTTGAGTACTGACACCCACATAGTTTATATGTGCAGGCACAGGTAGAAGCTCGTGGTGCGGAGCTCGCTTGGATGCGTCGAGGCACGGAGTTCCTTGGCGATTCGAAGCGTGAGGCTGCATGGAGTCAAGACTTATACGGGATATAATGTATGGACGTCGCCTTCCGAAGCTTCCGCTGGCTCAAGCAAATATACTTTGAGAGATGAGAGAGAGTTGAGTGATTGTAATGTGAGATAAGTGGATTTGAGTGTAATCTTGGCCTTGCGCCCATTGTAACCATTGTTTCAATATCAACAAAAGAGTGTTTTGAAATGACTTGTGTTTTGCTTCAAATTTTACTGCTAATATTCAATGTCTCTGCATGTGACTTTTGTGCGACGACCCCGTCGTAGCCGCTGGAATCGGCCGTTATGGAACCCGCCTTGCACGAGCGAAATCTAGGCTCGTGCGGCATCACGCCTTAGCGAGGACAATCGCTCCTACGGGAGCGGGGCGTGACATAATGGTATCAGAGTACGGCTTTACGTCCTTGGACCGTCGATTGAATTCTTTAACTTCGATATTTTCGCAAAACTCTGTTGCTTCCGCATGTTGATATCGTTGGTGCGCTTTCTCTCAAGTGTCCCACGGGATGCCCATACAATAAGTCTAAATAATTTGCAAAATGTAGGAGAACAGTTTTTGATAAAACGAAAAGATAGTTTGCGTAGGCACGGTTGGCTAAGTCGGGCTGGGCATATACACCAAGGATTTGCGTCGACCTTAGAAGAGTCGAGTGCGGGATTCGAATTGTGTCGGACAAGAATGAGTCGAACTCGATTGAGTAAAGTGAGATGACTATCGATAGGGGTGCTATCGAGCGACGATATCGTCGATGCGTTATAGATGAACATGCTTGGATATTGAGGAATGGTTCGAACGAAAGATCAGAAGAAGTCGATTTTGATTCGAATGATAGTGTTGAGGATTTGTTGAATGACTTAATCTTTGAGTGGTGTATGCGATAGCCTCAGGGATGTCGATCGATCGATTGAGGATTCGGGATGTCGATGAGTCTATCAGCAAGCGTCGCACATATGCAAAGCCTTAGATTGAATATGATTGAGCAAAATATAGTCTTAAAGATTTTGACGAGTCGATTCGAACAACCTAGAAATTGACGTGCACAGAACGTGCACGGGATTGAAGATTGTGCAAGTATGAAACGCAAAGGTGATTGAGTAGGTAAATCGAATCGAGAAAAAGTTAGGGTGTGCGAATGAATGACTTGATCGAGGAAATTGATACGGATCGTATACGAAAAGTTAGCACGATGGGAAGATAGCGTGCATGAAAAGTTGAATTTTGAAGTTACGTAATGACTCTAAGGATTGGAATGGGTACTGCTTGATGATTTGAGTTAGCAAGGAAGGATGTGATTTGAGGAAAAATGTTGCTCGATGACTTGAGATAGACGGATGAAATTGATGTTGTGATTTGATTCGAGGAGATTATCCAGTCGGACGATAGCATCATTCGCACGACTCAGAATTCGTTGCAAACGAAGATCGTCAGGTTACGCATATCGTCAATGGTATTGAGGCGTATCAAAGATCGATATGCGATAACTCGGGGGTACTCTGACTCGGCGAATGACGATCGTGCAAGTGTTATTGTTCGGTTGGGTGCTATACTTAGAATTTTGATTGAGATGAATATGGGATGAAAATGATTGTCTTGGTGGTTACGTTGATAGCCACAACGTCGACGATCTTGTCTTGCACGAGTGCAACTCTAGCCTCGCACGTGCGTTGCGTCGGATTTGGGAGCGATCGTTCCGCGTGAGCGCTGACATGGTGATTCATGTCGCGAGAATGATCGAACTCGAAAAATCAGGATGCGGCAACTTTGATTGTCTTGCCTTGTCGGTTTGATGCGAAGGAAAAATTCGAGGATGTTTAGACTTGCGATTGATGATTGAGTAAACATGAGGATTGAGTAGGTCCAATCCGCGCATCGAGAAAGAATTAGTCTAGACTCGAACAAGAGTTACGTTCCGATGAGGATGATTATCCCGCGGGAGCGTACATGGTGATTCATGCCCACCGTGGAAAATCTGACTCGCGTGAGATCGGGGCGCAACGTGTAGTTAAGTCAGATGACCTTGTGATCGATTTCGTGTATTGGGATAAATGACTTAGGGAATGTGAAATGTGAACTATGGTTTAGCGGTGAATAGTATCGTAGCGTGCTTGATTTGAGAAAGATTGATAGGCGATCTATGTCGAACGTGTTCAAAGAGATAGACTATACAAAATGGCTTGATGAACGAGCGATATGTTCTTGTCGAGGATTGGTTGAACGTGAATTATCGTAGGATGGCTTTGCTGAATGACTCAGACCCCGTGCGACGAATATTGGGATGTGCGTAGGGAATCGATGCTCGATGTTTAGAAATCAGAGTGATGCGAGCTTGGGTAGAAAACCCCGTACCATCGATTTAGTTTGACCTTAGGATGGGGTCAGTGTTGATATCGTTGTTTGGGAAATATGATTCCAGTACTGACGGAGAGACATAGCCTAGCGGTTAGGTAGACGTTCCGGTACGAAGCGATAGGAAATAACTTGTGTAATCTTGGCCTTGCGTCCATTGTAACCTTTGTTTCAATATCAATAAAAGAGTGTTTTGAAATGACTTGTGTTTTGCTTCAAATTCCGCTGCTAATATTCAATATCTCTGTATGGGACTTCTGTGCGACGACCCCGTCGCAGCCGCTGGAATCGGCCATTATGGAACCCGTCCACGGTGTCCAGGTTATTTATACTGGTCATGTCATGATGCAAGACAGGACTGGTTAATTTGTACAAGCATAATCTCCCACGGTGTCCAGGTTATTTATACTGGTCATGTCATGTCATGGGGCCGTCGCAACAGCTTATCAGGATAAATCATGTCAGATTACTTGTCAGGAGTATGCCACGGCGGGCCACTATCATGTCATGTTACTTGTCAGGAGTGCACCACTACGGGTCACTGTCGTGTTCATGATACATGTGCAGGGTAACACAGTACAAACATTCATCAGGAGACCCAAGTTACACTGAAAGTTACAAGACATGAGTCAACAATAATAATTAAATAATAATAATTAAATAACAAGACAAGGTACGGGGAGGAGCCATGCGGCTCAGAGAGATGATTCCATATGGCTGCGTCGATGCAGGTTCATGCGGCCCAGAATTCGAGTTCATGCGGCTCAGGTACAAGCGACCAGGAAAGAAATCCATGCGGCTGGAGGCGGGAGCATATGCGGCTGTACTGGCAACAATTCATGCGGCTAAGAAGCAATGCAGGACTCATGCAGCAGCGGAAGCTTAGGCTTATACGGCTGCAGGAAGGAAGGGCCCTATGCGGCCAGGATTTCACCCCAGTCATGCGGCTGAGTAAAAATGACTCCATGCGGCTGCGGGTTCAAGGTCTCATGCGGCTGAAAGGATACAAGCTATATGCGGCTGGGAATCATGAAGTTTTATGCGGCTGGGAATAGCCCAAGCTTATGTGGCTGCAGGGAGTAGACTTCATGCGGCTGGAAGGTATAGTGCCATGCGGCTCGGAATCCAAGGCAGCTTATGCGGCTGAGGAACAATCAGCATATGCGGCTGCGAGTGATCGGGTTCATGCGGCTCAAATGAGGGAAAGCTTATGCGGCTGGAGTTCGTCCTAGTCATGCGGCTGAAATGCCATACAGCCTTTATGCGGCTGAGTTGGGTACATGCAGCTAGAAATGGAACTTGCCGCATAAGGCTATGCGGCTAAGTTCATGCGGCAGGAAACTATGTGCGGCTGGAACTGTTCTTCTTCTCCAAATTTTCGAGAAGAAGAGTACCATGAAGCCATGCTTCCAAGCTCCATAAAACCTTCATCCAGAGTCCAACTCTGAACTTTCATAGGTCAAATTGGGGCAGAATGAAATTCCATACAACATGGAACCATCAAAACTTGAAAATAACAAGATTAAATAGATCAAAACCCAAGAAATCCGAAAATGACATAAACTAGATCTACAAGCAAGGAGTCATGGAAATTAGAAATGCCAAGTACTAAAGTGCTTTAGCATGCTGTGAAGAAGAGAATGGAACAATAAAATTTGGATTCCTCCATGAAGTAAGATGCACTTGCCTAGATCTCTCTCTCTCTCTCTCTCTCACACAGGTTGGTGAGGAGTTAATGGTGGAGAAGAAGAGTAATGAGGAGAGAGAAAGGAGAGGGGGTTAATAAATGGGGATGTTGGTGGTAGGTAGGGGTTCTCTCCTTGGTCCATATTGAACCAAAAGCAACCCCAAACCGAACCAAGCCAACCCAAACCAAGATGAACCAAACAATGAAATACCCAATAAACCAAGTAAGGAGACATGCAATACAAGATAAAATACGTACACGTATTCTAAAATATATAATACGAACTATAGGCATTACAGGTGGAAGACGAAAGTCGGGAATAGGCGGCCGAGTCTTACGGTGAGGCTGATCATCAGGAACTTCGGTCTTGGTCGTGTCATTGATATCGACAGGATCCCAATGGTACAGGAGGTGCTACGCATGGCAACTAGCGTTGATGTGACGGTCAAGGAGCTGGAAACAAAGAAAGATGCAAAGCATCTCGGGGGATCGAAGATCAGTAACATGGGGGAGCAGGAACTCTGTCGCGGAACGACATGCATGGAGTCCATTTGAGGGCCCATGGGATCAATACCCTCTCATAAGACTGGAGGAGGAGACTGTTGGAGTCCAGTCTGGATTTGGTAACAACATATTTGTGAAATTCAAATCTAGTTAAATATTTGATTAGATTAGATTTAGATGTCCATAATAGGTGTGTGTTATTTTAGATATAATATGATACTTATTTTAGTAAATCCTACTATGATCTAAAATAGGATAATTGATAGGCTATTTTATGTGTAATACAATTCTTATTTGAGGGCTTCCTATTTAAGAAATCATAATATGACCTAAAATAGGGTTTTTCTCATCTTATATTTATGGGGTGAGGGTGGATGCACAAAGCATAGTACAAAGTGGAGATTCGGGGTGTTAATCGACAAGAAATCTAAAAGAAAATCCATACTTTACTCTTAGGACTTCGTCATCTAAGACAGAAGGAAGAAGAAGATCTAATCGAGGAGTCTTTAATTTCGGTTAGGGAGATTGCTACGGGTTGGTGAGTGATCTCAATTGTAATCTTCTGTTTTTCTTCTTGAGAGTGGTGAGGGGTTGAACCTATTTCAACGTGAATTTTGTCAATCTTGTAATTTTATCTGAGTTATTGAACGTTATAATTTGTCCAGGTGACGGACGTCACCAACCATATACTTATCTTCATCTTATGCTTGGTGTCCATTAGACGGGAGTTGGTTTTGATCAGGTGTGTTGGCAAACGCTTCCGCACGCGCCCAACAATTGGAATCAGAGCGAGGTTCGTCCTGGTCTGATACTCAACAGTATGTTAGTTTCTATATTTTGCATGAAAATATTTGTTAAAACATCTCTTTCTTATGTAACAATGTATCGGACATTTCTATAACAATCGTATCAATAATCAAAGGTCTTACAAGATCATTGACCTCACAAAAGAAGTCCACATTGTAAGTATGTTCGAATATCCACTTAAGATTTCCGTCATTTTTTTTCCATTCAAGATGATATTATAATTGTCTATTATTAAAAGAAAAAATAATGCCAACGAGGATTTCTTTTTCCTCATATGCAGATTTTTAGAAAGGGTGTTAAATTTATCGAATAAAATCTAACTAGTCTATATATATAATATATATATATATATATATATATATATATATATATATATATATATATATATATATATATATATATATATATATATAGTGTAAAAAAAAAATATATATATATATATATATATATATATATATATAAAATATATATATATAAAATATATATATATATATATATAGTGTATTACTAACGATTATCATGTGTATGGTAACAAATTAGAACATCCACCGCTGAGTGATTTAAAGTGTGATATTCTTATTTTAGATAATTTGTAACACTTTTGGGCTCTTGTCCACACTTAAAAATTGCTAGCAAGCCGAGTCTCTCTAAATTTGAAACGTGTCTGTCACTTTCCGTTTCCGGTATACGTATTTTTTTTGCATTGTTCCTGTATATGGTATATGGTATATTAGCACGTGCACACGTATCCAGTATTAGCACCCGGTCATGGCATGAAATAGTATCTCGTTGCGGAATAGTGTGTCACCCCTTGTCATTGTCTGGTTGTAGGTGTGGTTCACTGTTTCGATGATATAACATTGGACCGTATCGTAGTTCGAATTTCATTTAATTAGTTATATCATGTAGCATGGCATTGGACATTGGGTTAGAGCATGTTAGGGTTTAGTGGAGCAACCCATATCCCTATAAATATTTTCTTTCCCTTTCTCTCTCCTTATTCACTCATATTCATTTCTCCAAACCACCTAGGCAAGTACTTCTTGCACTAATATAGAGACCACTTTGCTCATTTGATTTTCTTTGCTTTCTAAATATTTTTAATCTATATTATGCATCTAAACATTTTTGATATATTTAGTACTTGGTATTTTCGGATTTGATGGGTATTAATGTGTAGGTATAAGTTTTCAAAACTAGGATTTTATGGGATTTGAGGGAATGATCGATCAAAATTTATTACTTTTGAAAACCAGTTATTTCATGTTATAGAGAATTCAATTTTATGCAGTTTTGACTTTTTTTTACCCAGATTTCGAGTCAGAGAGAGAAAATTATGGCCATGACAAGTTTAAAGGACTTTCATGGCTAAAGCTTTGTCACGCCCCAGAACCAGAATACTGGAGAGCGGGGGCAGACATAGCCAGCTACGTATAACGGAATGGAATCCATACCGCTATACGGTCACGGCTGTCTAGATATGTGAGGATTTCACTATAATCCATCAGTCTCTTAAGGTCATAAAATAGCCTATTGTCTCAATCACAAGTAAGCAGATAAACGTTAGAAGATATAAGATCACCAAATATACAAAAGTAAGGCGTCCCAAACATTACATATTCAGCTGATCATGAAGCTAGTCGTTACAAAATGTGAGGACTAGCAAGAGTTTTAGTCATACATGATCAACCCTAGGTTGCCAATCATGTTACAGCCCGTAGGCAGACAGTAAGTAAAATGTACACGAGCTAACACCTGCTCGGCGGCTAAACGCCTCAAAAGAATAATTTTACAATAGAGTGGGAGAGCAAAAATAAACCCACTCGTTGCCCTGGTTACGCCTGGTGTTCACCATCGGGCTGGAAAACCGGTAGATCCTCAGGAGCTGCTCTGGTATCTGGCCATACAAAACCAGCTGGGTCAGACCCCAGAAAGAGCAAGTGCCACAAAGGAAGCTTCACTTAAGAACTAAAACCAGCAATCAGCACAAGAGTATAATTACATAATAAAAGACAGTAATTTTAAGAAAAGCATGACAGGATGATATACGATGAGATAACCATGGGACTATTCAGATAACCAGGTTACAACCCGTAAACCAAACAATGACCGGGGTTGTAACCCTTCGTCTGAGCAGAACTTGGAATTCTCACCATTTATCGACAAGATAAAAAAAGGATTCAGGACATGTAACAATCTTGATATTGAATTAAATTAAAGCACGAGTAATCATGTCATGTCATAACCTTATACAGGATCGGGACGAGACAAAGCTGGACTAGACTCCATCCAATCAATCACGGCCAAGCAAAGAGTACGGCTTGATAGTTAACTAACTAGGATTATCACAGGCCTAATTACTAGCAAGATGCAGTGAGATTATTCCACAGCCACAAGCCCTGCAGACCATCCAGGCTATCCGGACGCAATTAGGGATTGAATTCAAGTGGGTACATCGTCCAGGAAACGCATGTACCCTTAGGTGACTTAGAGGGTGCAACACATAACAGTGTGCTGGAAATGTGCCCTACTCGACGGCAGGCTACAGATCCCAAGTGGGGCATCCAGATAACGGGATTGCCTGTAGCTGTAAATCTTTTCATGACTACTGGATTTATTCTAATTGTTAGCCTTAGTCCATTTCAGTAGGTACTCCTGACCGTGGTACTCAGGAGTCCCTGTCCTAGACATGATGCAAGACAGGACTGGTTTATTTATACAAGCACAATCGCCCACGGTGTCCAGGTTATTATACAGGTCATGTCATGTCAAGTAGCCGTCGCAACAGCTATTCGAGATAATCATGTCAGGTTATCATGCCAAGTGTACTTGTCAGGAGTGCGCCACGACGGGCCACTATCAGGTCATGTCAGGTTACTCATGTCAAGTGTGCACCACGACGGGTCACTATCGTGTCAGGCTCAGTTATCCTTTCCAACCATATTACATAAATTCGTGATTGTCAAGTTCAGGACAAAGGCGTAAGGATATAAAATAGACGTTAAATATCTAATAAAATATCAATATACAGGGCTATAGAAGAGCCAAACTTAAGGAAAGTAAAACCAAACTGACACGCTGACATAAGACCAAGTCAGCCAAGGCCATACGCTCAGTGCAAAAGTCATACGCTCAGGTCAAGCTACGCTCAGGTCAGGGTATACAAGTCATACGCTTCCAAAAGGCAGCGTATGGGGTCCATACGACTCCTTGTCAAGCAAGCGAGCGTATGCGAGTCATACGCTCCCAAAAGGCAGCGTATGGGGTCCATACGACTCCTTGTCAAGCAAGCGAGCGTATGCGAGTCATACGCTCCGGGTCCATACGACTCCTTGTCAAGCAAGCGAGCGTATGCGAGTCATACGCTCCCAAAAGGCAGCGTATGGGGTCCATACGACTCCTTGTCAAGCAAGCGAGCGTATGCGAGTCATACGCTCCCAAAAGGCAGCGTATGGGGTCCATACGACTCCTTGTCAAGCAAGCGAGCGTATGCGAGTCATACGCTCCCAAAAGGCAGCGTAAGGGGACTGCGCTGCGCTAAAGAGCGCGCGCAACTCAGTGGCACAAGCTAAAAAGCTTGTGCACTGCTCACTGTCTTCTCCAAACAGCAAGAACTCCATGGGTTGAACCCAAAGCTTCAAAAGTCCATAACTTGGTCAAAATAAGTCCAAATCCAACTTTACAAAGTTCTATCTTGGGTGAAATTCAATCCTCTCCAACATAAGAACATCAAAACCCATAAAAATACAACTTAAATAGATCAAACCATGCAAAACTGAAAATAGAAGAAACTTAGATCTAGAACAATGGAAACTCCAAATCACAAAATGTCAAGTTCTAATGTTGATCACCATGGCCTAATCTAGCTAATAGACAAATAAAAAGTGGTTCTCAAGTGGTGGCAAGGTGCACTTGCCTAGACATCTCTCTCTCTCTCTCTCCCTCTCCTTGGTAGGTAAGGAAGTAATGGAGAAGAAGAAGATGAGTAATGAAGAGAGAGAAGGAAGAAATGGCAATAAATATCAAAGGTGGTGGTAGGTAGGGGGTTTATCCATGGTTCATGATGAACCAAAATAATCCCAACCGAACCAAACCAACCCGGACCAAGAATAAACCAAGCCAAGCCATGAAGAAAACTAACAAGGAATCATGCAATACAAGAATAAATACGTACACGTATTCAGAAATACGTAATACGAACCACAGGCATTACAAGCTTGTTGTTTGGGACGATGACCCCCGTAAGCGCAAGGTGCCATGCGGCAATACCAATAGCGCACAAAAGCTTGCTGCACAACCCTCTGATAGCATGCGCACTATGCGTGTAGGTTTCTTATACGCATGGATTGAAGGTGCATGAGTGTCTCGCATATGCGCCTATCTCGCCATTCGCCAGGTGGCCATGTGCCAGTTTGTCCATGCGCCAGATTGGCCATGCGCTAGGTCGCCGTGTGCTAGATTAGATCCTTGCCCGTCCTGCTGTGCTTTTGGCACATGAGCATACGCTATTATGCGCCTGTTTGCTCATGCGCTTGGGTATGTCCATGCGTCTATTTCCCTCATGACCTGAGTTGCTTATGTGCCTGTGTATGTGCCCTATGTCGTATGCGCCTGAAACCATATGTGCCAAGAACTCCATGTGTTGTCGGTTTCACATTCGCGCATACGACCATATGCGTCTGATTTGCTGATTTTGATGTTTTATCTACTTTTTGATGATTTTATTGTATGATATCGACTATGTCCTGTGCGTAGTGAACCACGAGTAACTTAAACTATGCGCCTAAGTGATCTATGTGCCAAGAGATATTCTTGTGATTTACTTGACTTGACATATGTTCATGGCTTGATTATTTGTTTATGTGCTGGTAATATTCTAAATGTGTACTGGGGTACAATCTAAAAGTACACTAAGATGCTATTATATGAGTGCATTGAGGTGCGACTTTTCGTGCTACGAGATCTTGCTTGTTATAGGTCAGTACATTCCTGATTTCCAGCACAAACATGGTAAATAGTCAGTAACATTGGCATGGTATGGTGATTGCTTGCATGACACATTACACTAAGGATGGATCCAGATGTGGGACTCTATGAGCCGATGTTGATTCATACTTAGGGTACCTGTACTAAGATACGACATCTAAGGGGGTGATCATGTGAGCACACATGTGATTCCAAGACCAACATAGGGTTAATCTAAACAACTTGAAATGCCAGAATCTTTGGGAGAAAATGAAATCTCGAAATCGTGCATATGACAAGTCACCACTCAGACATTTGTTATGGCGTGCCGGCTGGCCACCACGAATACTGTATATTCATCGACATTAGTGGAGTGCAGTATCTGATTATTATATGCCGAACCAGTTCTCTATTAGGAGAGCTGGAACCGTTACTGCTTTTTTTAGCGTGGTGACCTTATGAGGGACCGGTACATTTAGTGCAAGCCTGTATTATTGGTTCAGGTAGCCTTGCTTGAATACCAGCACGATATATATATATATATATATATATATATATATATATATATATATATATATATATATATATATATATATATATAAAGTCGTAGAACTGGTTGAATGCTTGTAAACTGACTTGCTTGTGACATATTTTCTTCTGTTAGTAGCTAAGGACATGAACTGTCGTGGTGCGTGGTCCATCCATGTCCTTGTTTAGTTGTTGAGTTGGGCTATTGTGCTACGACAGGCTATAAACCGAAATTGCGACGCAGAAGCAAATAACATGACCATGATTATAGAATGTACTTTATCTCGGTACGATTGTGGCACCCTTAGTCATTGTTTGGTTGTAAGGGTGTCGCATTGTCTTGATGATACGATGTAAGCCTATAATTCTGGGCCTATGTCTTATTTTATTGCTTGGGTTCTGTCTTATTCATCATGTGCTCCCTAGTCGTATTTGCTATTCAGGGCCTGACTTTGCTGGTTTTGTTTGGCCAAATTTTGTAGCAGAGCCTAAGGATCCAGCCTTCTACCCAACCAATAGTGCATACCAGGAGCATGGGTGCCGGGATCCATGAGTGGGTTTCTTCTCCACCACTATGATATCTTCTATTTTGTATTTGACGTTTAGCCACCGGCACCTGTTTAGTCGAATGTTCTGGCCATTTAGTTTTCTTATATAATTGTAATTAAATCAGACTACAACTGACGATGGTTATGTACTATTGACTCTCGGTACTAACTTATCATTTTGTGTAGCTAGTTTCATGCATCATTTTGATAAAGCATGATGTCTTACTACTTTGTCTTATATGATCATTGTTTACTGCTTCTTTCTTTGAATGATTGAGATATAGATGCTTTGTGAGACCATATGATACTTGATTGTATCATGCAGCACCTAGTCTCTTAACAACCGTAATTGTCGTATGACGTCTTCGTATCTCATATGGGGTAGCTGACCACGTCTGTCTCCATATTTTGGTATTGGGGCGTGATAATGTCCTAGCTTATGAACATGAACAATAATCCAACTGGACCCGACCAAGATAAAAAATATATATAAGAAAAATAAAGAGAAAAAAAAAGAGAGCAAAAAAGAGAGATTAATTTGGAGTATGAATGTTATTTGTAATGTATTATTGTGCATCAATATGAAGGGAACACTTTAAAAGTAGTAACTTACACGATTTCTAAAAAAAATTGAAGTATGTTATGGAATGTCCTTCCGGATGCTCTTATATACGCATAGTATATGGCACCATCTGTAATTGTAACTAAACCAAATTTATTTCTAAGAAGTAAAAAAAAAACTTTGGAAAAAACCTTATCAAATGTATAATGGAACATCCAAAAGTAGAAAATTACAAATGGAACGACCAAAAGTGATAGGGGGCTATCACATGACTGTGACATCATTCTTAAGTTGTAAAAGTAATAGAGGGCCACACACAATTTGTTAAGGCAACATACCATTGCAAACATTCAAAAATTTCTTCCTCTCACACTATTTACTATTTCTCTTGCAACCTCTTCCCCTTTCGAACACCATTATTGGTGATTTCGGATCCCATTTTATAGGTTTGGAATCTTTAAAAATCGTGATAGTCGAGTTGGGGAAGACAAAGACTGACATGATTATGGTAGTCCTAACAATAGTCAGAACTACCAAAATTCTGAAATTATATATATATATATATATATATATATATATATATATATATATATATATACTGATCTTGCATCAGCTAAAGATGTTCAAGAAGATTCCCATCCAGACCTTATTGGAACTGTATCCCCAGGCCTTTCCGCTTTAGTGGATTCGTCCACACCCGCTGCTTTGGCTGAAAAAGCATCTAATCTCCGTTCTGAACCTTTGCCCTCCTCAAAGCACTAATGTGAAGACCTTCATTCAAATCTGCCACCTACTTTGGAAGCTGGAGCTTATCTAGGCTCGTACGCTAATCCAAGGCGTTCAACCTCTCATATAACATATAAGAAGAAGCGATTTCCCTTGTTGTTTAATCTGTTGCTCGGCCTGCGCCTATAGTGGTGCCAACTCGGTAAGAACTGGCTACTGGACAAGCTTCAAACTCGTCCGATGATGCTTGACCAGCGAACCCACGGGGCGGTGCTTGCCTCAGTGGTAAGGACATCCTCCCCTGTCTCCTCGAGTGCATAGTCAAATGCCATTCTCTCTATTACGTGAGATTATGAGTCGGGAGCATCCTAGTGTGAGAATCTCTCTGAGATCACCAGTTCTGTTCGTTCCGCTTCCTATGAGCTTTCTCCCCTTCTTTCGGTTTAGAGAAACGAGAGTTGGTGGATGCTGCCGATCCCCACTTTCTGATGTCTCATCCAATTCTAAGTCTAACAATGGAAGAAATGGATCCTCTGACTCAGCTGCCCCCGACACCGTGGTTCGTAGCCACGTGCTCTAATCCTCTGAGCTACAGGCCCCACCCCATCTCCATTGGATCTATTCCCGGGAGTACCCTCAAAGAGGAACCTCTCCTCAGCCATTTCA
>JANAVB010008799.1:4900560-5000560 GCA_029216955.1 Iris pallida
GTGAGAAGGAGGTGCTGAATGCTATCCCCATCTGGGTCAGATTTCCTGAGTTCCCAGTAAAGTATTGGAGTATTCCGCTTCTCATGCGACTTGCCAGTCTTGTGGGGAAGCCGATCAAAGCCGACGAGGCCACTACTTTTCGTACTAGACTGATGTATGCCAGAGTCTTCGTGGAGATCAAGGCGGGCTTAGAGCTACCAAGTATGCTTGAGTATCAGGTACCGTCTGGGGAGGTTCTGACACAGGCGGTGGAGTATGACTGGGTACCCCCCATGTGCTCTCACTGTGAGTGTTTTGGGCACACTACCAGTGCGTACAAATACAAGGGGAAGGAGCCTACCAGGTCACAGGCGACTCGGATGGAGGCACCGGGGAAGGAGACGACCCCCAGTCACTTACCGGGGGAGACGGAGCCCGTCAGACATATGGAGGAGGACACCGGGATGGAGGTTGATAGGAGACTGGAGTCAGGATCACCGCAGAGACAGGAGAGCACGCCGGGTGCACTGGTTCCGTTCAGGCCACAGAGGAACATCGTGACCAGGGGTATGAGCACGGCTGGTAGTAGTCAGATGGTGACGGAGGCCTCCCCGGCGATCATGGTGTACAGCAGCAGGAAAAGGCACGCCCCGGCCACTCGGGAGAATATCCCTCAGGCGAGGGATATGGATGACCAGACTGAAGACAACCCTGACTGGACTCTTACTCTCAGCAGGATACAGGCCCACCTTGCTCCTTCTTCTATGGTAGATGCTGTCATTGATCAGGCGGATGAGACACTTCCCTCGAGTGTCGATCCAGACGAGTTCCAGGGGGACCCCTCATCTCTCAATTAGATGTCGGTCCAAGCATGGAACATTAGGGGGGGGTTCCATTGGACGATGGAGGGAGATTGGAGGGGTTCTGAGAAGAGAGGCGTGTGACATTGCTATCCTGCTGGAGACGAAGATTAGAGGGGCCGCTATGCTCTCGCGTAGGACTAGCTGGGATCACATTCACAACTTAGATCTTTGCGGTATGACAAGGATCTGGGTTAGGTGGAACAAAGGTAGCTGGGAGGGGGTGCAGATCCATAAATCAGAACAACTCATCGGCGTTACTTTCGTGAACAAAGGTGGGTTCCGGTTCATCTTGGGTGCCGTTTATGGGCACAATGACCGAAGACTCCGGGAGGCTTTATGGGAGGACATTGTGCACCTGGGTCTTATGGCGGACAACATGCATCTCCCTCTGCTCATTATGGGGGACTTCAATGCTATGCTGCTTCGTCACGAGAAGGTGGGAGGTCGACCAGTTCCGGACCCGGTCTTATATGACTTCCAAAGGTGTTTGCTTATGTCAGGGATGCGAGGGCTGGAGCGGGCTGGACACATTTGGACCTGGCACAACAAGGCTACTCAAAATCGGATTGCTTGTCAGTTAGACCGAGCCTTGGGCAATAGTGAGTGGTTCAGATGCTTTCCGAACTCGGTGACGGAAGGGCTGGCGGCGGGTACTAGTGACCATTGTCCCATCCGGGTAGGCCTCTATGAGAGACCTACCTTGAGGGCGAGGCCGTTCTGGTACAACAACAGCTGGTACCTGTCGGCTGGATATGAGGAGGTGGTTATGGGAGATATACAGCACTTGCGGGATGGCACGGCTCAGTTCCGCATGGTTCACAAACTCAAGCAGCTCAAGCGGGCCATCAGAGGGTGGGTGAAGTCGAGACCGCGGACCTCTCTGGCGGATAAAGAAGCCGAACTTCGGGACACTCAGGTGGCCCTCCAAGCTGACATTCTGAATGGGGAGCTGGCGGCTAAGGAGAAGACCCTGATTGAGGAGGTCAGCACCATGAGACTGCAGGAGGAGATTAGTGCGGCACAGAGGGCCAAATGTACCTGGCTCAAAGATGGAGATCGCTGCACCAAATTCTTCTACGATGTGATCCACACCCGCCAGCACCGGAACAGCATCCCCAGACTTCTGAATGCTGAGGGACGTCTAGTAGGGGACCCGGTGGAGATACAGGAGGAGGCCGTCCGATTTTACACTGACTTATATCAGCAGATGGACTACACTAGCACGTTCCCAGCCCTTGTCACGAAGAGACTGGTGTCCCGTCACGGGAACAGTCTGCTTCTGGCACCTGTGAGGATGGAGGAAGTGGAAGACATTGTGATGAAGGCCAATCCCAACAAAGCCCCCGGGCCGGATGGTTTCTCTTCTGGGTTCTTTAAGCGACACTGGGGTGTGCTTAAGGTCCCGGTTCTTGAGGCGGTTCAGGAGTTCTTTGTGGAGGGCAGGCTTCTGAAGGAGATGAACCACACATTCTTGACGCTGGTGCATAAGAAGGAGGGAGCGACCTCACTTGCAGATTTTCGGCCCATTGCTTGCTGTAATTTTCTTTACAAGATTATCACTCATCTTATGTGCAGGCGTATGGAGGGGATTATGCAGGGATTGGTATCCCAGAATCAAGCAGCGTTCATCAAGGGCCGGTCGATAGCGGAGCACAGCCTGCTAGCTCATGAGATGGTGAGGGAGTTCAGCAAACCTGGAGGGATGAAGGCTTGTGTGAAGCTAGATCTCCGAAAAGCTTATGATACGGTCAACAGGGACTTCCTGTGTCACTTGATGCTTGCCATGGGATTCGACGAGAGGTGGGTTGCGAGGGTGAGGGAGTGCATCTGCTCCCCTACTTTCTCTGTCCTCATCCAGGGCACGCCGCATGGCTACTTCAGTAGCAACAGGGGGTTGAGGCAGGGTGACCCCCTCTCCCCGTATCTATTTACCTTGATGATGGAGTACTTTACCTGCATGATGGATACGGCAGTGCATAGCAAGAGGATTGTTCCCCTTTCCGGTTGGTGAGACCAGTTGTATCCCACTTGATTTATGCTGACGACTTATTGGTGCTTCTCCAGCCTTCCATGCGGGGAATGAGAGCGCTCTCTGACATTATGGAGGAGTTCGGGCGGCTATCTGGGCTCCAGTTAAACAGGGAGAAGAGCAGAGTCTACTTTAGCTCACGATGCACACAGCATGAGGAGAGAGCCTACGCCTTAGGAGTGGACAGAGGCGAGCTCCTAGTGAAATATCTGGGGGTCCCGCTGACGGTCAACTATGCCAGAGAGCATGATTGTCACAGCTTGGTGGACTTTGCTCAGAGGAGGGTGGAAGGCTGGCAAGCTGCGAGTCTATCTTTCGGAGGCCGGATAGAGTTGGTGCGTTCGGTTATTGCAGGCATCACGATGTTCTGGTTCCAGTCTATCCAGATCCCCTCGGCTACTATCCGTAAAGTGGAGGCCATTTGTGCTGACTTCATCTGGAGGGGAGGGATGCATGCGATATCCTGGGACCAGTTATGTCGGCCACGGGAGGAAGGAGGAGTGGGGTTGAGGCCTCTCCATACAGTCAGGAAGGCAGCTTGTGTGAAGATGGCCTGGAGATTCATCAAGGGGGGATCACTCTGGGTTGATTGGATGGCGAACAGATACCTGAGGAGGACCAACTTCTGGGCTTGCAGGATAGACAATAATTTTTCGGTCACGTTCAAGGCCATCCTTAGGTGTAGACCGGTGCTTCAGACCGCTATCTACAGGCACATGAAGGATGGGACGACTACAGACCTCTGGCTGGACCCTTGGTTGGGTTCCAGATCCTTGCTCGAGCTTCTGGGGGGGTAGCTGGACAGAGAAGCGGACAGGGGGCTCACCTGCAGTCGGATCATCAGAGATGGAGTATGGAGGCCAGAGGGATATACTTATACAGCTCAGCTAGCCGAGGAGATTCGCCTTATTACTATTGACGCTAGCCAGGCTGAGGATACTTGGAGCTGGGCAGGCCCAGGTACGGGGGGCGGGTCAGGTCCTTTCTGCTTTCGTAGCTGCTACGATTTGGTTCGGACCCACCACGACCAGGCTGAGGAGGTGGACTTCATCTGGGACAAGGGCGTAGCTCGGAAAATGCAACTTTGTGCATATCGTCTTCTCCGGGGTAGACTGATGACGAGAGACAGACTCCTCCGGTTTGGAATGCAGATCCCGGATGTCAAATGTGTGCTATGTAATGCGGAAGATGAATCTATGGGGCATCTCTTCTTTGGTTGCCCGATGACTTGGCACATTTGGACTGAGCAGTGTGCACAGCTGAGAGGAGGAGTTGGGATGGACCGAGACATCCGGAGCATTCTCAGCTGGATCCGAGATCACAGTGGTCGGGATCCGGGGTGGGCTAGAAGAGCCAGAGTTCGTCTTGCTGCGTCTGTTTGGCACATCTGGAAGGAGCGGAACAGACGTATCTTTGAGGGCTTGACTACCCCCTATTGGAATTCTCCACAATATAGAATTCGATGTATCTGTTATGGCCCCATAATATTATTATTTGGGGCATGAAGTGTTGTGATGTTGTATTTTAATACCTTTTCCGCTATATGCGAGGAATAAATTCACCCTTATTCCAAAAAAATATAGGAAGCTCGGTACACAAAATAATATATACATGAATGTGGGTGTGGGTTTTTAAGGGTGTTTTTTTTTTTTTTTTTTTTTTTTTTTTTTTTGGGGGGGGGGGGGGGGGGGGGGGTGTAAGACGAGAATAGGTGTTGGTGATTTCTAAAATTGGGTTTCTGCACTATTTGGCATTGCACTTTAAGAAAATTTCTTTTCTAGCTGGTAGAGTTTCTACGTAGAGATTGCACACATAAAAAGTATTCTTCAATGATTCTACATTTCTATCGTACGTGGCAACAAATAAAAAGATGACTCTAATAATAATGTGATGTCCAATATTAATTGGTATGCGATAGAAAAAAAAAATGATGAGAGTTCATATATGTAAAACCTTATATAAACTCTTCATTCTACATCAATACTATCTAGTGTAGAAATTGAAATAAAAATTACCACTAGTTTTTTTTTCTAAAATAAAATTTTACCATACAAATAAATAGGGAAGACAGAATCCTCCCATTGGAGAAGGCCTAAGAGCATCTCCAACCCTATTGTGAGTTTGAAAAAAATGGTTGCCACATAGGAATGACAATCATTTTTTCCAAAATTACTTCTCCAATGCAAATGTGAAATAAAGTGTGGAGTTGACATGGCAATGACATGGCAAAGACAATGTGAAGTTGGTTGTCTAGATCTAGACAATGCACTTCACAATGTCTTTATGTCCACATCATCATTTGTGAATAAAAATATTTATAAAAAGGAGTAGAAGAGTAAAAGTTGTCTTGTAAGTTGTAAAAAATTATTTTGTATTGTCTTCTCAATACTTTTGCATTGGAGATGACTTTTTAAACTCATTGTCATTTGTGAATATAATCTTGCCACCTATATAAGACATTGTCTTGTGTCCATGCCACCTAAGATTCACAACACAAAATAAGACAATAGGGTTGGAGATGCTCTAATAATAGTTGGTAAAGTTGAGAGTTGAGAGCAGTAGGCAGGCAGCCATTGGCAGGCATGCGCCCTTAATACCATCCTCACATGGTGAATGATTGGTAGGCCCCTCCCTCTCTCTCTCTCTCTCTCTCCCCTCTGGCTCTTCCAGGCGCTTGACATTGACATGTCAGTGGGGGGACTGGGGAGGAAGAAGCCAGAAAGAGCCACTTGCTACGTACCTCCAGGAGGATTCCAATGTCATGGGATGGCCACCCATACCACTTTCTTTCAGTTGTGCAGACACCAACACAGCCTGGAAATTACTCGACTCACAGAATCACTTGTCACACTCCCAATATTTATATTTACTCATGTTATTCTTTCCCACACAAGGACCAAGAATCCAACTTATAATTTGCTCAACACTTCAATCAACTTGAAACAATTTTTTTTTTTTTTACTTCAGAACCGGAGTTCAACAATTTCATCAATCTAAAATGACGGCATTTTCATAGTTTAGGTACAGATATGCATGATTGGTTTCTTTGGACAGACGTTAACAATCAAAATCTTATCATAAAATTCTTTCCACTAATGACTTCATGTATAATTTTCATCAATATTTGATGGCATGCACACATGCCTTACAATGAAAGTTGATATATTACACTAAAGAAGAAAACTACAACATGATTTGAGGAGGCTGTCTAGCACCCATAAATATTTGGGTTATTTAGTTATAGAATTTCATAAAATAGTTGATACTAGGATTTGAGTCTCCAAAATATCCAATATTATTATTTGGATCTTAAAATCACTGTTCACATATTAACGTCGGACATTTTCGAGACTCAAATCATATTTTAACTATTATATGGGAGCATGTTACTAAATATCCCTAAATTTTTATGAAAATATTTATTTCTTTTCTCAATTCCCTCGCTATTCAATTATAGTTCATTTCTAATGAGACTCGATCTAGTATTGACATTTTTTTTTTTTGTTATTTACATCCTTTTGTATAGCTGCGCTAAATAACGTGTCCATATGGAAATACTGGTTAAGCAACTAAGACCATCTCCAATGGGGGTTTCTATCTTCCCTATTTCTATAGAAGAAATCTATTTTAGAAAAAACTTCTTCCAATGGTGATTTCTATTACCATTTCTATCCTAGGTGGCAATGATGTAGGATAGAAACTTTCTAAGAGAGTTTCTACATGTAGAAACTCTCATAGAAATTCTCCTATCTCTCATGACAATTATTATTGGACCCCACACCATTAAATTGGTCCTTTTACTATGTGACACATAGGATAGAAATGGAGAACCATTGGAGAGCATTTTTGTATGTCTACAATTTCTATCTAGAAACTCTTCCAACTAGGATAGAAATCTCCTTAAAGTACAATGCCAAGTAGGATAAGAACTCAATTTTAGAAATCACCATTGGAGATGGTCTAAGAATGATTTGTATACCGCAAATATAACCAGCTGGTGTTCAATTGTAGAACTTGCATACTCGTACAGTAAAATCAACTTTTACTAATCTCTTGCCTTTTCGTAGGGAAGGTGAAGCAACTTGCTTCACCTTTCTCAAAGTTGAATCAACGTGCACTATGACGGTCATGCGGTCCAGTTGGTTGGTGATCAATGAAAGAAGCTTCAATGTTAACTATAGGCTTCAATTGCTAATATCAAACATTGACAAATAAACTCTTTTTTTAGGTTAAAAAGAATTAAGGAGGTGTTTGGTTGAAGTAACTAGTTTGAAGTGAAAAAAGGTAACTTCATAATTCCATTTTCTTGATTTTTTTTTTCAATGAGCTAATTAGTAGGATTTGGATGCAAATACAGACTCTTGATAGACTGTTCTTGACTGAATTGATCTCATTAAGGATTGCTGACTTGAGTTATTCTAGGCTCCTAAATCATGAGAAAGAAATGATTGCAACAAAATTTCCATTAGCCGTTAAACCACATAAAAATTATGCTGTCAATTGCTAAATCATAAGATGGGATGGCTGATGTCTCATTTAGGATTTTCTGAAGTGCCTTCTAATTGATAGACTTTGAGATGGTGAACATCGACCGATCATTTGTTGGTGAGCAGCTAATAATCATGTCATCGTTCTATCAAGATATGGGGAGGTCAGGAAGTTAATATTTACTGCAAAGATCCTAACTAATGCAGGATCAGGAAAGTCTTGTATGCAATCTTACACCAATTATATGCGAAGAAGACTATTTCCATATTCGACTTGGCAACACAAGATCCAGTGAACTGTCGCTATATCAGGCCATGTATGAGTTTTTTTTTAATGCAACAAACATATTATGATTCATGCTCTTATGTCGGTACAGTGCTTCGTGATCAGTCGTTATCAAATAAAACATACTGCAAATAGAAATACAAAGAAAATCTATGGACTTGCCTATACAATTTCATCAGTGCCCCTGTCTGATTTTTGGTTTTGCGGATCCAGTCTACAAATGAATGTCCCCAAAACCCTGCAGGCTGCAAAGTAATACAAACCCTGCAAAGTAATACATATACCAGTTGGGAAGGATATAAGTTCAGACTGAAGAAATACCTCGTGATCATGAACAATGATCATCCTGTAGAAAGTATAGCGTGTATACTGCCGCTTACACAAGAATTTGACGCAACTTCATTTCCTTCAGAAAGTATAATTCCATTTATATTAGCATCCTTAAAACCTAGCAATAGTACCAAAATATTCAACGTAACCTCTTAAAAAGTAACTGCACAATCATACTATAACACAAATCTGATCGGTCATCAAGAAAAAAAAAAAAAAAAAATCTACCACTTGAAATAATTGAAAATTTTCTGATATGGCAACTTGCATTAATCTACAAAGTAAACAACTTGCTGAAGTCTCTTTTGAGCAGTGAATATAATGTGATATACTGGTGAATTAAGTACATAACCAAGACAAGATTACAAGATGGCACATGTTTATCAACATCACTTTTACCCATATATAAGAAAATGAATGTCTGTAAGACAAATGAATACAAGGACAAGAACATATTAGTTGAATCTTGTTAAAAGAGATGATTTCATGAATCTAGAAGGTGGGGTTATATGGCTGCAAGTTTTGTCCCAATAGCCATCAGTCTGCAAGTCACGAGCATTTTGCAGAGCTTCCTGTAGACTGTTTAGTGCACTGTCATGGCTGACAAATCCCATGAACCAAAATTCATGGTTATCAATGGAGACAACCTGGATATATTTTTCTGCTAGGTTTGACTTGCCCACAAATCCCATGAACCAAAATTCATGGTTATCAGTGGAACCAAAATTCATGGTTATCAATGGAGACCACCTGTTTGGAAGCGACGGAGTCCTAACGCTATTATAGATTAGTTGACAATCATTTCCTATAAGATGCATGATACAGAAACAAAATGAAGCAGAATTAAAAAATTATATCCTCATAAGTAAAGGAAATCTGGCATGAGAGGAAAAATGGTATTGACTAATCAAAAAGGATGTCCCGCGTCCTAGTGCCACGAGGCTCCCCACTTACGCAGGGTCTGACGAGGGTTAAGACGTACCCAGAATAAATTGGTGACTCTATCAAATGTTTAAGATTCAATAATATACCGTGTGTGTGTGTGTTTCTGCGATTGAATACTACTATGAGTGCCATAAATGGGTGACGCTTAAGTGATTTGTTTGGGTATGTAAAGAATCTGCCTCTCGACCTTAAACTAATGGATTTTTCATCTTCTAGTTATATTTATTGTGAAGGCAGTATAAACTCTTAGTAGATTTTTCATCTTCTAGTTATATTTATTGTGAAGGCAGTATAAACTCTTAGTAGATGCTGGACTTTATCTCATTTCATTTGGTAACAAGCAGCTACCTAACCAGAAACCCCCGCTTGCTTACTAACCCACAGACACGTTCATCATATAGATTTGTTCAGATAACTATCATCGATGATAAAAAAAGGTGAGAAGGGGACTGACATATCAAACAAGAAAATGCTTGGTATTTAAATGCTAGAATTATCTACCTAAAGGAACTGAGCAAATTCTTTTCTTTTTTTTTTGTATCTTTTGTTTGGTGATATGAGGCTCAACAGTAACTCATCCCACAGCTCGAACACTTGTCCAGTTTCATACTCCATACAGATTTAAAACTTTTTTATACAAACACAACTTAACTGCAGAGGGGTGGTAACTACACCTAAAATTTAACAGCAATGCCAATAAACAGATACATCCAGTAAGTCTGAAGATTACTTGATGACCCAGATAGGAGGAAATACTTCAAGCAGCAAATTGTATAAGCTCAACTGCCAACAAGTGAACCAATGTAGACAGCATAATGCCTAATCCTCAACTCAAATTCACTACATGCGAATGTCTGACAATTTTAATATGAACTGCAAGAGAATCAAAACTCTAGGTTAGGATGATAACCTGTGGCTTTTCAAGGCAGATCTACCTATATCAAGAACCAAACACCTGATTTAAGGAATCACAAAATTCATCAAGTTTGGCACTACTAAATTGTCCTCCCAGAATGCCAGCTACCTCATGATCCTCAAGAAGGTCTAGACAGTTGACAGACTTAAGCAAAGGAGTGAATTGTCTCTTCTACCTTCCCAAAACTCAGGTAGGGACCACAAACTAATCACCAAGAGACATCCCCAATCCCCACATGAACGTACACAAATTGCTTGGGCGTGTAGTGGTGGGTGGTAGGGAGTTTGTACTTATACATGGAGATCACCCTCTTGTTGTTAATTTATGTCAATTCTCTGGAGCCTTACAAATGTTATGAAATAGTTTTCAGTCCCATCTCAATTTATCACTTTTTTCTTTATAGGTGTAGTGGTGGGTGGTAGGGAGTTTGTACTTATACATGGAGATCACCCTCTTCTTGTTAATTTATGTCAATTCTCTGGAGCCTTACAAATGTTATGAAATAGCTTTCAGTCCAATCTCAATTTATCACTTTTTTCTTTATAGTTCTTTTACAAATAATAATTATAGAACCCCTTCCAGATGATTCAAAGACATCATTATCTAATAATGAAAAGAAAAGTTAACCCAAACATCTCTAAGCCTACTTGTCGGTGCTTCCATCTGAAGCCAAGGAAGCATACACCTGGGATGGTACATTTACACAAGTAACTTAGTTAATCGTCTGAGCTTGAAAACCCTCTTCTATGAGAAGTTCTTTTCCTCTTTCATGTTAACCTCAAAGGATGGTTTATACAGAAGTGACTTACTTTATCCTTGTAAAGCCTTCTCTTTCCCTCAAAAAGAACCATTCCTGTTTCTTTGAATATGAAAGGACATTTGAAACCATTTGATCATCAAAAAACAGAAGGAAAACCAAGCACATGCTCATAAAAGAAGCAAAGTTAAATAAAGGCCTCAACTAAGAGAAATGGCCCCACACCACACATTGGGAAGCTGCCACGACTACAGTCAATAATTTACTAGGGTTTGGAATTAAAATTGAATCTATCTGATCCCAATGAGCTAGGAAACCCGGTTGCTCCATACTGACTTCCGGATAACTGCTTTAATCCTCTATCCAAACCAGTAGAAATTTACTACTGAGTCCGAAGAAATCAACAACACTACTGAGATCACTAATATTCAATCTGTTTATTGTGTCAGTCTAGCCCACCACCAATATGTTATATTGTCTTGATCTATGGCATCAATTCCATCGTTTCTCATTCATATTGGCTAGTGTGAATGACTTATAGTAGGTTGACAATTTTCTGCCTCCCCCTCACAAATCTTACTAAGCATACATATCCTGGAAAATATAATTGACGTAAAAAGAATGAAGAGAGTTTGAGTTTGAAAGCAAATGAGGTAAAAAGCTCAGAATGCTCCCTTTACTTGCAAAATATAATTGACGTAACCGGGAATGGACACCAGTTAAAGCGGGCAATTGGAAGAGTTATAAAGGATCCATGTCCAACACAAAATGGCAAAACCAATATAATTGACGTAAAAAGAATGAAGAAAGTTTGGGTTTGAAAGCAAATGAGGTCAAAAGAGCTCAGAATACTCCCTTTACTTGCAAAATATAATTGAAGTAACCGGGAAAGGACTCCAGTTAAAGCAGGAAATTGGAAGAGAGAGAAAGGATCCATGTCCAACACAAAATGGCAAAACCAATTACTTTAAGCAGTAACCTGACCCTTCAGGATATAATTCACTCACATGTACAAAATTAATTGTATAATGCTTCATATACACACTTCCCAACAAACAGCAATAAAGGGAGGCTTGCAGATTTAGCATGCAGGTAACAGAGAATAGTTAACCCCCACCACACCCTCCCACACACATACGAGGATGTGAAAATGGAGTTTAATGAACAAAACAAGTATAAGCGGAGGTAGACACCACATATGTAACATAAAGATGCACATAAGATACATGCATATATGCACTCTATCATATCTAAAAGCATTTTAGGGTGAAGTAAGAACAATATTATAAAAAATTCTGCAAGAATCAGGCATACAGGCACGACTAATTAAATTAGTAGATAAATATTTTGTACCATTAAGTAACCCGACGAACAAACAATAAACATCAAAAGCTGAAAGTAATACAAACAAGAAGCAGGAGACAACCAGTCTATGTTGGGAAGTGCTGATTTAGATCATAGAAGCAGCAGTCATCTAGAATAAAACATCTGATCTCTAAAGCTTCAGAGCTGTTCTACTATCAAGTATCAAGACCCATTTAAATGATGTTTGATTGAAATCATAACAGGTTTCGTTATGACAATAATAAATTTTAAAAAGTCTAGAACTTATACATCGAATTGTAGAAATCACAGGTTTTGGCATAGTAGTTATATCTATACAACAATATGTATCACTTTGCTATAATCAAACAATATGATGATACACATCACCTGATTGTGAAAATGTATATGTATCATTTAATTATAAGATTGCCATATTACAATTTTTAACGACTTTGTAGTCATATATGTTAGCCCAATGATTACTTTGAGTATTTTCATTATAATTAATCAATTAAGTTTTTTTTATGAACTCACTAACGCTCATTCAATCACTATATTGTTAATACTTAACTTTGGCAAAGTTCTAGTGTCTCACATGCTTATCATCCACACTTGCATTCGCGTTCTCTCTATTAGTGTTGGATATAATATGGATATGCAAGTACACACATCACATGATATGTTTTTCACTATTATTATCATCCACACATGAATTTTATGATATATATATTAGTGCTGGATATGATACGGATACTTATTTGCTACTATGTATATTGTTTTGTTTGACTAACGTTTATTTTGTAGAATTTTTTTTGGATATTTTGAAAAAAGATTAGTCATGCACTTACGCAAATGAAGAAACCATGTTAGGCCAAAGAACTTAAGTTGCATTTAAGTTTACTTGATGATTGAAAAGTTACACTTATGAAGATACACAAACTCAAGCCAAATCAAAATCAACTTGGAGATGGAAAGCTATGAAGATAAAAGACCCCAAATCAAAAGCCAAAGCTCTATCAAAGATGGACAAACTTGAAAAAGTCAAGCAATTTAAAGGATCAA
The DNA here is from genome assembly GCA_029216955.1 of Iris pallida. Taxonomy (NCBI): domain Eukaryota; kingdom Viridiplantae; phylum Streptophyta; class Magnoliopsida; order Asparagales; family Iridaceae; genus Iris; species Iris pallida. The sequence continues at coordinate 4,913,541 of JANAVB010008799.1, forward strand.
TATATTCAAAGATACCCAAGTCTATTATGTGTCTTTTCAGTGTTGTAAAAATCCCTCTAGGCGGCCGACTAGTCCCCGACTAGTCACTAGTCGGCCGCCGCCGACTCGACTAGGGGCTAGTCCCCGACTAGTCACTTGTCGGCCACCGTCGACTCGATTAGGGGCTGGTCCATCCAAAAATTGGCTAAATCGGTACTAGTCTGGGCTGTCGTCGACTTCATCAAGGCAGTTGCCGTCGACTCTTTACTTTGTTGCTGCCTTTTTTCTATTTTTGAAAAAAGTAACTAGCCTACTTTTTTTTATTTTTACTTTTTCTTTGTTATCTCTTTGCTACTGTTGTTGTGGCTCTTTTTTTAATTTTTGCTTGTTACTTTTTTTTTGCTTTTGCTTGCTACTGCGACTATAACTCTCCGTGCAACATAGTAAGTTGTTAACATATTATTTAAAGATTTATCGAAATAGAAATTTGTGCAAAATAATGAATAAGAAAATGCACTGCAATAACTAAAAGATCAACAATTAACATATTATTTTTTAAAATATTTGTATAACATATTACATATATATATTCATTAAAAATTCTAAACCGACTAGTCCCCGACTAGTCCTCGAGTAGTCCGATTAATCCGTAGTCCCCACAAACCGACTAGCGGCCGACTAGCGATTTTTACAACCTTGCTTTTCATTATTTATAGTGTTAGTTGAGTTATCCTAGGTAAATGATGTAACTCAAGTAGGTAAAGAGAACTGAAAGCTCTAACTTAGTCTTGAGTAAAACATAGAATTGAGCCTTGCCCTAATCGTCGCCTATAATCCTTGAAACCAACTTCCTTATCCAGACCTCTTTCCATTTGGACGGTACACTGGCAATATATTGTTAGTATACAACCATCATGTTTTTGACTTATTTCCAAAAGCCAAATTTTATGTTCATCAGTATATTTGTCAATATACTATTTCTAACTTTTTTTCTTTGCATTAACTACTATATTTATAGTCATTATTGCAGCAACAATATACTACTGTTACAGTAACGACTCTGTTTTAAGCAGTCACTTGTTGTGCTATATAAGGATTTATCCCCTTCGTACATGCTTCTTTGAGCAAATACTTGAAAAAGCAAATCCTCCAAACCTCTCCACATTAAAGAGCTTTCACTTGCCATCATCTATTTTAAATAGAGTTGTAAATTTGGATCTTCAATTGTTGTAAGAAGATCACCAATCCTTTTTGAAAGGGTTGAGGTCCGCAAGCCTTTGAATCAAAGCTTATCTAGAAGTCAGCAAGCCTTCGAATCAAAGCTCGTGTGTAGGAAGTTGGTGAGCTCTTCGGATCAAAACTCGTAAGTGTAACTATTTTCATAATGGTCAATGAAAGAACTATAGAGTTTCGGAACTGGAGTGCCTCGCGAAGGATACCTGGATACATCAGATGTTTGATTCTTTCCTTTTTTATAGCTGTTTGCCATGAACAAAATGTTATACGAACTTTTGTATTGATCAAACAAGAAAAAGTACAAAAGAACTCCAAAACAGGAACTCTAAGTACAAATTTTGATTATGAAAAAGTGTGACGATGGAGATCGAACACTACTGCTGATTCCTTTACTCCGTTGACGATGTGACGAGGTGAAAGAGGACTGCAAGTCTCTGCTCACTGGCAAGAAGAACATCAATTCAGCTCTCTCAGTTTTATGCAAAAACTCTCCGTGTTGGATGAAGGAAGGCTCATTCTATTTATAGTTATTTGAAAAAATTCATCCATGCGCACATAAACGATGCGCTCATAGTTTGTGGCCCGCGGGAGCGCTGCGCGCATGATTTACATTGCCACCTGGCACTTCTGAATAGAATACGGTTGCCACCGCGCGTACAAAGCGCAACTAACCTCCACGTGGCAGTGTTTGGGATATGACTGTTGCTGAGATCTTGGGCTGTTGACACCCGTCATAGGCATGATCAAGTCAGGGGCACGTCACGTGCGCCTGTTGCTCGAAGATCTTGTATTGTTGTAACAGAGAGATTCCGATGCGCTTGAAGGGACTTGGCACATGACTTCTGGGGCGAATGTCCAATTTGGGTGTATGCCCTCAGAGGCGCATGTGAGGATTCACCCTTGCTAGCCACGTGGCACTGCACAGTTGTTAACTGGCAAAGAGTAATGATTATGCTGACATAAGCGCTAACGTTGGCTGTCAGGTCGTACTCCGAAGTGTTTTGGCTTTAGCGGAAAACCACTTTGCTACGCCTGTATAATCCTACGCCAGATACTGCTGATGTATGGGCGCGTGGGATCATGGAGAGAGTAACTCCTTGGTTATCGTGTAGCCGTCGACCACGCAGTACTCGAGGCACACGCTGCACTCTATTCGAAGTGTCAGCTAACCACTAACACTGTTGTCAGGTCGGTATTAACTGCTCCTTTGTTGAAAAGGCGCTTAGGCGTATGGACTCTAAGGCGCAGCTGTAGCTTTGGCACGTCTGGATCTAGGCACATGATCATGTGCTTTCTCTTTAAGGGGCATAGATTGTAAGGCGCATGAGTTGAAACATGTGGGATTTCCTGAGCGCAAGTTCTTTGCCATGCTTCTACAATAACACTAGTTTTAAATTGCATATTAACATATTTAATTTTGCTTAATTTTTATTATACTTTATTCACCCCCATATAGGTGCTTTCAATATAGTTTAAAACCCCTTTTATTCAGAAGTGGCAATATAACTTGAATTGTCTTACAATTTTTTTAGTGACGTTGTAGAACAAAGTTGCCTCTGCTTCCTGATACGTGGTTTTGTTTGAGATAAACTACTATAATTCTATGCTCCTCTTCTAACTTCCTCCATAAAATTGTAAGCTGCAATAAAACCTTCAACTTCTTTTAACCTTGTTTTGGTACAACAAATTGGTTGGGAGTAGGGTTTTTTATGAAAATCTTCTCCTACGTCCACAGTCCTACTGCATGTGCAATATCGGACATGACAAAGACACAAGATTTAACGTGGTTGAGGATCTGTCTTCTCCTATGTCCACGGTCGCAAACAAGTTATTTTATTATTTAGAGACTTATAATTACAAGCGATTATGGTGACCACCAACTTCAGTATATTTGCCAAAGTACCCCTACTAATTAATGTACGAACTCAACGAATTGAGATTGGATGTACAATAGGAAATCAGACCAAAGCTCCACAATCTGTAACAAAGTTGTGTGAGAAACACTTTGTGTAGGATTTTAGAGCCTATAAACAACTATTTATTGCTCGCCTACTGGGTGCGATGGCCAATTCACAAACGTCATAATATCTTGTTAGCCCAAATAATAGAACTTCAGGTTCAGAATAAATTAAAAAAAGAACTCAAAATTTACATAAACAATATAATTTGGCAGTCCATTAGTGCACTATATAATAAAATCTATTGATAATTCATGCCATTAAATATGTATGGGTCTAGATCAATGACTATAAACTAAGAATTGCAAACAATCATAATCATGTCAAGGATCAATCCAGGTACAATAGTTATTCTTTTTATTATTTAAAAGAGAGAGCCTTGGCTCAAATATTCTTTCAAATGTAAACCACATTACAACTAGCCTTGGCAAGAAGTACAAGAAGTTTAGCACTGTAACCTATAAATGCAAACAAAGGAACCATGAAGTTTTGGAATGTGTTTCAATTTTGCACTTTGGCTGCCTCCACGCCTCCGATTATACCAAATTATATCAGCTTTCCCTTCCTTTGGACTATATCTTAGTCTGGAGAACACTTGAAGGCCACTTCTATATTGCATGAGCTCAAATTGAATGAGCAATAAGTATGGTTTCCTTCAACCATCTAGCCTTTTAAGTTTATGACAAGCACCTCTCTTGTACATATTGTCACGGATACGGAATCAACTGAAGAGCTATGACATATGCTGACGCCTTGCACCAAAATTAGGCCAACATTTTTGCATAACCTCTTAATTTAGAGTTGTCTATCATAATCAAAGTTTCGGAGATAATGAATTGGAGGCTAGGTAAGTCTGATCCAATATCTAGACTCTTATATATCCCTCTTCATTTTTCGTTAAACAGATATCACTATCAAATTAGGTCAGGCTTTGAGTGTTTCAGGCTTGTACCTGGAGATTCTTGAAGTTTCAGGCTATGAGCCTATGAAGCTGCCACACTTTGTATGATAGTGCCTATGTGTTTGTTTCAGTCAATTAAACTCGGCATTTGAAGTTAGGTCTGCCTTTGAGCGTTATATCTATACTTTTCCAAAGATATTCTAGCTAGTTTTATTTCACTTGATTTTGCCCCAAATCAGATCTGTCTAGCTGAAATTAGCATTTAGCACTCAGATTGGAGGCTTCAGCATAAAACATGGGAGGACCCCTATGGTGTGGAATAAACAAATATTTAAACAATTTATCAAAACAAGACTGAGAAACATACAAATAATTAAACAATTATATCAAAACAAGACCACAGGTCTGTGAAACTTCTTAAATGAGATTTTTCCACACAAGTATACATCGTTTCAACTAATTCAGCACAAAAGATGGAAGAAAAAAGAAACGTACAACAGCAGATGACCAGAACAAAATTATTTTCATTTGGTTATGAGAGGTTCCAGATCAACATGAAATTAGAATGATTCTTGCTAGTTACTTATTTTCAGTAAACAAGTCAAGTACCTACACAGAATACTAATTTCAGAAAAAGGCAATCATAGCCGGTACATGCTGGTGATCAAGGAACAAGAAGAAATTACCTTATAGTAGCTCCATTCAGTTTTATCCCCAATTTTGTATGGAAGCGGATTATCACTAAAAAATGTAAGTTTTGCAGTAGGGAGATACAAAACTCCCATTACTGGACCAGCAGATGTTGATAGATAACACGCATAAGTATTCTTGAGCTCTTCTTCTGGTATTATATCAAAAATTTGCCTAAGTATCTTCTCATATCCACCTTCTGCTATTACTTTGGTTCCCTGAGCAAGCCTTCCCATAGCAGCTTCAGCAACAGTTGGTCCTGTTTTCACTGGAATAAAGAAGAAATATGATACTACCACACTATTATACTGTAGATGCTATATGCAGTAGAAGAAACGGATCTATAGCAAACAAGTGAGCAATTACTAAATATTACTACATTACTCATAAAATAGAGTGCTAAGCTAACAATCAGTACATAAGTAACAAATCTAACAAAATCAGTACTAGTGGCAAAAATATGTTTTCATAAGTTAAATCTATACTCCAGACAAATGATCCAAGCAACTGATGTGTGTCAGTAACAAGCATCAGTGCTATCTAGGAAACCGAGAATTAGGCACATGTTTTCTTATAAAATCAACATCAAAGCCTCTATCCCAAGCGTTCATGTAGGAAGGGTATCCTGGATACAACAACAACAAAAGCCTTTATCCAAAATATTTGGTATCGGCTTTCTGAATCCTCTTCTTCCATTCGGCTCAGTGGGTTATTTCCTCTATAATGCTTACAAAATCCATATCCTTTTTTAACACTTCAAACCATGTTCATTTAGGCCTTCATTAACTACCAAATCGCTCATCTTTACGGGAGCATCTATTGGTCAACGTTGTACATGTCCAGACCATCTAAGTAGATTTTCTCTCATCTTGTCCTCAATTGGAACCACCTCTTCCTACAGATACACTCATTCCTTATCATATCCTTTCATGCATTTGTCACTCATCCATCTTAATATTCTCATTTCGGCTAAACAACTTTCTGGACACGTTGTTTCTTAATTGTCCAACACTTCAATTCATAAAGCATAGCCAATCTTGTAGATTTTTTTTCCAACATTGAAGGTATCTTACGGTCACAAGTACTTAAGAAGCACTTCTCCACTTCAACCATCATGTTTTAATTATATGCATAACATCATTTCAAATATCTCCATTATAATGAATGATTGATCTTAAATATTGAAATATATCACTCTTATGTATCTTTTGTCCGCCTATATTTATTCCCCCCTCATTTCTCTTTGACTTTGGGTTGAAATTTCATCTCATATACTTTGTTTTCGTTCTACTAAATCCCTTAGATTTCAAAGTTTCTCTCCATACTTCTATTTTAGCATCTAACCTTCTAGGCTTTCATCAACCAACACGATATCATAGACAAAAATCATACACCATGGAACCTCCCCTTGAATATGTATAGTAATTTCATTCAAAACTATCGCAAAAAATGAATGGCTAATTGTTGATTCTTGATGTAAGACAATTGTAATAGGGAACGGTCTACTATCTCCAAATATTCGCACGGTACGTAATTCTATCATACATTCCTTAATATTTTCAATACAACTACTAGGAACATTTTTTCTTGTTCAAATCCTACCACATATCTCCCTAGGAACTCAATCGTAAGCTTTCTCTAAGTCAATAAAAAAACATACATAGATCTCTATTTTTCTCTCGAAATCTTTCCATTACATAGATCTCTATTTTTCTCTCGAAATCTTTCCATTAGTCTTCTTTAGGAACGATGTCTTGGATACTACTTCAAAATACATGTTTTGGAAACCTACTTTAGGAAAGGACAAGAAAAAGTACTACAATTTTTGATGATCCAGACAAACCTACCTCATGGACTTTCCAACTTCATGTGCGTAGCAACATGCTTTTTGAGCATGTTACAGTAAATTGACAAATTGTTACCAACTAAATAAATGTTAATGGTTCCCCTACACTTACAAACTATACCTTCTCTCTAAAACATAATACCTGCAAAAAATGCAAAAGGGCCTAAAAAAAATTATTCACAAAAAATGTACATTTTTATCCTATAAACCCCAATTGCACCTAGACAAATCCCAACTGAGTCCAATCCTACTCCTGAATGTTATTGAAAAACCAGTGTCATTTTTATTAAATGGATTTTGATTTGCTCCACGGCACTTCCAGAAATTCATAGAACAAAGCGCAATATACGACATCACCATATAGATCCTTATCAATTGACCACAATGAGGATTCTCCCAACCTACAAGTGGTACAATAAATTAATATCGCAATATTTATCCTTACAATAAGACTGCTTACGAGAAGAAAACTAACAACACTTAAGATGAGTCCATAAGAGAGCATACCTTGTGTTTATATCAGTTGTGGATAAATTCAACAGCTAGGAAACAAGGACACCAAAAAAACAAAACAGTGTGGGTACGTGTCATATTGTCTCGGGGCACATAGAGGCAAACTGGAAATTCTTTAGCCTAAAATTCAGGGGGCATGATTAAAAGAATATACAAAACTTCAAAAAAAAAAAAAAAGAGTATAGTGAGAGTTGAAATCAAGCTCCTAGTTGTCTTAGCATTTACCACTTGGGATACAATTAAACAAGTTATCAAAAAATATAGGAAACAACAGATCCTATATATATATATATAACCGAAAAGTCAACAGAACTATACTGAACCCACCCACCCATCCCCCACCCCCAAAAAAGAGCCTAAGGTAGGTCCCCACCCACCCCGGGAATATATTAGACACAACATGCTCCAAAATAGAGAAGGACACGCCAAAATTAATGTTGTGTTTGTGTCACCAAATTCATATCATGTCATCTAGGTTGCATAAATACTCTTCTGAAGGACCGTATCCGTGTCTATCACGTATCCTACACGAAACATCCTCGACACTAATGTGTCTAGCTCCAAAGAAACCAAAACTTGGTTGAAAGTTTTTGAAAGTGATTATGCATGGTGGTGTTCATGCCAAACATATTTGAAATATGAGGAAGTAATTTCTTTGTTACAAATTCTCCCATATCTTTTTGAAACCAAGTTAATATTCCAATCATGCATGAATACCTGTTATTAACATCTAATGGACGATGCATGTTCAAGTCACGCAAGCAAACTCTTCATATATATGAGCGTAAGGTTGCATGCATGTTCACCCTCCCCATACCATGTGTAACAGGAGCCTCATGGCACTAGGATGCCCAAAATATAGCCTATTGGCACTATGATGCCCAAAATATAGCCTATTCACACCATATCCTACAAGTTTCTAGAAATGCAGTATTGCGAACCCGTATCTCTGACATAGCGTGTCATATGTACTTGTGCCCATGGAATGTAGCTTTGTGCCAAAAATGCAGCTCATGCAATGTCATCAACAAAAACAAAACCTCTTACATCTTCAATCGTCACTCTCACACCAGCACCAGCACTATCCGCATCTGAAATTATAACCACTTCCCAGAACATCCTTCACTGTCTCCATCATACCAACAAAATCCCCAAATTACAAATCACCCAAATTCCCAAATAAAATTCCCAGAAAAACTAAAAACCAAGAAAAGAAAGGGATAGATGAGAATCATAACGTACTTTTGGACTCCTCCGGAGGAATCTCATTCAGCAGATTGCGGCTCCAAGTGACGGACTTGTGATCTGACGCCGGCGCCGACGGAGGAGGAGCAGGAATCTCCTCGTATCCACCTTCTGCTTTTACTTTGGTTCCCTGAGCAAGCCTTCCCATAGCAGCTTCAGCAACAATTGGTCCTGTTTTCACTGGAATAAAGAAGAAATATAATACTACCACACTATGACACTGTAGATGCTATATGCAGAAGAAGAAAAGGATCTATAGGAAAAAAGTGAGCAATAACTAAATATTACTACATTACTCAAAAAATAGAGAGCTAAGCTAACTATCAGTACATAAATAACAAATGTAACAAAGCCAATACTGGTGCCAAGAATATGTTTTCATAAGTTAATCTCTACTCCAGACGATTGATTTAAGCAAGTAACAAGCATGAGTGCTATATAGGATACTGAGAATCAGGCATATGTTATCTTATAAAATCAACATCAAATCCTCTATCCCAAGCCTTCATGAAGTAAGGGTATCCTGGATACAATAACAAAAGCCTTTGTCCCAAATATTTGGTATCGGTTTTTGAATCCTCTTCCATTCGGCTATGTGGGTTATTTCCTCTATAACGCGTCCATATCCTTCTTTAACACTTCAAACTATGTTCATGTAGGCCTCCATTAACTACCACGTTATAGCTCCTCTTTACGGGAGCATCTATCGGTCTGCGTTGCACATGTCCAGACCATCTAAATAGATTTTCTACCATCTTGTCATCAATTGGAGTCATCTCTTCCTACAGATACACTCATTTCTTAACATATCCTTTCATATATCGTTACTCATTTATCTTAATATTCTCATTTTGGCTAAACTAACTTTTTGGACATGTTTCTTAATTGTCCAACACCTCGATCCATAAAGTAGCCGATCTTGTAGCAGTCTTGTAGAATTTTCTTTCAACTTTAGAGCTATGTTGTACTGGGCACTAGGCGAGGCGACAATCCACCACCGCCTCGCCTAGGCGTGCCTAGGCGTCCGCCCAAGACACACTGCTATTTTACAGAAAAATCTACAGTTATGTATATTACTATTATAACACAGTTGCTATTTTCCAAAAAAAAAAAGAAAAAGAAGAAGCAAAAAAAAAAAATGACAAAAGCAGCAGAAAAGAAAGAAAAAAACAGAAGTAGCAGCAAACTGGGTAGCAAAAGAAGAAGATGATGAAGATAAAACAGAAGTAAAAAAAAAAAGCAAAAAATACCTGACTTCCAACCGCCTATAATTTTCCTTGGTCGACCCTAGACGGACGCCCAGGCACGCCAGGCGAGAATCGCCTAACCCAAAAAAAAATTTCAAGGTCGAGGCAAGCTTTCTCCTACCTGCACGTCTAGGCCGCCTAGGAGTGTCGCCTGTGACAACATAGCTTTAGAGGTATCTTGCGACCATAAAGTACTCCATAAGCACTTTTCCACTTCAACCATCATGTTTTAACTAATTAATTATATGCATAACATCGCTTTCAATATCTTCATTATGATGAATGATTGATCTTAAATATTGAAATATATCATTCTTAGGTGTCTTTTGTCCGCCTATGGACTCCCCTCTCATTTCTTATTGACTTTGGGTTGAAATTTATTGCAAATGCTTTGTTTTTTGTTCAACTAATTATAAATTCCTTAGATTCCAAAGTTTTTCTAAACGCTTCTATTTTAGCATCTAATCTTCTGGGCTTTCATCAACCAACACAAATATCATCAGCAAACATTATACGCCATGGAACCTCCTCCTGAATATGTCTAGTTATTTCACCCATAACTACTGCAAAAATTTAAGGACTCGATGTTAATTCTTGATGTAAGCCAATGGTAATAGGGAAAGATTTACTATCTCTAAAAGTTCGCACGATTATCGTAACTCTATCATACATTACTTAATATTCTCAATATAACTATTAAGAACTTTTTTATTATACAAATCCTACCACATATCTTTCTAGGAACTCAATTGTAAGCTTTTTCTAAGTCAATAATATATATATATATATATTTTATATATATATATATATATATATATATATATATATATATATATCGAAAATTTTCCATTTGTCTTCTTTAAGAACGATATCTTGGATACCACTTCAAAATACATGTTTTGGAAAACTTACTTTAGGAAAGGACAAAAGAAAAGGTACTACAATTTTTGATGATCCGGACAAACCTACCTCATGGGCCTTCCAACTTCCATGTGCATAGCAACACGCTTTTGGAGCATGCTATAGTAAATTGACAAATTGTTACCAACTAAATAAATGTTAATGCTTCCCAGAGCTTACAAACTATTTTCATTTCCTAAACCATTAGCCTGGCCAAATTATCCACTTTCTACAACTAGATAAACTCTAGTGATAATCTAAATAAAACTTGTAAAAAACCACCAAGGGGGTGGTCTACTGGTAAAGCTAGTAAGGTGGGGGAGGAGAGGGCGTTAGAATCCTAGCCTAGGCAATGATTTTGTCAAGTGAGGTGTGTGTGTGTGTGTGTGTGTGTGTGTGTGGAGGGGGGGGGGGGGGGGGCGACCATTAGTGACTGACCTTATCTCTAAAATATAATACCTGCAAAAAATGCAAAAGGGCCTAAAAAAATTACTCACAAAAATTGTACATTTTTAAATCCTATAAACCCCCATTGCTCCTAGACAAATCCCAACTGTGTCCAATCCTACTCCTGAATGTTATCGAAAACCAGTGTCATTTGTATTAAAATTTAAATGGATTTTGATTTGCTCCATGGCACTTTCATAAATTCATACAACAAAGCACAATATACGACATCACCATATAGATCCTTAATCAATTAACCACAATGAGGATTCTCCAAATCTACAAATGGTATAATAAATTGATATTGCAATATTTATCCTTATAAGACTGCTTACGAGAAGAAAACTAACAACACTTAAGATGAGTCCATAAGAGAGCATACCTTGTGTTCATATCAGTTGTGGATAAATTCTACGGCTAGGAAACAAGGACACCCAAAAAACAAAACAATGTGGGTACGTGTCACATTGTGTCGGGGCACATACGGGCAAACTGTAAATTCTTTTGAGGGGGGCGGAATACTTTAACCTAAAATTCAGGGGGACATGATGAAAAGGTTATACAAAAAAATTATAAAAAAAAGTGTATAGTGAGAATTGAATTCAAGCTCCTTGTTGTCTTAGCATTAGTTTATCACTTGGGATACAATCTAGTTGTGAATAATTAAACAAGTTATCAAAAATTATAGGAAACAACTGATATTATATGTATAAAACCGAAAACTCAACAGAACTATATAAAGAAAACCGAAAACTCAACCCCCACCCGGGCCTAAGGTAGGTTAACATGCTCCAAAAAAGAGAAGGACACACCAAAATTACGTGTTTGTGACACCTAATTCATATCATGTCATCTAGGTTGCATAGATACTCTTATGGAGGACTGTATACGTATCTATCATGTATCCTACACAAAACCTCCTCGACACTAATGTGTCAGCTCCAAAGAAACCAAAGAAACCAAAACATGGTTGAAAGTGGCTGAAAGCGATTATGCATGGTGGCGTTCATGCCAAACATATTTGAAATATGAGGAAGTAATTTCTTTGTTACAAAACCTCACTATATCTTTTTGAAACCTAGTTAATATCCCAATCATGCATAAATACAGCTGTCATTAACATCTAATGGAGGATGCAAGTTCGAGTCACGAGAACACTCTCCATATATATATATGAGTGTAAGCAGGAGCCTCGTGGCACTAGGATGCACAAAATATAGCCTATCCACACCATATCCTACAATTTTCTAGAAATGTAGTATTGGGAACCCATATCTCTGACCTACCGTGTCATATGTACTCGTGTCCATGGATGGTAGCTTTGTGCCAAACATGCAGTTCATGCAATGTCGTCAACAAAAACAAAACCTCTTACATCTTCGATCGTCACTCACACACCAGCACCAGCACTATCCACATCTGACATTATAACCACTCCACCGATGCCACCATCATAATTGTAAGGAATTGTAAACATTTTGTCGTTTCTACAGCCATCCAGATACAAACAAAATCACAGAAACTCTAAAAAATGGAAAAGGACAAGAAAAAGAAACTCACAGTGTTGCCACATGTTTCTTCCAAGCCTCAGCCTTCTTCTTCGTCGTCTCGCCGATCTTCTCCCTCCACCTCCCCAGAATGTCCTTAGCTGTCGTACCTACAAAATCCCCACATTACAAATCACCCAAAATTCCCAAATAAAATTCCCAAAAAATTAAAAACCAAGAAAAGAAAGGGATCGATGAGAAAACCGTAAAGTACTTTCGGACTCCTCCGGAGGAATCTCATTCGGCAGATCGCGGCTCCAAGTGACGGACTTGTGATCCGACGACCGCGCCGGCGAGGGCTTGGGTTCGGCGGAGGGAGGGGGCTCTTCCGGCTGATCGCCGTCCGATCCGGCTTTTTGGGTTCAACTGCCGGTTCCATCGCTTTCCCGGCCGACGGATTCTTGATTTGGTTTTTTTTTTTTTTTTTTCTTTCACCCGTTTTGGAAATCCGGGAGAAATTATTGTGTTCCGGACTCACTAAGTCCAGACGGTGAATGGTGACTCCGCCACTTTTTTTTTTTTTTTGACACTCAGCATAATATTTGACATTAAAAAACTAAAAATTCGTAAAAAAAATATATTTAATATATAGAAATTCACTTGGTAAATAATTATATAAAAAAAAATGTTTCAAAAATGTTAAAAAAAGGGTACTGCTATTAGCACTTCTAAAATGTCATTCGACATTCCTATTAATTTTTTAACATTTAAATTCCAAATTTATCCATACATTAATATTATTGGCACTCCTAAAATATCATCCTACATTTCTCTCTCCATCCATGCACAAATTAATGTCATATTTAATGCAGGAGTATATTTAAAATTTGAATGTTAAAATAATTAAAGAGGAGTGCCGAATGACATATAGGAGTGCTAATAGCAGCACCCTAAAAAAATTGACCTAAAAAATAAGAAAAATATAGTGATATAATGGATTATGTCAAGTGTCAACAAATTAGTGGTCGGGCTCATCATTCACTATTGCCACGTTGTGAGATCGAACTATCCAATAATTTCTCCAAATTCGGTCGGTTAACCATTTTATGTTTTCTTTTTATTTTTCTTTTTCTTTTCCTTCTTTTAATCCCTTTCTTAATAAGTTTCATTTTGGGACTTGTGGATAAATTGTTCCTACTCTGGTCAATATTAACCACTATGAAATAGTAATTCCATAAATAATTGTTTGATTGCTTGAACGTGCGATTCACTAGAAGCCCATTTTCATTGTTGAAAGTGTCAAGTCTATTTCAAATAAAAGTTGAAAATGTCTGAATTTTTTATTTTCAGTTTTGCAGCATTTACATGAATTTATAAGTTTGGTTGATTGTAAATAGAATAATTATTGCAACAAAAATTAAAATACATGTCCCAATTCCTGCATCATTTGTTGCAGATTTTTTTATTGTAACTCTAATTACAACATCAAATGTTGTAAGAAAGTTTTCAACTAAACAACCAAATCACTCTTGAATGAAAATAAATGATAAAAATGGTATAAATTATATAATAAATATTGTCTTAAATGACGTTGCATTTATTGTCGCCCTCCACAAATATATAATAGTTGGAGGATTTGATAAAAACCACAATTTATATTAAATAGCATCTAAAAATTAATTTATATTAAAGAAAATATTGTAAATGGTTCAAAAATGTTACATATAACCCTATTTACGGCCAACCAAATACCTCATCGATGGTTTATCATAAAAATGTATTTACATTTTCTAGAGATTGTAGCTTACTAGCTTATCCGTTGACTTTTAAGCAACCAAATAGGTTTTATAACCATCTTTAGCAGCATAAGAACTACACAACCATGACAAAAAGAAAAAGAAACTACAACTATATTTATGTATATGCAATTGTTTGGTGCAAACAATATGCAAGTGAATGCAAATTTTAAACCAATGCAATTGTTTGGTTACAAGTAAGCAGAATAAAAAAAATGAATTGACAAAAATCTACATGCCAGTTTTTTTGAAATTTTTATTTGGTTACAAAATTTTATTTTCCCGAAAATGTCAATTATATTTCGGTAATAAGCAAATAAAATAACTTAAGAATTTTTTTATCCAAATATCACTTGAGTGGTGAATAAAAATTAATTAATTTGACATGTCAGACTTTACTTAGTAAGTAAATATAAAAAAATTACAAAAGTGAAAAATATATTTTCACCTTTTTCACTTTACTTATTTACAACCAAATGAGTTAGCAAGATTGTTCCAAAATAATATACAACCGACCAAAAAAATAAAGAATAAAAACTTTGTTGTTATTGTTGTTATAATATTCGATATAGTGAAAAAAAACATAAACATAAATTTCTATGTAAAAAAATAATTAAATTTTAAAATGTAAAAAATAAATAAAATATAATTATATGCAAATCATTAAATGATAAAGATTTTTATGGAAAAAAATAAAAAAAGTTGAATTCTTAATATTTGTAAAAAAATGTTAGTCCTAAGGATGTTTTCTTACCAATATAAATTTATTTATTTTTATTGTAAAAGAAAAGTCCAATCTAAGAAAAAAAAATTCCAACAAACGTCCATCCTAACGATATTTATTTTAATAATCTTGTTAAGTTAATATTTTTTTTTGTGATAATTTTGTTTAATTTTATTAATAAAATAATCTATGAGTTACAAGAGAAACGTTCAATCCCTGTATGTTGTTTAAAACGTCTGACCTAAGAGCATTTTATTTTTCCTTTTGCAATTTTTTCAAAATATATGTTGTTTCTGTTTTCTCATAGCTTTAGGGAACATCTCGATGAATGTTTTGTATTTATAGGAATCAACTTTATATTTGTTACCCATGAGAAAGAAATTCAACATTCTATACGCATGTTTGGTTAGGTTGAAAATATGTATCCCGAAAAAATTATTTTTTCCATTTTCATGTTCGTTTCAGACATTAATAGAAATCTTAATTTTTTTATTTTTTCATAAATAATATTTTATTATATTTATTATGTTATTATTACCCAAATCCAAGGTGTCATTGAGGGTATCATAGTAAAAAAATTGTAATTGATGCACCCAACCAACATTTCATAGAAAGTAAAAATATTCACAAAGAGGATATGGGTTTCACTTTCCTAAATATATGGCATCTAAAGTCCTCTATATTTCCTTCCAATTTTCAATCCCACACTTATCATAGTAAAAAAACCAAAACTCATTTCCAACCCTCTAAAACTTGAAACAAACCACCCCTAGTCCTCTATATTTCCTTCCAATTTTCAATCCCACACTCATCATCTGCCTAAAAGTTAGATACGAAGAACACAAGTGAGAGGGGGAACTATAAGGTACTATTTGGGAATGGAGGAAAAGTGAGGACGAAAACTGTCACGTCCCGCATCCCGAATTTCAACGGTGGCGTTAAGAACACATCCCCAGGCTATGCGCCAAACCGCGATTGTCGTCCGTAATATTCTAGAATGGAAACTACAAGGAATTGCTAAAAACATTTCATTTCTCTAATTATACGTACAACTATTTCAAAGAGTACAATTACTTAAGCTATTACATCTGTGAGCCCCCTGAATTTTAGGAATTTTTTCAAATTTTCTAAATGAATTATTTTCGATAATTCATTTTTATTTAATTATTTTTTATCATTAAATGCTCTTTTCTGTGACTTTGATTTCTGGAACATCAGAGATGTCAAACACTGAAAACTTCCTTCATGAGTTTGTAGTAGACAAGATTATCTTCATTTTGATATATCATGTCCCACTCAAACTTGTTTCCTTGTGCTCTTTTTGTATCGCACAACTTTGGGTCAATTTAGGCCATTTGATCGTTGAATAATTATTAATAATTTTCCACTTTTATCTTTGATCATCATATGCACGTTGTCGTGACTTTTAATTTAGGAGCACAAGACTATTCGTTTTCTCAAAACCAACTTCTCGTGCATGATCTAATCGAGGTACCCTACACCCATGACCTTTGTGTCCCTCTCAGACACACCATCTTGTGCTTCACTTACATCGCACAATTTTTCTGACACAAGACCAATCTTAATTCATCCCACGAAGTCACATTTATTTCCGACTTGAATTGGGGATACCATTTCAACCCAAACCCGTCAACCCAAAATATGAACACGGCCCACATTAAGCCTACTACCCACATGACACTTGTGTCCCATTTAATTTAGCCCCCGCATGCTACTTATTTACCCACGATCATAAATAACTAAAATTAATCTATTTATTGCACCAAGCCCGATTTTGACCCGACCCGACTCAATTGAACCCAACCCAAGCTTCATGTTACCCCTCATGAACAGCCACACCCTCACTCTCCTACAAAACACCAAACACCTAGTGTTCCCACTCCAAATATTCAAGGGAGAACTCCATTGATGTAATTCCTAAGATATAACTTAATATAGTTACACAAAATTCTAGCCCTTGATTTTGCCTCTATTAATCCCCACCACACATTTCCTACAAGACATACATCCCCACACCCTTTCCTACATGGCCGGCCCTAATGCCCTCTACTTACTTTTGTAAAGAATCTTTCTCCCTCTCTCTTTTCTAAACAACACAACTCTCTCTCTCTCTCTCTCTCTCTCTCTCTCTCTCTCTCTTTTTACTCAACCAACAACACCACACCCCTTTCCTTCACACATATTAACTTTCTCTCTCCTCTCCAAATACTCACACCAACATACTCTCCATCCCCATCAGCCGAACACTCCACCCCCTCATTTTCTTCTTCTTCTTCATCATCATCATCAACACCACCGCCATCACTCTCACCATCACCACCATTAACATCACCACCCTCACCATCATCTTCTTCTTCTTTACAGCCTCCTCATCCTCATCCTCCTCCTCCATTCTCCACCACCATCACCATAACCATCATCATCCTCACCATTCTCCTCCTCCTTTCCTCCGACATCGTCGCCGCATCCCCAGCCTAGTCCCGGTACCCGCCGTGCGGCCAGCGCAGCAGCAGCAGGCTACAGCAACGACAGCAGCAGCAGCCGCGGTAGCAGCTCCGGCGACCACCCCGCACGGCCACGACGAAGCCCCTTGCCGTCGGCGACCCCTATAGCCCCCGGGCATACTCCGACAAACTCCTTTCTAACGGCCATCATCGACCACGACAAGTGGCAGGGTCGATTTCTGCGTTTGAAAGTCGATCCCGTCGTGACGCGCGCATGCTGAAGTCAGAATTTACGTTTCGAGGCAGCAACTTCGTACGTATTTTATGGACAATCCGACCGTTGGATCGTCGATCCGTTTCTTCTATCTCAATCTCGGTATATACCCCTTCACCCCTGTCAAGTTTTAATCGTTAATTCTGTCGTTTGCTAGATCAAAATCGACCACCAAGTTGACCCTTTAAATTGTGTATATTTTGGACAATTTTGTGGAGCCAACTTTGTGGACTCGTATCTCCTCCGTCTCAGCTCCGTTTGACGTGCCACCAGTTCTTAAGCACAGTAGGTATAACCCTCTTCCTTTTTCTTAAGTTTTATTTTATTGTGAGCTTGCTTGATTAGTTGAATTTGACGCCAAAGTTGGCCGTCCGAATTCGTAATTTTTAACTTGTAAAATCCTAATTTTGAACCCGGGACTTTGGATTCAAATTCTGACACCATCAGTAGACTCGTGGCGTCGTTCTAGCACGAATTTATATAAAGTTTGCTTGATTTGGAGGACGTGAGCCCCGACACGCATTTCGGTACAAGGCGGGTCCCACAATCCGAGTCAATGGGCTATTTTGAGATCGACTCATCAGAATCCAATTTTGGATATACCGTTGAGTTCGTATCGTCATTCTGGACTCGTTGACATATATTTTATTAGATTTAGTGGACATTGGCTACGACATGCATTTTCGTGCAAATCGGATTCCAATATCCTGGTCAACGGACTATTTTGAGATCGGCTCATCGGAATTCAATTACGGATATATCATTGAGTTTGTATCGTCATTCTGGATTCGTGGACATATATTTATCTAAGTTTTGAGAACTTTTATCCTGAAATATTTTTCGGTGCCAAGTAGGTTCAACACGGATACCGTTTTGACACAAAATTACATTTTTGTCCCTGTGTCCAAATTGGACTTATGGGTAGCTATTCTAGCTATTTTGACCATTCTGGACACGTTGGTGATGGTTGTTTCATCATCCGACAACATCTATAGACTTTCTTTCTTATCTATTATCATTTGCTATAATCCTTCTCTTTTTTGTTCGTATTTTTAGATTCGTGCAACGAAATTGAGATCCGTCGATTCCAGTGATTTCATATCACTGAAATTGATAAGTTGAACATGTGGATGATTATAGAAACTAGCTTTGACTTAGTTTAACCTAGAGTGGACTAGGAGTTGACCAAAGTTGACAAGTTGACCAAAGTCAACTGTAAGTCAACCTTAGACCAGTTTGACTTAGTTTGACTGAGTTTGACCTAGAATAGGCCTAGAAGCATAGAACACTACCAAAATACATAGATTTACCGACGGCCATATCCGTCGGTAGTCCGTCGCCAAAAATAAATACCGACGGATTACCGACGGATATTTTGGTAAAACAGCCGTCGGGAATAACCTCGTCGCTAAAACATATCCGTCGCTACTCCGTCGCTCAGCGACGACTTAGCGACGGAATACCGTCGGCGCATTTAAATATATATAGCGACGGATTACCGACTAGCTTTCGTCGAAACATGTATCAGGATATAGGGTTAGCGACGGAAACCTCCGTCGCTAAAGAGTCGGCAAAACCGTATCAGTGATTTTCTGATACGCAATATCCGTCGCTAATCCGTCGTAAATTTGTCGGTAAAAGCGTATCAGAGATTTTTCCATACGGCAGGTCGTCGTTATGCCGTCGCTAATCCGCCGAGGTGTACGACGGATTAGCGTCGTATTAGCGACAAAACATCCGTCGCTAACTACAAAATTTATGGACATCAAACAGAACCATGTCGACGGATATTCCATCGCTAAACCGTCGCTAACTTTAAAATTCTCCAGGTAGCGACGGATATTCCGTCGGGACTTTGTCGCCAGTCCGCCGTAAGTTAGTCCCCAATCCGTCGCTAACTGCAAAATTTATGGACATCAAAACAGAACCAGGTCGACGGACATTCCGTCGCTAAACCGTCGCTCAAGGTAAAATTCTCCAGGTAGCGACGGATATTCCGTCGCCAATCCGTCGAAAAATTGAATTCCTACAGTTAGCGACGGATAGTCTGTCGGGACTTTGTCGCCAGTCCGTCGTAAGTTAGTCGCCAATCCGTCGCTAACTGCAAAATTTATTGATATCAAACAGAACCAGGTCGACGGATATTCCGTCGCTAAACCGTCGCTCAATGTAAAATTCTCCAGTTAGCGATGGTTTTTACGTCGCCAATCCGTCGCTAACCTCAGTTTCTCCGGTTAGCGACGGGCTATCCGTCGCTGAGGGGTCGCCTGTCCGTCGCTAACTTCTAATTTTTGAAAAAAAAATACTGCAAACAGACTCTTTCCTGTTTATACAACACATCCAACACAATATCAAACATGCCAAATATCCATATACAACACCATATATCCATATCCAACACGAATATCCAACGTAGCCAATATCGAACACCATATATCCATATGCAAAATATCCATATCCGACACCAATATCCAACGTATCCAATATCCAACAAAATATTACCAACACAATACATCCAATATCCAACATTAAATTATCCAAACATAAAAAAAATATCCGATCATACAATGTATCCAAATGTCTACAAAACCAACAACATAAACAAAATCAAACCCCGTCCGTCGGATCGTCTCGTGCTCGTGCCGCCGCATCCGCTTTGCGTATGTACTCCTCCACCGTGTGTGCCGGCACTTGGGACAAGACATGGTCTGGAAGCGCGCGTAGCTGCTGTGGCGACAACATGTCAAGGAACGTCAAGATGGTGTTATCCGATACGATGCGGGCGTCCGCAGAGCGGTTAAACGAAAGCCGTCCGGGGGAAGAAGGACCAGGTCGATCCGAAGCACCGGCAGCAGCAGTAGACGGACCGGGAGCAGACGGACCGGGAGCAGACGGATAGCGCCCCAACACTATCGCCCGTAAATCTGATACCGCGAAGGTCAGAGTCGCAAGCTGCGCCCTCACATCGTCAACCGGGGGCGCTGGGGGAGGCGGAGGCGGTGGATATCTCGGGAACGGCTGCAACGAGGGCGCCATGGAACCTAAGCCGTAGACGCGCCCTTTCCTAACGCCGCCGACGAATTCTACGAACACGTCGTCGTAGCGAGCGGCCATAGAAGAGTGCGTCTGGGTGGGCGTCGTTTCGCCGACATTCTTGGAAGGGGGCTCGATCTCAAGCCGACTAAGTGCCTCACGATACGCAGCCTATCCAATGAATGTGTTTGTACTATAAGTTTTCCTAAGTTATAATATAAATCCTATGTTTCCCTAAGTTATAGTCTGAATCCTAAGTTTATCTAATTAACTTAACAATAATTATATTTCTAACATAAATCTCATAAACGTAAGTACTTACATCAGTCTCCTCGGCCCTCGCGTCGACAAAGCTCCCGTCCTTCCGCCTCTTGTGCGTATGCACGAATACATCGTGAGCGGTGACCGTCTCCGCCTCTTTCCCCTGCTTCACCGCCCATCGGACCTGCATACGTAGAATTTAATTAACTTCGTATATTAACAGTACGAAATTAAATGATAGAATGAATTTGAATTTGCGCTATCTCACCAAATCTGTACGCGTCGATGCGTGGGGCCTTGATCCTCCCGTATGCAGACCCACGCCCTGTCGATTAGCCTTAGCTTTCTCCGATTTCAGCTTGAACTGCGGAGTATCCATCTTCTCCAACATCTGCTCATAGTACTCCGCCTGGATCCAGTCCTTTCTCGTATGCGTCGTACGAAGGTCGTACACCGCATCCCGTATCTTCTTCCCGGCGGCGGCTTTGTAGGTCCTGCGGATCGCCTCCTCGCGATGGGGGGGCCACCAGAACGTTCTCTGACATACAAATTCAAATATCATGTAATAAAAAATTTAATGATTTAAAGAATAATTAATAATTCACCGACGGATTTATACCCTCATCTCGTCGAGCCAGACGTACTTCATGTCCTGAGGCACCTCAGAAAAATTGATGTAGGGGCCATGGTAGTTATCCCGGATAATGTGCCCTAGAATCCGGGCAGCATCCCACGGGAAAAACCTATAAAGAAGCAACGACTGGATTATTAACTTGAATAAATGAAACAAATTTAATAAATTAACTTAAATTTACTTACGATTCACCAGCGGGCCATAGCTCTCGTCGGAACTCGCCCACCAGCCTCTCTGGTAGCGTCGGGGGATCCGCGGGTCCGCGAATGTACTCCCCGGTATCAGGATAAAACTGAATCCCGGGGTACTCCGAGGCCCACCCTGCAGTAACTGCTGGGCCCCCTGCTGCATCTGCTGCTGCATCCGCTGGTACATCCGGTGGCGGAACGGATCCGCTAGCGGATGGAGTCACAGGCCTCGACGACGATGTCGGTGGCACCGAGGAAGAATGACGGCGGGAAGAGCCTGTGATCGGGCTCTCCAAGTCGGGCTCGGAGGTCACATCCGGGGAATGCGGCTGGCGACCACGACCGCTACCACCACGCCCACGCCCACGCCCACGACCACCACCACCACCGCCGCCGCCGCCGCCACCGCCACGACCACGGCCAGCACCACCAGTACGGGTGCTCGCAACCATGTCCTGTAAATAGAACACATAAACAAAATACCGACAACATAGATTTATAAATGAATATAAACCTAAACATATCCATACCAGCAGCAGGGCGATGAGTGCCGCCCAGACGAGTAGGCCTAGGAGTGCCATCTGCAAAAAGAAACTCATACAATAATACGCAAATATCCCAAACTGAAATAAATATTACAATCAGAAGTGAAGTACGAATAAAAGCTAGATACACAAAATCTGATAAAATCATGCACCAATACAACAAAGTACAATTCTTGTAACTTTTGATGAAAGGGCATCTTGTGTTCCACTAGACTTGTAATTGTAAATCCAAATGTAATAGGGTAATTTAGGATTCGAGACTAGATATTGGGTGCTTCAAGATACAACTGAAATATAGCGATATTTAATCATCGTCATCGTCCTCTTCCTCGGCCTCGGCCTCATCATCATCATCATCCTCATCGTCGAATTCATCTGTATCCTCATCCTCATCCTCATAAAGTTCTTCTTCTTTTTCTTCTTCTTCTTCTTCTTCAGTCTCAATACTTGGGACAAGACGCCTCTTTCTCCCCTGGTTGACATCTAAGTCTTGTATATCAACCTCTTTCTCCCCTCTATTTTCATCAGCAAGAGGTATATCAACCTCTAATTCAACATCCATGTCACAAGACTGTTGTCCCAAATATTGGGGCTTTTCGATCTGGTCCTCTTGGTATACTGGGTCTCCAACGTTGAATGTATTTCTAGATTTAATCTTGCATACTGCCCACCAGTCAAAGCGATCTCTACGACGCCTTGGGTAGCTTGTATAGTAGACTTGAACAGCCTGACTTGCTATCGCAAACGTGTCGGACCCTCTATACCTCCTGCGATGATTTATATCGACGAATCCAAATTGTTTATCGATTCTCCAACCGATATTTGGTGTCGTATCGAACCACTCACATTTGAACATAACAATATGCATATCAAATGGGGCACTATATTGTAATTCTACAATATCCCGAAGCACTCCATAATAGTCAAAGTCCGGCTCGTCGTCATAGATTGTGCCTCTTATGCAAACACCAGAATACTTCGTACTGAAGTCGTCATTGAGAAATTCTGCATTTATAGGATGTTGAGTTGTCTTAAACTTGAACCCATTAACGACATAGCCGGGCCAAGTCTTTGCATGCTTCTTCGGTCCCAATGACAAATAACGGATGCTCTCATTTGTGAGTGTACTTGGTTCAGCTAATAAAACCTGTAAACTTTAAATGTATTAGTGGCATATATATATTTAAATGGTAGCCGCATAACATATTATCTCAGTTACTTACGTAATCTCGAAACCATGACGGAAAGGTAAAATCAACCTCTCTTTGAAGTCCCTCATCGGTAATATCGGGTGTCCTTATTTTGACTTCATCTCTAAATACACTGTTAGAGAGAATAAAAATTAGTGTAGTCACTTACCTCACCAAATTAGAGATTATAACGAGGTGTAGTCACTTACTTCTCCAAATCTCTCACTTCTTGTATGTCACAATTTAACAAGACATATCGGTGAGCGGCATCATACTCATCGTCACTCAACCACCGTTTCTTACTAGCCCCAATAGGCTTGCCCCTTAAATTGAATATACCTCCTTCCTCAACGTCTTCGTCATTCCTTTGAGGTCTATTTCGATTTGTCTCAACATGAGTATCGAAATAAATGGAGCAAAAGTTTGACACCTCCTCGATAAGATATGCTTCGCATATCGAAGCCTCTATATGAGCCTTGTTGCCAACTTTCTTCTTTAGATGATGTAGATATCTAGAGAGACAAATTATCTTGAGAATTAACAATGAATTGTAAAATCCACTTAAATTATATCGATTTTTATTTACCTTTCAAAGGGGTACATCCATCGATAATGAACAGATGCACCGACACGGGCTTCGTATGCTAGATGAATCGGTAGATGCTCCATACTGTCGAAGAAACCCGGTGGAAATATTTTCTCTATCTTGCAAATTGTTAAGACAATCTTCTCCTCAAGTTGTATCATATGTTGCACCGTGAGCTTAGTTGAACAGATATCCCTGAAGAATGTAGACAGCTCGGCCAACGGAACCCATACAGCAGAAGGCAACAACTCTCTCAACGCAATGGGCAGTAATCTTTCCATAAACACGTGGCAGTCGTGACTCTTCATTCCTGTTAGCTTGCGTTCATTGAGATCAACGCATCTAGACAAATTCGACACATAGCCGTCGAGAAATCTTAAAGTAGATATCCACTTACAGATTATTAATCTATCTTCCTTGCTCAATGCGTATGGCGCTATCGGCTTAGTTACTTGTCCACCAGCTCCCCTTTATATCAAGTTTAGATTATGACGTTTGCATATCTCGGCCATGTCTTGTCTTGCTTTTGGATTGTCCTTCGTCTTTCCTTTAATATCCATAACGGTATTGAAGACATTATCGAACACATTCTTTTCGATATGCATGACATCAAGATTATGCCTAATAAGATTATCTTTCCAATAAGGCAAGTCCCAGAAGATACTCCGTTTGGTCCAGTTATGGCTTTGTCCGAACCCCTCGACACGATTGTTCGATGGATCTTCCATTGCGGTGGACAATTCCTTTACATCTTCCCAAATATCGTATCCCGACAATCTGGCAGGAGGTTCAGAAAATTCTTGTTTTCCATATCTGAACGCGTCCTTGTTCTTTCGCCAAGGATGTCTCGTTGGCAGAAATTGACGGTGACAGTCAAAGAAAGAAGTTTTTCCTCCATGTCTAAGGCAGAACGCTTTACTATTTTTCATACATATCGGACAAGACATGTTGTCGTGCGTACTCCATCCCGACAGCATACCGTATGCTGGAAAATCATTGATTGTCCACATGAGTGAAGCTCTCATCTGAAAGTTTTGTTTTCTGGAAATATCATAGGTCGTGACGCCGATCTTTCACAACTGTTTCAGCTCATCCACCAACGGCTGTAAATATATATCGATGTTCTTTGTCAGATTTTTGGGACCGGGTATGATAGCTGTCAAGAACATATAAGGAGTCTTCATACACATCCATGGTGGCAAATTGTAAGGGGTAAGAATGACCGGCCAGCATGAGTATTGAGATCCCGACTGTCCGAAAGGGGCGAAGCCATCAGAACATAGCGCCAGGCGTACATTTCTAGGCTCTGCAGCAAAATCTGGATGACACAAATCAAAATATTTCCACGCCTCCCCATCCGAAGGATGTGACAATTCTCCTTCGTCCTTTATGCGATCTTCACTGTGCCACGTCATGTGTTCTGCTGTATTCAGAGACATATACATCCTCTGTAAGCGCTTCGTGATCGACAAGTAATGCATATACTTGTAAGGACGTCGTTTTCTAGTTGACTTTCCTTTTTCCTGTACTGTCTTGTAACGATCCGCATTACAGAACCAACAACTTTCTAATACGCAATTCTCTTTGTAATACAACATGCATCCGTTGCGACAGCAATCTATCTTCTCGTACCCCAGTCCCAGTTGTCGGACCATCATCTTTGACTTGTAGAAGTTTCTTGGGAGCTCTTTTGATTCCTTCGGTAACACCTCATTAGTTAATTGTGTGATCCGATCATAGCAAGCTTGTGGCAAGTTAAAATCAGACTTTATGTTCAACAACCGCATCATCACTGACAGTGCGGAATGAGTCTCACAACCAGGATATAGAGGAGTATCTGCATCCTTAAACATATCATAGAACTCCTTTGCCTCGGGATTAGGATCCTCCGGATCAAAATTAGGCCCTGCCGCAGCATACACCATATCTCGTGCAAGGTTCTGCATGTCTCCATAATCCACAGAGCATCCGTTGTCTTCGAGGACATCCGTTGCAGCATTATCATCAAAAGCATAAGTACCAGCTTCTGCAGCCTGTCTTTCTGAATATAATTTACCTTGCGATGACCACAGGCCGTAATCACGTACGAAACCCTTACGGGTCAAATGATCTCTCACAGTCATCACTTCTTCGAAACGTCTATTGTGACAATTAACACATGGACACTTGATTTTGTTATCGTCCATGTACTGAGTTTTGCTCATGGCATACTTAAGAAATACTTCCACACCTGCCTGAAAATCGTCACTCACACCAATTCTGCTCTCGTGTTGTCGTTTGTACATCCATGTACGATCAACAAAGTAACGATTTATGCTCGATTTGATGTGAATATCTGTATCGTAAGACAAACTAAACATAAGAATTAATAGCCCGATACCGATACTCATATCGTAAGAAAAACTAAACTTGTGGATAACACGCTAGGCCTACGACGAGGCTACTTAGTATCACAATCTAACATAATTAGTATATAATCATGTAACTGGTGGATCCGCTAGCTAGTAAGCCGGATGTACTTAATATCAGAGAGTATCAGATTAGTATCAGTATATAGGTTAGGTAGACCGTATCAAACGCATATCGGAATAGTAGGCCGAATAGGAGGCCGAGATAGTCGAGAAGAAGGGAAGAAAGGAGGAGCAGATGTGTCCAGAGCCATGGTGGAGGAGGAGAAGTAACATGAGAGCAGTTTCCGCCGTAACATCTCCTGGCTCTGCTGGCAACTGAAGTCCAGATGCTACAAAGGACGATCCTTCGCTGAAATCGACTACAACACCCATCAGTTCAAGTTCATTCCTATATGAGTAGATTCCAATGCCATAGAAGCCATCAGTTTGTTGACCTTCCTCTATGGCATTAGAATATACTCATATAGGAATGAACTTGAACTGATGGGTGTTGTAGTCGATTTCAGCGAAGGATCGTCCTTTGTAGCATCTGGACTTCAGTTGCCAGCAGAGCCAGGAGATGTTACGGCGGAAACTGCTCTCATGTTACTTCTCCTCCTCCACCATGGCTCTGAACCCATCTGCTCCTCCCTTCTTCCCTTCTTCACATTCGACTATCTCGGCCTCCTATTCGGCCTACTATTCTGATACCGATACTTTGAACCTTGATCTTAACCCAAACCTATATACTGATCGATATTAATCCGCTACGCCCGATACTAAGTATATACGGTCGATACTGATAGCGATAGTCCGATACCGATAGCGATAGTTCGATACTGATAGCGATAGTCCGATACAGATACACATGGACCTACATATCTATATATCACTAGTAGCCATACTCCTCTACATACTACTCTACACTAGGATCTAGTAACCATATACTACTCTACACACTAGCTACGTAGTCATACTCTAAAATAAGGTAAACTAATTATGCCTATATATAGATATATATATAGGCATAATTAGTTTACCATAATTAGTTTACCTTATATATATAAGGTAAACTAATTAAGCATCTTAAAATTATGCCTATATATATATATATATATATATATATATATATATATATATATATATATATATATATGTCTGTGTGTGTGTGTATCCGTGTGTCTGTGTCCGTGTGTGTCCGTGTGTGTGTGTGTGTGTGTCTGTGTGTGTGTGTGTCTGTGTGTCCGTGTGTCCGTGTGTGTGTGTGTCCGTGTGTGTGTGTGTCCGGCCAGCCCCCCTCCACACATACCCCCCCCCCCGCACCCCGCGGCCAGCCCCCGCCCCCATCGTATCCCCCCCAACGCTGCCCGCCCCCTCGATCCCACCGCCCCCTCCACACCCCCCGCCCCCCGCGCACGGCCAGCCCCCCTCCGCAACCCCCCGCACCCCGCGGCCAGCCCCCGTGCGCCCCCATCTCTCCAACGCTTCCCGCCCCCCTCCCACCGCCCCCTCCACACCTCCCGCCACCGCCGCCACCGCCGCCCCCCGCAGTCGACGCCGCCCCCGCAGCCCCCGACGCCCCCAGCCCGCTACACCCACGACCACCACGCGCGCACGCGAGAGAGAGAGAGCGAGAAAGAGAGAGAGAGAGAGAGGGAGAGGGAGAGGGGATTACCTTTGGGAGAGAGAGAGGAGAGGGGGTCGCCGATCACCGCCGCGGGAGAGAGAGGAGAGGGGGTCGTCGATCGATCACCGCGGGAGAGAGAGAGAGAGAGAAGAGAGAGTGAAATTTGGGGGAAATGAAAAAGTTCCCTCCGTCGTTTCAATTTAAGTCTGGAACGTAAATTTAGCGACGGAGTAGCGACGGATTATTCCGTCGCTAATGCGTCAGTAAATCTCGCGCGAGTAGCGACGGATTATTCCGTCGCTAAGTCGTCAGTAAATCTCGCGCCAATATTTTAGGCTTTTGCCACCAAAATATGCGACGTTCTAGCGACGGATATAAAACCGTCGCTACTTGGCCGACTACCTATCGATGGCATAGCGACGGATATGGACATAAAAAAATAAAAAAAAATTGTCCACTGTTTTCCGTCGGTATTCCGTCACAAATTCGTCGGTGATCCGACGGTGATAGCGACGAAAAATTTCCGTCGCTAATTTGCCGTCGCTAAAGTACCGTAATTTGGTAGTGGAATTAATGTATTTATATATATTGTTTACTCTAGAATACTAAGTAACTCTGTAAATTCATATTAGGTCTCTGTGACGTCGGTTCAGGGATAGGCCCTCACTTATTGCTCATGACAGCATGCGAGTACATTCTCTGATAGTTTTTATTGTCTTGATATCTGCTATATCCGATTCAGTTGTAGTATTTTACTTGATTTTGACACGATGGTATACGGACTAGTATACGTCAGATCCTATCATGAGATGTTATTCCTGGGTTACTATGGTATATTGGTACATTGTTCGATCTTGTTTTCTTGTACTTGTATAGACGCCGATTCCTAAGAGGATTTTTTACCCTCTTAAAGAATCCTGCATCATGATGTGACATGTCTGGATCCATTATACTACTCGGGGATGGAGAGTTATTAGAGGTTATGTGATCATACCCCTTTCGAGGCAGCAACTTCGTACGTATTTTCTGGACAATTCGACCGTTGGATCGTCGATCCGTTTCTTCTATCTTAATCTCGGTATATAACCCTTCACCCCTGTCAAGTTTAATCGTTAATTCCTTCATTTGCTAGATCAAAATCGGCCACCAAGTTGACCCTTTAAATTATGTATATTTTGGACAATTTTGTGGAGCCAACTTTGTGGACTCGTATCTCCTACGTCTCAGCTCCGTTTGGCATGCCACCAGTTCTTGTGCACAGCTGGTATAACCCTCTTCATTCCTTTAAGTTTCATTTCATTGTGAGCTTGCTTGTTTGGTTGAATTTGACGCCAAGGTTGGCCGTCCGAATTCGTAATTTTTAACTTGTAAAATCCTAATTTTGAACCCGGGACTTCGGATTCAAATTCTGACACCACCAGTAGACTCGTGGCATCGTTCTAGAATAAATTTATATAAAGTTTGCTTGATTTAGAGGATGTGAGCCCCGACACGCATTTCGATGCATGGCGGGCCCCACAATCCGAGTCAATAGGCCATTTTGAGATTGGCTCATCAGAATCCAATTTCGAATATACCGTTGAGTTCGTATCATCATTTTGGACTTGTTGACATATACTTTATTAGATTTAGTAGACATTGGCTCCTACACGCATTTTCGTGCAAATCGGATTTCAATATCCAGATCAACGGACCATTTTGAGATCGGCTCATCGGAATCCAATTTCGGATATATCATTGAGTTTGTATCGTCATTCTGGATTCGTGGACATATATTTTGCTAGGTTTTGAGGATCCTGACATATTTTTTGGTATAAAATGGGTCCAACACGGATACCGTTTTGACCCGAAATTACATTTTTGTTCATGTGTCCAAATTGGACTTATGGGTAGGCTATTCTATCTATTTTGACCATTCTGGACACGTTGGTGATGGTTGTTTCATCATCCGACAACATCTGTAGACTTTCTTTCTTATTTATTCTTATTTATTATAATCCTTCTCTTTTTGGTTCGTATTTTTAGATTTGTGCATCGAAATTGAGATTCGTCGATTCCAGCAATTTCACATCACTGAAATTGATAAGTTGACCATGTGGATGATTATAGAAAGTAGCTTTGACCTAGTTTAACCTAGAGTGGACTAGGAGTTGACCAAAGTTGACCAGTTGACCAAAGTCAATTGTAAGTCAACCTTAGACCAATTTGACTTAGTTTGACTGAGTTTGACCTAGAATAGGCCTAGAAGCATAGAATTAATGTATATATATATTGTTTACTCTAGAACACTAAGTAACTCTGTAAATTTATATTAGGTCTTTGTGACGTCGGTTCAGGCATAGACCCCCACTTATTGCTCAGGACAGCAGGCGAGTACATTCTGATAGTTTTTATTGTCTTGATATCTGCTATATTCGATTTAGTTGTAGTATTTTACTTGATTTTTGACACAATGGTACACGGACTAGTATACGTCAGATCCTGTCATAAGATGTCATTCCTGGGTTACTATGGTATATTGGTACATTGTTCGATCTTGTTTTCTTGTACTTGTATAGACGCCGATTCCTAAGAGAATTTTCTACCCTCTTAAAGAATCCTGCATCATGACGTGACATATCCGGATCCATTATACTACTCGAGGATGGAGAGTTATTAGAGGTTATGTGATCATACCCCACCATGCGTGTTTTATGTGAGTGTTAATCATACAACCCATGTATGATTAGCCAAGTGTTAGTCATACATCTCACGTATGACTAGCCAGGCCATATTCATGTGCAAGTTCCTAAGCCGATCACATAATGCTCTAATATCTCAAGGCACTATTTATATTTACATTATACATCAGATACTACTGTACTGTTCTACATTCCAGTATCTCATACCCTGACATGATATCCAGTTTTACATATCCTATTTATATTCTAGTCTTGATATATTATCTTGTATTTCATTATAATTGTCTCTTATAGAATTTGTCAATTCACATGGAACTGCTGTTAGTTTATGTACTCGTTCCCATCCTGACTGGATACGTTGATAATATTTTTAGGAGTTGTTATGCCATCATTATTGGACTACATGATGATGTTAGTTAAGACAGATCTCGATATTCTTTCACCGTGAGTTGTCTCCCAGGAGTTCTAGGTCTGGTAGTTATTTTAGTTTTGTTATTGTTTTTCCTCTGTTTCATTCTTGTCTCATATGATCCTTTTATAGATTCTAGTTGTTCTGATATTGTTATCTTTCTTATCTTATCTTCCTTAGCATTTGTGATGTGATATGAGTACCATTATATTTATGGATCTTTTAGATGTTGCAATTAGTATCAAGTACTTGACAGCGCTCTACCGTCGATACTGCGGCGTAGGCTGGACGTGGCCCACGTATTCGTACCCGTATATCCGGGTGCGGGTCGTGACAACATCAAACTATTATTTTACAACATTATGATAGCTACAAAATACTAGTTGTCGTCTTGAAGCTTTCCTGATAGCTTACTCCTCTATCTCGTTCACATTATAAAGCGACAACATTTCAGCTGAGTCTTCATCTTTCCCTAGTGAACAATACTAGGTCGTCAGAACGACAGCAAGTCCTCCGTCAAGGGCGATAAAAAAAACAAGAAATTATGAATAGATTGCAAGTTATTAAATGAAATCGACCTAGAATTCTATCTAAGTCCAAATATAGTAAGTGCAATCTTATGGTGTCTAGAAACCTATTTCACTACCACAACCACATGCATATGTCCTATATGATGCAAATGTAATTCTTTTGGAGAACAACCTTTGAATATCCTCCTAACCAGTTTTTCGACAACAATCCCGTATAACAGGGATCAGGCTATGAATTGGTGACACGGTGCTTAGAATCCGACCCTGCCTCTCTTGGGCTTAAATAGGCTAAGTCTCTCTTGGACTTAGAAAATTTACCTATTCGATGTTGTTGTCGAGATAGGTGTAAAGATCTGATGGCACGGGGTGTAAAGCCCCTAAATTTTATATATTTATTTTATTATATTTTGGTACTGATTTAAAATTTGTTATTTTACGTCGCGTAGTCGTATTTTACGTCACGCACAAAGTTTTATTTTTTGGTAATTGCTCGACGAATGCGAATGTGTCGAGGAACATATGTTAGAAAAATATTATAAATTTTATAAATATTTTTATTTTGTATAAAAAGGTTATTCTATTCATCGTTTACAAATAAATGCTGATTTGGAAATTTTGGGTTAATATTTCGCGAAATGTAAATTTTGCTTATTAATAAATTTTATTATTTACAAAAGCTAGTTTATGGTTTAATATTTAAGTATTTATAGTGATTTTCGAAATTAATTATTTCCATAAATATTTAACTATGAAAATAATATTTGAGATCTTGTCTACTTAATATTTGATTAAACATGGTAAATTAAATTGCAAAAGATTTTTATTGGCTTTATTTAAAAATATTTTAAATTAAGTATGGGATTAATTTGGATTTGAAATTTATTTGAATTGGTTTTAAATCGATTTAAATTAATAGGGGAATTATCTAATTGGGATTTAAATCATCCCAATCCCTATCCAACTGGGAATTCCCACATCCTATAAATAGGCAGGTACTCCTCCAATTTCTCCACAACAACCCAATGTGCATCGTGTCTGTGCCTCATCTCCTCCACTAAATTTTTTCATACAAATACAATAATCTCCGTGTCCGACAGCTCCGGACACCGACTCGTCCCGTGTCTCGCAGGACACGTTACCGACTTTCCATGTCGACGAACCTCCAACCCACAAATCGTGTCCCTGTGTCTGTGTCCCCGCTCATCATCACCACCACCGTCACCCCTCGCTGCCGCAACCACCATGCTTCTCCCCGACACAACCAAAACATCAACACCACCTGCTGCCAACCCCGACGTCCATCACAGCACCACCACCACCTTCGTCGTCATCACCACCCCACCGTAACCCGACCCCCGACTCTACCAGAACGCCGCCGACACCATCGACAGAAGTAAGAAAAGGATGAAGGGAAAGAAACCCTCACCGGAATTTCTCCGCGTGGCCGCCTCCCGCAGATCCACGCCTCCGCAGCGATCTTCCCGCTCCTCCCCGCTCCGCACCGGAGCAGCAGTGGCGGAGTCGCCCGCATCCGAAGTCGCTCCGACCTTCCGTGCACACCAGATCTGGACCGCCGCCGCGATCCACCCGCGCCGGGCTACTCAGCTGCCCGCCGCTCCACTTCCCGACACCGACGCCCATCCGTCGGAGTCCTCCGGTGCCAACCGAACGCCGTACTCCCCGTCGCCGGCCGAACTCGGTGCCCAGCGCCTCCGCGCAGTTCCCCGGTGAGCACCGCTCCTCTTCCGGCGCCTTCCTCCGCCCGATCGCGACTCCTCCTCCGCCTCTCCGCCTAATCCCGACCGCCGACCACACTGGGCCGCACGCGCGCCCGCACGCAGCCATCCACCGCGCGGTCGCCGCCTCCGTCCCTTCCGCGTGGCAAGCCGGCCCGACCAGGCTCCTCCAGGAGCGGCCTCCCTCCGCGAGGATCTCCGCCGACCACCGTGCCCAAGGCCGCGCCCTGATCGTCGGTCACCGGCCGGAGCTCCTCAGGTGAGCTTCCCGATTCCCCCTTCCCTCTTTTTCTCTCTCTCGCTCGCACTGTGTATTTGGGGAGGAAGTTAGAAAGTTTTCTTTTTTACTGTTATTAAAAGTAATTATTATTGTTATTATTATTATTAGTATCATTATATTATTATTATTATTACTATCATTACTAATAGTATTATCATCATTATTCTTCTTATTATTATTATAGTTTTGTTATTATTATTATTCTTTATGAGCCATTATTATTATTTATTATCATTATTATTATTAACTTTTTACAAAAGGATTAAGATTAATATTAGTATTGCAAAATATTATAGATAAATGTTAGTATTTCTATTTGTATTATTTCATCATGATAATTACTAGTTATAATAATCTTTTTAAATTTTTCCTTAAAGTATATATGCAAGCGTATATATAAGTACTATATTGGCTTGACCTATATTTAAAATATTTTAGAACCCTATATGATTTTTACTAATATTTATCTAAATTATTGTTAATAATAAAATATGGTTTTATCTATAAAAATATGTGTTGACAAACATAGAGGTAGCCTAAAACGATTTTTGAGATTTTAGTATTTTTCAAAAGCAAATCTAGTCTTAAAATTATTATAAGTATTTTCAAAAACTAAGTTATATTTATTTTGCAAATTTCCTTGTTGGTTATTATCATCGTTGATCATGACTAATCACTTGTTCCTATTCTTTCGCGATTTCGGATCATTACGTTGACTATGGCTTGTGAACCATCAGGACTGTCGGAAACATCGCACCACCAGGCGTAATGACAGGCAAGACACCTTGCCTTTACTGTTTAAATTTCCTGCTCAATACCATGCATGCTTTTCTTTAGTTGTTTCTTTTAAATTATATGTAGATACAAATTACTATATTTTGTGCAATTGACTTAGAGTTAAGGGACCACCGTATGTTTAAGTGCATCTCATAAACTGTCACGATGTGCCACGGGTTGTGTGTGAGCTGCGAGTCGCATATAGCTTCGGACTTGCGTATCGACCGTACATCGGTGCGTAAAGGCCGTACGTTAGGATGTAACTGCTAATAGATTTTTGTAGAAGACTTGGCAGTTATTAAGGATTAAACAGTGTCGTGGAGGCGACGCATGTGTAGTATCATTGGGAGGGGGGAAGACAGTTATTAGCGTAGGGGATACCTGTTCAGTACACATATAGATTTGGGCCGATAGTGTCTCGGATGAGCGCTACTTACTGCCCCGGGGCCGATAGTTCTCGTATGAGAACTACTTTCTGCCCATAGTTGATAGTGCCTCTTATGAGCGCTACCTACTACTACTCTCTCTCCATCTATGCTGAACACTATAAGCTCCTGCGTAGAACGTTGTCTTCTCAAAGTATATATCACATAGAATGGTTAGGAACCTTTACGCATGTATATTTCTATTGAGCTCTTACTATTCAGTTTATGGCATGATATTATGTGTCTTGTTACGTCCCTCTGAGGACCTGGTTTTTCCCCAGGTGTGTGTTTTCGTGATTTCTTGCAGGTGCTCTAGCTAAGGCCATGGCTTGCGCTCTATTCCGTCGTGGTGATTACTCTTGGACTCGCCATTGCTCTCGCTTGCTAAATTCTTTCCTTGTATATTTTTTCATATTTAATTTGGTTGGTAGTGGACTTTGTCTCCGCCCAACTATTGTGTACTTGACAAACTCAAAGTTGCTTTATATCATTATTTAACTTTGTGGATGAGATTAGTTGTCTTGGATTACTACATTTACAGCTTATGTATATATACGAGGTCCATGTATTTCGTATGTATACAGCTGGCATGTCTACGTACTTGGTCCTACATATTTTGGGATTGGGGCGTTACATATTTTTGTGGTGGCCCATGCAGGTCTAAGTTTGCCGTTTCGGTTACATGACTGTACCGAACGGGCCTGCAGTATAGGATTAGAGTTTAGAATCTCATCCACCTACTTGACATCCTTCCTTGACTTCAAATTTCGAACTCTCGTTCGACCTCCTTGAATTGCATCTTGCTTGACTCCTTCCACCGTAAATTCTTAGTTCGTGTTTAGTAAGATGACTAAACTAGTATATGCCCATAGGTTAAACATGGCTAGATGGATTGCATTTGGCAACTAATATGCATGGAGATTTTATTTGAATTGTAGAGGAGTTTTATTTTTCTAGAAAGTATGATTTTTAGGATTAATCGATTTCAAGTTGGGTAGTAGCATATTACCGCCTTCAATGGATAGTTGGAATTTTATTTTGCCATTACAAGGTGGTATACACAAGAGGACAGAAAATAATTTTTATGAATTATGATTTTTGGAAATAGCGAAATAGTTTATGCTTTATTTGGGATACGAAACCGAATTGAGTAAACATCTTTAAATTGTGACCCATGATTACGATTTAGTTCAAGTTGGGATTGAATATGTTAAAGTTTATCTCGAATTTATTAAAGTATTTTAAAATTTTAAGTTATGATTTTGTAAAGAATATGAAGAGTTTATGATTTAAGGTTTATTAGAAAGCTTGAGGTTTTAAATTGATTCTACGATTTACGAATTATAAGTATTTAATTTTGAGCTTGAAGAGATAATGGTAAAAAAAAAAATTGTTGGAAATATTTTGGATGATATGAAATCGACTGGAAGGAAAAATTTAAATATTTAACATTGCTCATATGATCTATGATATATAAAGTTATGTAGATTTCGAGTTTAAAGCCTTGATTATGGATATTTAAATTTTGAGAAAAAAAAAGGAGAAGGAGAATTACTTTTGAAGAGTAGTTGTGACTTATTGGAAGCTAGATAGACACATTTGAAGGATATATGATTAAATTTGAGAGTTAATTAAATGTTCCATTTTGTAGTATGAAATTCAGTTGATAAACTTATTAAATGACGAGTTTAAGGTTTGGAGAAAAAAAATGATGATGAATTTATTTATTCGATTTGTGAATTAAGAGGATTGTTCTAGATTGACTAGAGATTTAAAATTTTTAGTTGACAGTCTAAGATAATTGAAATATTGGCGAAATATCTTGAAAATTTTATTGAAAAATTTGAAGGAACTTGAAGTTTTGGATTAGATCATATAGTGGTGAAGGACCAAGAAACAAGCAAGGTCCCCTAGTGAGATAGAAGTATTCCACATTAGATTGCCATGCCACCTATGACTATAATATTGCATATACACAAGTATAGTTAGTCAACGACCAAACCGATGAACATATCTTTGACTTACCCGACCTTCCCTCAAATCTAGATCATTATTTGTGACCGTCTAATTGTTTGAAACTTAGAATGAGTAGAGTCGTTCCCTTGACCATACCCTCATCTATGAGACTATTTTCTTTCTAGAAACTGTGTCCCTAACTTATCTTAACTTGATCGACGAGATTTTCTAATTTTCTTATTTCGTGCTTTAACCTTTTTAATTTTTTGCATTAATTAGTATCTTATGAAAATCCACTTTCTATTTTTGACCTATTGGTGTTCCCTATCATGACTTCAATATTTGGAGCACAACACTAGACTTTTCCTTCCCACAAATTTCATATGCAAGACCTAGACGAACTCACCTTCATGTAGATATATCATGTCCCACTAAAACCCGCCTCCTTGTACTCTATTTTCTTGATACGACTTTCTGGTCAAAAAGACTAAACTATAACAATTATCATGGTACCCAAAATATTTATGGCTTCAATTAGGAATTCAACCTCGAGTCAATTCATTCGACCCGATATAATTATGTTCTTCATAAAATGCTTAACCTTGTGGTATTTTGATTGCTTGACTCATTGTTCCATCACACTACTAGATTAACTCTTGTAAGTCGGGTAGAATACCTCACGATCTAACCAACCTTTTTCCTTGTGGACCATATTGATAGCTTCACTTAGACTATAGAATTTAGTGGACCGAGCCGCTTGTATAGGCCCGAACTTCGGACAAGACCCAGTTCTAAAGGATCTTGGACTATTTAATTTCCTTCATCATCCACTGCTTATATTTTTACTATCTTATGTTGCTATTATAATCTAGTTTTGCAAGCTTACTCTTTATCGAGCTTGTTCGTGACATGTTTATTGTGGGCGCCCACTAATACATTGTCTAATCAGAATCGACGTATTATGGTCTGATCAACCATAGTGCACTTGGTTCACTTTTTGTATATTGTTCAACGTGGATAGAGACATAGTTAAACTTGGCCCCGGAGTCTCATCCGCGACTGTTTTGGCAACTCTTTTTGGAACTTATCCAGTCGTCTTTGAACCACACATTTGAATTCGATAATGCCTTCTTCGAACTCTTTATGTTTGCCTTTCGCCTGTTTTAGAAAGACAAACACCCGTACTTGATATTCTCTTAGTTGTCCACTGTCTATTGCCAAGATAGTTAGCCAGTTACCAACCAATTTGACTGTAACCCCATCTTGAATTAACCATCCTCCTCGTGACACTAGATTCATTATCATCATTCATGAGACTCAAGAATGAATCAAACCAATTCCTTCATCAAACCTAAACCCAAACGACCATGTTTTCTCAAGGAACCATACCTCCCAAAGTCCCTAAGTTATTCTTTTTGATCTACCCAATGCCTTAATAATTCTTGAATTGTGTTATCATGATTGGTTTAGCTAGCAACCCTCGTCCATTACCTTATTTGTGAATTATTTTCCTATCTAACAAATTCATGACTTTCTAATTGCACATTTATGCTAAACACCGCTTCCTTGCCTCGCCAAATAAATTGTTCATACTTTCTTATTCATTAAACTCTTGTACCTCACCTATTCCTAAATTTCGAGGAAGAAATTCTTTTAAGTTGGGTAGGATGTAAAGCCCCTAAATTTTATATATTTATTTTATTATATTTTGGTACTGATTTAAAATTTGTTATTTTACGTCGCGTAGTCGTATTTTACGTCACGCACAAAGTTTTATTTTTTGGTAATTGCTCGACGAATGCGAATGTGTCGAGGAACATATGTTAGAAAAATATTATAAATTTTATAAATATTTTTATTTTGTATAAAAAGGTTATTCTATTCATCGTTTACAAATAAATGCTGATTTGGAAATTTTGGGTTAATATTTCGCGAAATGTAAATTTTGCTTATTAATAAATTTTATTATTTACAAAAGCTAGTTTATGGTTTAATATTTAAGTATTTATAGTGATTTTCGAAATTAATTATTTCCATAAATATTTAACTATGAAAATAATATTTGAGATCTTGTCTACTTAATATTTGATTAAACATGGTAAATTAAATTGCAAAAGATTTTTATTGGCTTTATTTAAAAATATTTTAAATTAAGTATGGGATTAATTTGGATTTGAAATTTATTTGAATTGGTTTTAAATCGATTTAAATTAATAGGGGAATTATCTAATTGGGATTTAAATCATCCCAATCCCTATCCAACTGGGAATTTCCACATCCTATAAATAGGCAGGTACTCCTCCAATTTCTCCACAACAACCCAATGTGCATCGTGTCTGTGCCTCATCTCCTCCACTAAATTTTTCCATACAAATACAATAATCTCCGTGTCCGACAGCTCCGGACACCGACTCGTCCCGTGTCTCGCAGGACACGTTACCGACTTCCCATGCCGACGAACCTCCAACCCACAAATCGTGTCCCTGTGTCTGTGTCCCCGCTCATCATCACCACCACCGTCACCCCTCGCTGCCGCAACCACCATGCTTCTTCCCGACACAACCAAAACATCAACACCACCTGCTGCCAACCCCGACGTCCATCACAGCACCACCACCACCTTCGTCGTCATCACCACCCCACCGTAACCCGACCCCCGACTCCACCAGAACGCCGCCGACACCATCGACAGAAGTAAG
The DNA here is from genome assembly GCA_029216955.1 of Iris pallida. Lineage (NCBI taxonomy): Eukaryota > Viridiplantae > Streptophyta > Magnoliopsida > Asparagales > Iridaceae > Iris > Iris pallida. The sequence goes on from JANAVB010008799.1 coordinate 4,953,196, forward strand.
AAAAGGATGAAGGGAAAGAAACCCTCATCGGAATTTCTCCGCGTGGCCGTCTCCCTCAGATCCACGCCTCCGCAGCGATCTTCCCGCTCCTTCCCGCTCCGCACCGGAGCAGCAGTGGCGGAGTCGCCCGCGTCCGAAGTCGCTCCGCCCTTCCGTGCACACCAGATCTGGACCGCCATCGCGATCCACCCGCGCCGGGCTACTCAGCCGCCCGCCGCTCCACTTCCCGACACCGGCGCCCATCCGTCGGAGTCCTCCGGTGCCAACCGAACGCCGTACTCCCCGTCGCCGGCCGAACTTGGCGCCCAGCGCCTCCGCGCAGTTCCCCGGTGAGCACCGCTCCTCTTCCGGCGCCTTCCTCCGCCCGATCGCGACTCCTCCTCCGCCTCTCCGCCTAATCCCGACCGCCGACCACACTGGGCCGCACGCGCGCCCGCACGCAGCCATCCACCGCGCGGTCGCCGCCTCCGTCCCTTCCGCGTGGCAAGCCGGCCCGACCAAGCTCCTTCAGGAGCGGCCTCCCTCCGCGAGGATCTCCGCCGACCACCGCGCCCAAGGCCGCGCCCTGATCGTCGGTCACCGGCCGGAGCTCCTCAGGTGAGCTTCCCGATTCCCCCTTCCCTCTTTTTCTCTCTCTCGCTCGCACTGTGTATTTGGGGAGGAAGTTAAAAAGTTTTCTTTTTTACTGTTATTAAAAGTAATTATTATTGTTATTATTATTATTAGTATCATTATATTATTATTATTATTACTATCATTACTAATAGTATTATCATCATTATTCTTCTTATTATTATTATAGTTTTGTTATTATTATTATTCTTTATGAGCCATTATTATTATTTATTATCATTATTATTATTATCATTATTATTATTATTATTAACTTTTTACAAAAGGATTAAGATTAATATTAGTATTGCAAAATATTATAGATAAATGTTAGTATTTCTATTTGTATTATTTCATCATGATAATTACTAGTTATAATAATCTTTTTAAATTTTTCCTTAAAGTATATATGCAAGCGTATATATAAGTACTATATTGGCTTGACCTATATTTAAAATATTTTAGAACCCTATATGATTTTTACTAATATTTATCTAAATTATTGTTAATAATAAAATATGGTTTTATCTATAAAAATATGTGTTGACAAACATAGAGGTAGCCTAAAACGATTTTTGAGATTTTAGTATTTTTCAAAAGCAAATCTAGTCTTAAAATTATTATAAGTATTTTCAAAAACTAAGTTATATTTATTTTGCAAATTTCCTTGTTGGTTATTATCATCGTTGATCATGACTAATCACTTGTTCCTATTCTTCCGCGATTTCGGATCATTACGTTGACTATGGCTTGTGAACCATCAGGACTGTCGGAAACATCGCACCACCAGGCGTAATGACAGGCAAGACACCTTGCCTTTACTGTTTAAATTTCCTGCTCAATACCATGCATGCTTTTCTTTAGTTGTTTCTTTTAAATTATATATAGATACAAATTACTATATTTTGTGCAATTGACTTAGAGTTAAGGGACCACCGTATGTTTAAGTGCATCTCATGAACTGTCACGATGTGCCACGGGTTGTGTGTGAGCTGCGAGTCGCATATAGCTTCGGACTTGCGTATCGACCGTACATCGGTGCGTAAAGGCCGTACGTTAGGATGTAACTGCTAATAGATTTTTGTAGAAGACTTGGCAGTTATTAAGGATTAAACAGTGTCGTGGAGGCGACGCATGTGTAGTATCATTGGGAGGGGGGAAGACAGTTATTAGCGTAGGGGCTACCTGTTCAGTACACATATAAATTTGGACCGATAGTGTCTCGGATGAGCGCTACTTACTGCCCCAGGGCCGATAGTTCTCGTATGAGAACTACTTTCTGCCCATAGTTGATAGTACCTCTTATGAGCGCTACCTACTACTACTCTCTCTCCATCTATGCTGAACACTATAAGCTCCTGCGTAGAACGTTGTCTTCTCAAAGTATATATCACATAGAATGGTTAGGAACCTTTACGCATGTATATTTCTATTGAGCTCTTACTATTCAGTTTATGGCATGATATTATGTGTCTTGTTACGTCCCTCTGAGGACCTGGTTTTTCCCCAGGTGTGTGTTTTCGTGATTTCTTGCAGGTGCTCTAGCTAAGGCCATGGCTTGCGCTCTATTCCGTCGTGGTGATTACTCTTGGACTCGCCATTGCTCTCGCTTGCTAAATTCTTTCCTTGTATATTTTTCCATATTTAATTTGGTTGGTAGTGGACTTTGTCTCCGCCCAACTATTGTGTACTTGACAAACTCAAAGTTGCTTTATATCATTATTTAACTTTATGGATGAGATTTAGTTGTCTTGGATTACTACATTTACAGCTTCTGTATACATACGAGGTCCATGTATTTCGTATGTATACAGCTGGCATGTCTACGTACTTGGTCCTACGTATTTTGGGATTGGCGCGTTACACGGGGTTTAATCGGTCCTGCCTCTATTGGGCAAAATAGTAAATTGTAACCGGATGGCACGGTTATTAAAAATTCAGCCCTGTCTCTCATGGGCTAAGTGAACTAAGTCTCACATACTCAATTCGTATGGCCCTACGAATGAGTTTATATACTGATCAGCTTTGGTTATAATTATGTTGCGGAACTATTTAAGTGATATTCGGATTGTTCTCCTCCGCCCAATGCTTTCTAACTAGCATTCACAACCAATGTAATTTATTATCTTAAAATTTATTATGCTCTGTTGTACTATCTATTTCATCAATAGACAATTTATGTAGCTAAGATGCTAGGGCGCATCTTGTATATATCAATTTGAATAGTTCTCGAAAATCAGGTATTCCGAATTATCATTTAGATATGGAATTACCGAGTAAGAAAATATACTCATAAAATTGGCACAGGGCAGGATTATAGAAAAGTTAAATTAAGTTGCACTTGCGTGTCACGTGTCCGTGTCCTACGCATCCTAGGCCCCTTCTAGGTTGTCTTCTAGTTATTTAATTATAAGAGGATTTTTTTAGGTAATTTCTAGGTTTATGAGAATAAACCAATTCCTCTAAAAGTCGAGAATTTGGTTATCTTTGGAATTTTCGAAAATTTCAGTAGAGTCTTATTTGTAATCGTTGACTCCGAAAAATTCACAAGAGATAAAATATGATAATTGGGTACGCCGACCCCTTCGGTGGAGCAACCCTCAACACCGGTACCACGCAATTTATATTTATGTATTTTCGGGTACGCGAACCCCTTCGGTGGAGCAACCCTCGACACCAGAACTTACGCAATTATTTTATATACAATTAAATTTATAGTTTCCTTACCTTAGCAAGCAATTATGCAATCAAGCAATTTATTTTGATCCTTTCCTTTCTAAAAGCTATCCAAAACGAATTGGTTAGTAATACAATGATACCAAGGCATAAAATTTCAACTTATCACATACTAAATAATTCTATGTACTTGTGATATTGGTTAAATTAAATCTAAAAGTACAAATTAAACTCATGTCGCAATATACCAAAATTTAGCTTCTTAAAGACACAAAAGAAGTTTTAAATTGAAGATTTACAAGTGTATGATTACCTTATCATATAGGAACTTAAAATTCCCATTTTGACTAAATAATGAAGTCCAAATCTATTAAATAAGGGTATTTTTCAATGCGGACATAATTGACCTAATATGTTAAAATTGAACACTAATTCATATGTATACATATCAAGCAAAGGAATACAAAATCCATATATATTATCCTTTTTGGTGTATGGGTTGAATTCCTAAGTTGTTCAAAACTTATAAGTGTGCATAATGATATAAATTCATGAATGTGCATCTGCGTATTGTGTCAAAGTGTATATATATATATATATATATATATATATATATATATATATATATATATATAGTCCAATTTATGTGTCCATGCATATATATACAATTCATGGTTGTATCCACACATGAATTGTATATATATGCATTGACACATAAATTGGACAATATATATATATATATATATATATATATATATATATATATATATATATATATATATATATATATATATATATATATATATATATATATATATAATCACAACAAAATTTAGATGTAAAGTGTCCATAATTTTTCTACCAAATTTAAGCTCATATACACCTTACAATTTCATAAGATTGGATTTTATCAATAGTGTTCATAATCTCCAGAATTGAATCTAAACCACTTTAATTCAAAATAATTAAAAGAGCCAAATTTAAAACAATTTCAAGAGGAGAGGGGAAGAGGACTTGCCTTGGTTGATGAAAACCTAGTTGTTTCCCAACTTTTCCCTATTATGACCCAAATCAAAAGTTTGAGATTATATAAATAACCTAAATTTGACATAGAATTGAAATTGAAAGAGAAAGGAGAGGAAAATGAGGGATTTTACCTAGGTTTTGGGAAGTGGAAGAGGAGGAGAAGATGGTGCTCGAAGGGGGGGTGGCCAGCGGTGGTGACCGGCGGCGGTGGCGGTGGCCGACGGTGGCAGCAGCCGCAGCAACAGTAGCAGTAGCGGTAGCAGCAACAACAACAGCAAGGAGCAGTGGCAGCAGTGAGAGGGAGGGGAGAGGGTAGTTTTTGTGTGTGTGGAGGAAGGAGAGGAAGAAGAAATAGAGGTAGAAGAAGAGGTAAGGGTTTAGGTGTCATGAGAAGAGGGTTTTCTTCTCATGCACCAAAGCCATATTGCAAGTTATGTGCCACCTATTCTAGGAACTTGACACCTAATCTCATATAAGTGCTACTTATTCACACATGTGGACACCTAATCCCTAATGAGTTGGCAAGTTGTTTATGCAATTGCAAAAGTTCACTACCAAAATACAGTAAATTAGCGACGGAACATTAGCGACGGATATTGTCCGTCGACGATAGCGACGGCTTTGTGGCAACTAGCCGACGGAGTACCGACGACAAGCCGTTACATTTTTTATTTTATTTTTAGGGGGAGAAAATGTCGCTCATCCGTCGCTAGGGCGTCGGAGATATAGCGACGGATATTTATCCGTCGCTATACAGTCGATTATTTGGCGGGAATTGTGGAGAGAATTGGTAGGACAGTTCTTCGACTACGTAGCGACGGATATTCCATCGGCAAGCATCAAAAAGAGCGACTAACAGTCGACGGATAAAAATTCGTCGCTAGTCCGTCGCTAAATATATGTTCCAGACTTAAATTGAAATGACGGGGGAAACTTTTCATATTCCCCCCAAATTCACTCTCTCCTCTCTCTCTCTCTCTCTCTCTCCCGCGGCTTCGGTGATCGGCGTCGGCGTCCTCTCCTCTCTCTCTTCCGAAGGTAATCCCCTCTCTCTCTCTCTCGATCTCTCTCTCGATCTCTCGCGGTGTCGTAGGGGCAGCGGGGGCGGCGGGCTTGGGGCGGGGGCGTCGGAGGCTGGGCGGCGGGGGGCGGCGGTGGGCGGGGGGTTGTGGGTGGCGGGGCTGCGGGGGGCGGCAGGCTTGGGGCGGGAGCGTCGGGGGCTGGGCGGCGGGCTTGGGTCGGCGGACTTTGGTCGGGGGCGATGGGGGGCTTTGCTTCTCAAATTCATCTGAGTTTATATATTGGCTAAATAATGTGTTATCCATATTGGATGTTATCTATTAGTTTGGTGGTATTTGGATTAGTAAATGTGAATATGGAGTTTGGGTTCATGGTGTATATGTTTACTGTGTCAAGGACAGTGCGAGTTCTCCATCTGCCTTCTTTGTTAAGAATATCCTTGGGACATTCGCTTCACCTGTGAGACCCGTCTCACTGTATCGGTATTTTATACGGATACGTGTTTATTTGAGCCGTATTTCGTATTTATCGATTTGCGTGATATTTTAAAATTTTTCTAAGTGTAGGATTTTTATGACTTGGTTTAACTTGGATTTGGTTTTATTTGGTTCGGTTCCACTTTGACTTGGTTTGGTTTGGTTTAGTTTGGTTTCTCATGAGATGAGGTATATGGCTTAGATTGAGTGGAGAGGAATGAATGGTGGAGATCACTTGAGCTTGTTATATAAGCCACTTTTTCTCTCTCCCTCCTCATTCACCCTCATTCATTTCTTTTCCACCAAACCCTAGCCATTAGAGAGAGGCAAGTACACCTTGTCGAACCTTGAACAAATTTATTTCTGTTTGTTCCATCTTCTTCCTTGTATGATTCTAAGCATCTTTAGAACTTGGAGTTTTCGGTTTTACCGAGTGGATTATTGTAGATCTAGCTTGTGGTATTTTTGGTTTTCATGGGTTTTTGTCTGTCAAACTTGTATATTTTTGTCAACTGATGGTTCCATGTTGTAGAGAATTTCATTCTACCCAAATTTGACCCGTAAAAGTTTGGATTTGGGTTCCTATTGTTGTTTGGTGGAGCATGGAGGCCATGGTATTTTTTATGGGCATGTTCTCTGTGGGAGCCATTAATTTCACTTTTGGCCGCATGAGCATTTTATCTTCTGGCCGTATGAGTATTAATTGCATGACCTTTTTTTAGTTGCTTGCATGCAATTGCATGCAACTTGTCTGAGCCGCATGGCCGTTAAAATATTTGCCGGCCACGTGCAAGTGTTTATTTATTGGCCGCATGGCTCAATTGCAGGATGAGCCGCATATGCCCCTCCAATTAATTGTGTGAGCCACATGGCCCATTAATTAATTGCTTAGCCGCATGCCCTTTTATTTTGCATGCACTGGTAGCCGCACGAATAATTGTGGCCGCATGGAATATAACATGGCCGCATGGAATGCAATTCCATGCATTAGCATTCAATGCATTTACTAATGCATTAGCAATTAAACCTGGCCGCATGGAATGCAATTCCATGCATTAGCATTCAATGCATTTACTAATGCATGAGCATTCAATGCATTTACTAATGCATTAGCATTAATGTCTAAACACATCTGGCCGCATACATGGATTAGCTTGCTTGCTTGGCCCTTTATTTAATGCATTAAATTGATTGGTTTGCTTGCTTTTTTTTTTTGCATGCATAAGAGTATTAATATATTATAGCTTGCATGCTTTTGCATGCATGCTGTTACTTAGAAAATTTTATGGCCATTTATATTTTGGCCGCATGGCCCCTTCCACTTGCATGGCTTACTAAATTATATATAATCAGTGGCATGGCCGCATGGACATTGTACTTTTGGACCTTGCATTTAATATTGGCCGCATGGCTTTCTTGAGCTACATATACTTGCATGATATATTATAATACTTGTCATCATTGCTTGGCCACGTGAAACTTTTCTTACTGCATTAATTGTTGGGTCCCACATGGCCTCTGTACTTGAGCGGCCACGTGCCCTTTTCTTTTGCTTGAGTGGATGCTTGCATTTATTGCGGGTCCCACTCTCTTTGTCTTTTCTGATTGTATGAATATTTCTTGCTGGCCGCATGGCCCCTTCAGTTGTTTTCTGGTCGCATAAGCTTTGGCTGGCCGCATGGGTGGCTCTCCCACTCTCTTTGGCCGCATGTATGTTCTCCCACTTTTGGGCCGCATGGGGTCCACTTTGATTGTTTAAATGTTTTTATTTGCCTGAATTGTGGTCAGAATTTCTTTCCACTCCCAACATGAAAGTTGTAGAGTTTTTCCTTGGCTTCAAGAATATATATTATATTATTATTTAATTATCACTTGTATGTTTGTGCTATTAATTTAAGTGTGTTCTCTGACACGATGGTGACCCGTTGAGGTGCACTTTTGACAATGACATGACATGATAGTGACCTGCCGTGGTGCACTCTTGACAAATAGACTTGACATGATAAATTGACATGATAATTCTTGATAGTGGCCCGCCGTGGCGCACTCCTGACATGATAAACCTAACGTGATATATCTTGATAAGCTGTTGCGACGGCTACTTGACACGACAGGAATGAATGACCTGGACACCGTAGACGATTGTGCTTGTACAAATGAACCAGTCTTGTCTTGCATCATGTCTAGGACTGGGACCCCTGAGTACCACGGTCAGGGATGCCCACTGAAATCGAATAAGGCTAATAACTAGAATAATTCAGTAGTCATGAGATATTTCCCCAGGTACAGGCGATCCCGTTATCCCGGCCACAATTGTTTGGACTTGTAGCCTGCCGTCGAGTAGGGCACATTTCCAGCCCACTGTCATGTAGGGCACTTCATGAAACAATTTCTACGCACACTGTCATGTGTTGCACACCAAGCTACCTAATAATTATTGATAACTGCTTAATGAATCCAAGTCGCCTGGATAACCTGGATTAGCTGCAGGGCTTGTGGCTGGAGGAACATCTCATTGCATATTGCTAGTAACTAGGCATGTGATAACCCTAGTTAGTTAAAGTATCAAACCGTACTTATTGCTTGGCCGTGAATGTTGGATGGAGTTCAGTCTGTCTAGTCTTGTCTTGATCTTGTACATGATTGTTACATGTCCTGATTTCTTATTTTATCTTGCCGATAAATGGTGAGAGAAACCAAGTTCTGTTCAGACGAAGGGTTACAACCCCGGTCCTTGTTTGGTTTACGGGTTGTAACCTGGTTATCTGAATAGTCCCATGGTTATCCCATCGTATATCACCTTCCCAATCTAAGCCTTATCTAGATCCAGTTCCTAATTGTTCCAGATTAATGATTGCAATGATGGTCACTCTAATGTATTATACTCTGTATTGTCACTCTATGATTGTCACTTAATGATTATCACCTCTAGCAATAAATGATCAGAGACCAAGTTCTGTTCAGGCGAAGGGTTACAATCCCGGTCCTTGTTTGGTTTAAGGGTTGTAACCTGGCTTCCGGAACAATACCTTCGTCCTCTCTTCGTATATTGCCTTGTTCTATTTATTTAACATGTTCTCCAGTTTACTTTATGTCAAATGATAAATTACTTACTGTCTTACTATGTTCGGGATAAGTATATTGGTACTGCACGAATCTCGATCCTCCTTTACTTATTGCTTTCTCTCCCTGTTGATTGCCTATGATTGCTGGTTTTAAGTTCATAGTTCGGCCTCCTTTGTGGTAATTGCTATTTGGGGTCTGACCCCACTGGTTTTGCATGGCCAGGTTCTAATAGAAGAGCCCGAAGGATCTACCGCACCATCTACTCGACGGTGACCAGCCGGAGCACCAGAGTGCCTCAGTGGGTTGCTTTTTCATCCTCCCACTGATATGTAAATTCTTCTCTTGTAACGTTTAGTCCCGAACACGTGTTTAGCTCGTGTTTTGGTATTTACCTTGATATTGTAGCCTACGGGCATAAACATGATATGTGTATTCTAGACTATAGCTAGTCCTTATCATGTACGACTAAAACTCTAGCTAGTCATCAGTTCTGTGGTACTGGCTTCATGATCAGTCATGTATATATGGTTCGGGACGCCTTACTATTGTATGTATGATGATCGTACTCCTTGCTCTTGTATAATTGCCTGTGATTGAGATACTTAGGATTGTTAAACCTTAGGATTGACTGATGGCTTATAGAGTAACCCCTATGTCTTGACAGCTTATACGTGATTTCAGAGTATTAACGTACTTTGGGATTACGTAGCTGGCTATGTCTGTCCCCGCTCTCCGGTATTCTGGTTCTGGGGTGTGACATCACCAAAGTCACTGAATAAGTGAAGTTTTTCCTAGAAAATCGACCCTTAGAGTGTATCAGTTGTGTGCTTCTATATAGATGTATATATCTATACATCTAACTGTGATATACATATGTGTATGTGTGCTTTAGAGAGTGAGGAATGAAGGCAGGCCTACCATGCCTATTAGCATACAGGACGGCTTGGGGTGTAATGTGTGAGTGTAGGCATGGTAGGAAATATAGGTAATGCTAGTGTAACTAGACTAAGGTAGTGCTTGCTAGATAGTAAGGACACTCTAGTATCATAACCAAGTTAATTTTAGCCTAGATATTTAGGATATAGCTCCCATATCCTAGAAGTGGACTCTTACAATTTAGAAATAGATAGATTGACTCAGTTTGATTAATTGACCTATAATGACTCTAAAACTTGATTTGCTGCTGCAAGCATATATACAACACCACAAAAATATTTACTGACTCGTCAAGTTGAACCGTGTATAACATGCTCGACGCTTAAGAGGAATCATTTCGACTTAGTAGACTATCGAAGAATCGGTATCGGACTATCGGTATCGGTATCGGTATCGGTATCGGTATCGGTATCGAACTATCGGACTATCGGTATCGGTATCGACTATCGGTATCGCTAGCGGACTATCAGACTATCGGACTATCGATATCGGTATCGAACTATCGGTATCGGTATCAGTATCGCACTATCGGTATCGGACTATCAGTATCGGTATCGCACTATCGGTATCGGTATCGAACTATCGGTGTCGGTATCGAACTATCGGTATCGAACTATTAGTAACAACTGTACTTAGATTTTTCTCTTCTCGAGCTAGAATACCAGCGGATCCACCAGTTACATGATTATATACTAATTCTGTTTAGTTTGTCTTACTATACAGATTTTTACATCCAATCTGTGATGGATCGTTATTTTGTTGATCGTACATGGATGTACAAACGACAACACGATAGCAGAATAGGTGTGAGTAACGATTTTCAGGCAGGCGTGGAAGTGTTTCTTAAGTATGCAATGAGCAAAGCTCAGTTTATGGACGGTAACAAAATCAAGTGTCCATGTCGTAATTGTCGCAATAGACGTTACGAAGAAGTGCTGAGTGTAAGAGATCATTTGACCCGTAAGGGTTTCGTACGTAATTACGGCCTGTGGTCATCGCAAGGTGAACTATATGCGGAAAGACAGGTTGCGAATGCTGCTACTTATGCTTTTGATGATAACGCTGCAGCGGATTTTGTCGTCGATGACGACGAATGCTCTGTTGATTATGGAGACGTGCAGAACCTTGCACGAGATATGGTGTATGACGCGGCAGGGCCTAATTTTGATCCGGAGGATCCTAATCCCGAGGCGAAGGAGTTCTATGATATGTTTCAGGATGCTGAAACTTCTTTATATCCTGGTTGTGAGCCACATTCCGTACTGTCAGTGACGATGCGGTTGTTGAACATAAAATCCGATTTTAACTTGCCACAAACTTGCTATGATCGGATTACACAACTAATGAAGGAGGTGTTACCGAAGAAATCAAAAGAGCTTCCAAAAAACTTCTACAAGTCGAAGATGATGGTCCGACAACTGGAACTGGGGTACGACAAGATAGATTGTTGTCGCAACGGATACATGCTGTACTACAAGGAGAACGAGGATATAGAAAGTTGCAGCTTCTGTAATACGGATCGTTACAAGCCAGTCAGGGGAAAAGGAAAGTCAACTAGAAAACGACGTCCTTACAAGTATATGCATTATTTGTCGATCACGAAGCGCTTGCAGAGGATGTATATGTCTCAGAATACAGCAGAACACATGACGTGGCACAACGAAAAACGCACAAAGGACGATGGAAAATTGTCACATCCTTCGGATGGAGAGGCGTGGAAATATTTCGATTTTTGCCATCCAGATTTTGCTGCAGAGCCTAGAAATGTACGCATGGGGCTATGTGTCACGCCCCAGAACCAGAATACTGGACGGAGGCGTACACAGCCAGCTACGCAATCCCAAAGTACGTTAATACTCTGAAATCACGTATAAGCTGTCAAGACATGGGGGTTACTCTACAAGCCATCAGTCAATCCTAAGGTTTAACAATCCTAGGTATCTCAATCACAGACATTATACAAGAGCAAAGAGCACGATCATCATACATACGATAGTAAGACGTCCCGAACCATATATACATGACTGATCATGAAGCCAGTACCAAAGAACTGATGACTAGCTAGAGTATTAGTCGTACATGATAAGGACTAGCTATAGTCTAGAATACACATATCATGTTTATGCCTGTAGGCTATAATGTCAAGGAAAATACCAAAACATGAGCTAAACACATGCTTGGGGCTAAACGTTACAAGAGGTGAATTTACATATCAGTGGAAGGATGAAGAAGAAACCCACTGAGGCACTCTGGTGCTCCGGCTGGTCACCGTCGAGTAGATGGTGCGATAGATCCTTCAGGCTCTTCTATTAGAACCTGGCCATGCAAAACCAGTGGGGTCATACCCCAAATAGCAAGTACCACAAAGGAGGCCGAACTATGAACTTAAAACCAGCAATCATAGGCAATCAACAGGGAGAGAAAGCAATAAGTAAGGGAGGATCGAGATTCGTGCAGTACCAATGCACTTATCCCGAACATAGGAAGACAGTAAGTAAATCATCATTTGACATAAAGTAAACTGGAGAACATGTTAAATAAATAAAGCCAGGCAATATACGAAGAGAGGACGAAGGTACTGTTCCGGAAGCTAGGTTACAACCTTTAAACCAAACAAGGACCGGGATTGTAACCCTTCGCCTGAACAGAACTTGGTCTCTGATCATTTATTGCTATAGGTGACAATCATTAAGTGACAATCAGAGAGTGACAATACAGAGTATAATACATTAGAGGGACAATCATTGCAACCATTATCCTGGAACAATTAGGAACTGGATCTAGACAAGACTTAGACTGGGAAGGTGATATACGATAGGATAACCATGGGACTATTCAGATAACCAGGTTACAACCCGTAAACCAAACAAGGATCGGGGTTGTAACCCTTCGTCTGAACAGAACTTGGTTTCTCCTACCATTTATAGGCAAGATAAAATAAGAAATCAGGACATGTAACAATCATGTACAAGATCAAGACAAGACTAGACAGACTGAACTCCATCCAACATTCACGGCCAAGAAATAAGTACAGCTTGATACTTTAACTAACTAGGGTTATCACAAGCTTAGTTACTAACAAAATACAATGAGATTTCCAAGTCCAGTTACCCGCCTGCTGCTACCCGAGTGACCCCAGTAAAAGAAAAACAAGTATAGCAGACACACTGTAGTAAGATACATGTGTCCTAAAGAGGTGCCCCACTCGACGGCGGACTGGAAATGTGCTCATCATGACAGATAGCTCCAAGTCCCATGTATATATATTATATAAGGCCGGGTCAAAGGGACAACAGGTAACTGGGAAAGTCTCTTCATGAACTACTGTATTATTCTAGTTATTAGCCTTAGCCATTTACAGTAGGTATCCCTGACCGTGGTACTCAGGGGTTCCCGTCCTAGACATGATGCAAGACAAGACGGGTTTTTGTAAAAGCACAATCGTCCACGGTGTCCAGGTCATTCATACTGGTCATGTCAGGTTAGCCGTCGTAACAGTATTTCAAGGAGTATCATGTCAGGTTTATCATGTCAAGAGTGCACCACGGCGGGCCACTGTCAAGAATTATCATTATTACTTATTCAAGAGTGCGCCACGACGGGCCACTATCATGTTATGTCATTTGTCAAAAGTGTACCACAATGGGTCACCACCTTGTTAAGCAATTCATTATTAAAGAAATAACAAGCTATTAAGTGGGTCATCGCAATTCAGGCCAAAACAGAAAATGTACACTGTGATTATAAGCTCTATATTAAGATGAGAGAACTTGCAATAAAATAATTAAATAACATATTCTTGAAGCCAAGGAAAAGATTTACAACTTTTATGTTGGGAGGGGAAGAAATTCTGACCACAAATCAGGCAAATAAAACATTTAAACAATCAAAGTGGACCTCATGCGGCCCAAAAGTGGGAGAACAAACATGCGGCCAAGGAGAGTGGGAGGCCACCCATGCGGCCAGCCAAAGCTTATTCGGCCAGAAAATAACTGAAGGGGGCCATGCGGCCAGCAAAAAATATTCATACAACCAGAAAAGACAAGGAGAGAGAGGAAACCACAATAAATGCAAGCTTCCACTCAAGCAAAAGAAAAGGACACGTGGCCACTCAAGTATTGGGGCCATGTGGCCTAAAATTACATGGATACAAACCTTGTGGGATCCTACTACAATTAATGCTAGTATGCCATGTGGCCAAGAATAATAAATAGGCCATGTAGCCAAGAGTAGATGAGGTGGGGGCCATAAGGCAAATACTCAATATATAAGCCATGCGGCTACAGTGTTCCTTATGCGGCCAGGTTAGATTGCCAATACAAGCAGAATGCTGAGAGCATTAAATGCCAAGTGAGGTTCCCATATGCGGCCAAGAATAATAATCCATGCGGCCATGAATTGCTAAGCATGCAAATACATGCAAGCTAAATATATAAAAATGTTTGCAACATGCAAGCATTTAATACTTGCAAGGCCATATGCGGCCAATAATTACAAATGGCCCTGCAGCCATATATGCTAGGCCATATGCGGCTGAGATTAATATTTTTAAGCATGCAAGCTGCCATTAAATTTACGTGGCCATGCGGCTATGAATTAATCAATGCATGGCCAACTACTTAAAGCAACTCCATGCGGCTATGAATTAAAGTAATGCATGGCCAACTACTTAAACATGCAAGTAATGCATGTAAGCTTAACTAAGAGCCATATATAAATAAGCATGGGAGTTAATGCAAGTTAATACAATTATTATAATCATGCACCTACGCATGCAGAGCCATATATATATAAGCATGCATATGCATGCAAGCTAGAATGGAAAGGCTTGCTAACGCATGTGCTGATACATGCAAGCTAAAATGGAAAGGCCATGCAAATATTATTAAATACATGCAAGCTAGTATTTAGCAAGGGCCATGCGGCTAGCTGCATTGTATGCGGCCAAGCACACTTTTGTGCATGCGGCCAAGCTAATTAATTAATGCATGCATGCAAAAGCATGTCCATGTGGCCAAGCATTCACTATTGGCCTATGCGGCCAAGAAATTCTCTAATGGCCATATGCGACCATACAATTCTCTTAAATAAATAATAATAATAATAATAATAATAATAATAATAATAATAATAATAATAAGCCATGCGGCCAGGAATTGAACAAAGGCCATATGCGGCTAACAAACAATTGACCATGCAATTAATGCTACTGCATGCAAGCAAAATAAAAGGCCTTGCAATTAATGCAAGCACATGCTTGCAAATGCATGCAATTAGTAGAAGCAAGGAAATGCTCATGCGGCTGAGAGTACAATTAATGGCCCCCACAGAAAACATGTCCATAAAAATACCATGACCTCCATGCTCCACCAAACAACAATAGGAACCCAAATCCAAACTTTCATGGGTCAATTTTGGGTAAAATAAAATTCTCTACAACATGGAACCATCAGTTAGCAAAAAAATAAGCAAGTTTAACAGGTCAAAGCCCATGAAAACCAAAATTTCCACAAAGCTAGATCTACCACAATCCACCCGGTAAAATCAAAAACTCTAAGTTCTAAACATGCTTAAAATCATGCAAGGAAGAAGATGGAACAAACAAAAATAAATTTGTTCAAGGTTCGGCAAGGTGTACTTGCCTCTCTCTCTCTAATGGCTAGGGTTTGGTGGAAAAGAAATGAATGAGAGTGAATGAGGAGGGAGACAGAAAAAGTGGCTTATATAACAAGCTCAAGTGATCTCCACCATTCATTCCTCTCCACTCAATCTAAACCATACACCTCATCTCATAAGGAACCAAACTAAACCAAACCAAGTCAAAGTGGAACCGAACCAAATAAAACCAAATCCAAGTTAAACCAAGTCATGAAAATCCTACACTTAGGAAAATTTTTAAATATCACGCAAATCGATAAATATAAAATACGGCTCAATTAAACACGTATCCGTATAAAATACTGATATAGTGAGACGGGTCTCACACTATGTTCTGATGGCTTCGCCCCTTTTGCGCAGTCAGGATCTTAATACTCCTGCTGGCCGGTCATTCTGACCCCTTACAATCTGCCACCATAGATGTGTATGAAGACTCCTTATATGTTCTCGACAGCTATCATACCGGGTCCCAAAAATCTGACGAAGAATATCGATATATATTTACAGCCGTTGGTGGATGAGCTAAAACAGCTGTGGGAGATCGGCGTCATGACCTATGATATTTCTAGGAAACAGAACTTTCAGATAAGAGCTTCACTGATGTGGACAATTAATAATTTTCTCGCATACGGTATGCTGTCGGGATGGAGTACTCACGGCACCATGTCTTGTCCGATATGCATGCAAAATAGTAAGGCGTTCCGCCTTAAGCATGGAGAAAAAACTTCTTTCTTTGATTGTCATCGTCAATTTCTGCTCGCGAGTCATCCTTGGAGAAAGAACAAGGACGCATTCAGAGCTGGAAAACAAGAATTTTTTCATCCGCCTGCCAGATTGTCGGGATACGATATTTGGAAAGATGTAAATGACTTGCCCACTGTAATGGAAGATCCATCGAACAATCGTGTCGATGGGTTCGAATAAACCCATAACTGGACCAAACGGAGTATCTTCTGAGACTTGCCTTATTGGAAAGCTAATCTTATAAGGCATAATCTTGATGTTATGCATATCGAAAATAATGTGTTCGATAATGTCTTCAATACCGTCATGGATATTAAAGGAAAGATGAAGGACAATCCAAAAGCAAGACAAGACATTGCCGAGATATGCAAACGTCCTTATCTGAACTTAATACAAAGGGGAGCTGGTGGACAAATAACTAAGCCGATAGTACAATACACATTGAGCAAGGAAGATAGATTAATAATCTGCAAGTGGGTATCTACTTTAAGATTTTTCGACGGCTATGTGTCGAATTTGTCTAGATGCATTGATCTCAATGAACGCAAGCTAACGGGAATGAAGAGTCATGACTGCCATGTGTTTATGGAAAGATTACTGTCCATTACTTTGAAAGAGTTGTTGCCTTCTGTTGTATGGGTTTCGTTGGCCGAACTATCAATATTCTTTAGGGATATTTGTTCAACTAAGTTGACTGTACAACACATGGTTGAACTTGAGGAGAAAATTATCTTAACAATTTACAAGTTGGAGAAAATATTTCCTTCTGGCTTCTTCGACAGCATGGAACATCAACCGATTCATCTAGCATACGAAGCCCGTGTCGGTGCATCTGTTCATTATCGATGGATGTACCCATTTGGAAGGTACATAAAAATTGATATAATTTAAGTTGAATTTCAGTGGGTTTTAAAATTCGTTCTTAATTCTCAAGATAATTTGTCTCTCTAGATACCTACACCATCTAAAGAAGAAAGTGGGCAACAAGGCTCATATAGAGGCTTCGATATGCGAAGCATATCTTATCGAAGAGGTGTCAAACTTCTGCTCCATTTATTTCGATACTCATGTTAAGACAAATCGAAATAGACCTCAAAGGAATGACGAGGACGTTGAGGATGGAGGAATATTCAATGTAAGGGACAAGCCTGTTGGGGCTAGTAAAAAATGGTGGTTGACTGACGACGAGTATGATGCCGTTCACCGATATGTCTTGTTAAACTGTGACATACAAGAAGTGAGAGATTTGGAGAAGTAAGTCAGTACACTTACACTCGTTATAATCTCGAATTTGATGAAGTAAGTGACTACACTTATATATTCTTATTTTCTCTAATAGTGTATTTAGAGATGAAGTCAAAATGAGGACACCCGATATTACCGATGAGGGACTTCAAAGAGAGGTTGATTGTACATTTCCGTCATGGTTTCGCAAATACGTAAGTAACTGAGATTATAATTGAGGTTAATTTTATATATTCTTATAAAATACGTAAGTAACTGAGATTAGAAATATATAATCTAAAACATTTAAATTATAAATATTTATTTACAGGTTTTATTGCCGGAAACAACACTCATTAATGAGAGTGTTCGTTATCTGGCATTGGGACCAAAGAGGCAAACAAAGACTTGGCCAGGCTATGTCATTAATGGCTTCATATTTAAGGCAACTCAGAATGCTATAAATGTCGAATTTATCAATGACGGCATCAGTACCAAGGATTCCGGTGTTTGTATAAGAGGCACCATCTATGACGACGAACCGGACTTTGACTATTATGGAGTGCTTCGGGATATTGTAGATTTACAATATACTGGCCCATATGATATGCATATTGTAATGTTCAAATGTGAGTGGTTCGATACGACACCAAATATCGGTTGGAGAATCGATAAACAATTTGGATTTGTCGATATAAATCATCGCAGGAGGTATAGAGGATCCGATACATTTGCGATAGCAAATTAGGCTGTTCAAGTCTACTATACAAGCTACCCAAGGCGTCGTAGAGATCGATTTGACTGGTGGGCAGTATGTAAGATTAAATCTAGAAATATATTCAACGTTGGAGACCCAGCATACCAAGAGGACCAGATCGAAAAGTTCCAATACTTGGGACAACACTCGGATACAATGGATGTTGAAGATACTGTTGAGGAAAATAAAGGAGAGGAAGAGGTTGATACACAAGACTTAGCTGTCAACCAGGGGATAAAGAGGCGTCTTGTCCCAAATATTGAGGCAGAAGAAGAAGAAGAAGAAGAGGAGGAGGAAGAAGAAGACGAATTTGATGAGGATGAGGATACAGATAAAATCGACGATGAAGATAAGGATGAGGATGAGAATGAGGAGGAGGATGATGATGAAGACGAGGCCGAGGATGAGAACGAAGACGATGATTAGGTTAAATATTGTTGTATATTAAAAACACTTCCAATTACGTGAATTAATATTTTTTTTGTTCGATTATTTACTTATTGCAGATGGCATTCCTAGTCTTTTTCGTCGCGGCGGCACTCGTCTTCCTACTGGTGGTATGTATATTTTAGTTTAGAATTTTATATTCATTTACACTTTTATATTGTTAATTATGTTTATGTGTTCTATTTACAGGTCATAATGGCTGGCCGTGGTCGTGGTGCTGGTGGTGGTCATGGTGCTGGTGCTGGCGGTGGTGGTGGTCGTGGTCGTGGTCGTAATGGTGCTGGTGATCGTGGTCGTATTCAATCTTTCCGGGATGTGACCCCATCCAGCGAGCCCGACCCGAAGAGTACCCCGGGCACAGACGCATCCCGCCGTCGATCGACTACTTCATCGAGGCATGAGTCTGGATCTGCTAGCGGATCCGTTCCGCTATCGGACCCACCAGCGAACCCACCAGCGGATCCACCAGTGGATCCCCCAGTTACTGCACAGTGGGCCCCGGAGTACCCCCATACTCGGTTTTATCCGGTTACTGGAGAGTACATGTGCGGACCCGCGGATCCTCCGACGGCACCAGAGAGGCCGAGAGGCGAGTTCCGACGAGAGCTATGGCCCGCGGGGACTTCATAAGTAAATTTAAGATAATTTATTAAATTTCTTTTATTTATTCAAGTTAATAATCCAGTCGTTTCTTCTTTGTAGGTTTTTTCCGTTTAATATTGCCAGGGCTCTTGGAAAAATTATCAGGGTTAACTTCCATGGTGCCTACCTCAACTTTTCGTCGGTGCCCCCAAACTTGAAGTACGTCTGGCTCGACGAGTTGAGGGTATATATCTATATCTTCTGGTTAATTATTAGTTGCTCTTTAATCAACCATTTTTTAAATTACGTGATAATTAAATTTGTATGTTAGATGACGTACTGGTGGCCCCCCCATCGCGAGGACGCGATCCGCAGGACCTACAGAAGCGCTGCCTCGAAGAAGATACGGGATATGATTCATGACCTGAAAATGGGGAATACGAGGCCGAATTGGATCCGGCAGGAGTATTATGAGGACCTCTTAGATATGATGAATACTCCTGCTTACAAGGAGAAATCGGAGAAGACGAAGGCGAACCGACAGGCCGCGGGGCTTCATACTGGTGGATCAAGGCCCCACGCAGCGACGCTTGCAGATCTGGTGAGATACCGTAAATTTATTTCACTATCGAATTTGGTATTATTAATATACGAAGTTAATTAAGTTCTACGAAAATTTCGTATGCAGGCCCAACGGGCGGTGAAGGAGGGAAGGGCATCAGAATCGGTCACCATGCACGACGTGTTCCAGCATACGCACAAAAGACGGAAGGACGGAAGCTTCGTCGACGAGAGGGCCAAGGAGACAGATGTAAGTACTTATGTTTATGAGATTTACGTTAGAATTAAAAGTATTTGGACTATAACTTAGGTAAACTTAGGATTCATACTTAGTAAAACATAGGATTTAGATTACAACTTAGGTAAATCTTATAATATAAACACATTCATTTGATAGGCTGCGTATCGTGAGGCCCTTAGTCGGGCTCAGTTAACTGACACCGAGGATGTCGGTGAAACGACGCCCGCCCGGACGCCCTCTTCTTTGGCCGCTCGCAACGACTTGTTCGTAGATACCGTCGACGGCTTTAAGAAAGGGCTCCTGTACGGAGTCGGCTCCCTAGGATCGTTGTACATGGCGACTCAGAGATTTCCACCGACACCGCCTCCTTTCGCGGCCCCGACAGACGATGATGTTAGGTTGCAGCTTACGCAGCTGCACGAGGCGGTGTCGTCCTTGCGGGAGCAAATTGTCTCGCACTTTCCGCCTCCGTCTGCTGCTGCCAGTCCGTCTGCTGCTGGTGTCGGTCCGTCTTCTGCTGGTGCTGGTGTCGGTCCGTCTTCTGCTGGTGCTAGTGTCGGTCCTTCTTTCATGGGTCATCTTTCTTTCAACCCTGCTGCCCCTCTGGTACCGACTTCGACTGTGACGGCACTCCTTGATCTTATGTCGCCAGAGCAGCTACGTCGACTTTCGAGCAGTGTCTACGACGACTTACCGCCGTACCTACTGGAGCAGTATATTCGTCGGTCGCAGCAGGGATTACCACCACCGGGCAATCGAACTCCTCCTTCTCCTTAAAGTATTGTAATTAAGAAAATTTGGAATATTTGTGGGAATGTTAGAATATTTGTGGGAATTTTAGAATATTTGTGATAATTTTATATTGGTGTGCATTATATATTTCGTCTATGTGATTGTTGGATAATTGGTGTACATTTTTCTGATTGTTTGGTCTATGTGATTGTTTGGTTTATGCATATTTGTGTGAACAGGAAAAGCTCTGCATTTTTTTTCAAAAAAATCTCAGTTAGCGACGGACTAGTGACCGCGTAGCGACGGATATTTTCAGTTTTCGACTACCTTTCGACGGATTATCCGTCGCTACCTGGAGATTTGAAAGTATTTCCAGTTAGCGACGGGTGATCGACGGGTTCGCGTCGGATAATCCGTCGCCAAGGTCCTGGAAATACATAGTACGACGGAATAGCGGCGGCACATCCGTCGCCAAGGTTCTGAAAATGCATCACATTTCCAGAACCATGGCGACGGATTATCCGTCACTAGTCCGTCGCTTCGTCGACGGATGAGCGACGCAATGGCGACGACTCATCCGTCGCCATGGTTCTGGAAATGCCAAGCATTTCCAGAACATGGTCGACGGATAATCCGTCAGTATTCCTTCGCCTTTGTTAGCGATGGCGGTCGACTGAATAGCGACGGAACAATACACTCTGATACGCTATTACGACGGTTTACCGACGGACCATTACGTCGCTAGTTTCTACACAGTTCAGTATTTAATACCTGAAATGGACGAAAGCCCGTCGGAATGTCGTCGCTAATACTTCGTATTGTGAAGTCGAAAAGCCGTCGCTATTCCGTCGCTTGACGACTACTTAGCGACGGATCATTATTAGCGACGAGCTGATTGCCGACGGATTATTTTGGCCAAGATCCGTCAGTGATCGGTCGCTAATACAAATTCCCGACGGATGGGCGACGGATGTGGCCGTCGCTAAATGGACATATTTTGGTAGTGGTTTCCTAGGGATCATAATGCAAAATTTTATATAAAAAAGTACTTAATAAAATTATTATTATCATTTGTTATTAATATTATTATTGGGAAACTAATAAAAATGTTTTATGGAGTACGGCTATTACAAAAACAAGTTGAGAAAAATCAAAAGAGATGATGTTTGGGAAAGGAAGAAAAATTTCAGAAAAAAATAAATATTTTATCAAATGCCCCCACTCAGAATATATATATATATATATATATATATATATATATATATATATATATATATATATATATATATATATATATAAACTAGCATATACTCCTATTTTTTAAAAATAAATGCCTCCATTTCCTTATTAATCAGCTAAAAATTTAATTAAATAGTTGGGATATATCTTAAAATGTTATTTGTTTCATACAAAGGAATGTTGACATTTGCTATATTTTTTTTAAAAAAGTGAGAAATATGCTAGTTTCAATTTTTGAATGGGACATTTGCTAAAATATCAAAAAGAACTATGTAGGTCCCATTAAAAAAATTCTTCCAAGAATTAGAAGGAAAATAGAAAGAGACGAGAGAATTTTGGAAGAATTTATTTTATAGTCTCTAAAAAAACGAATAAAGAATATCAAGAACAAAATAGTAATTATATCTCTATAAAAAACAGAAAAATATTTCTTGATTTTTTTTCGTACCTTTTTTGTTAATCCAAAGAAAAGGGGAGAAAAAGTTAATTTTACTTTTATTTTACACTCCTTTGTTTATTTTTTAAACATTTTTTTCTTTCTATCTTTATCCATAAAAGTTACCAAATACAAAACCAAGTCTTAGAGCATCTCCAACCCTATTGTGAGTTTAGAAAAAATGGTTGCCAAATAGGAATGACAAACTTTCATTCCAAAAATTCTTCTCCAATGCAAATGTAGAATAAAACATGAAGTTGACATGGCAATGACATGACAAGGAGAATGTGAAGTTGGTTGCCTAGATCTCGACAATGCACTTCACAATGACTTTGTCTCCACATCATCAATTATGAATGTGTTGGATGCTGTAACTTGTCCTAATCGAAAAACAATACAATTTAAACATATATTAAATTATTTTATAAATGTAGAATGAAAATAAAATACAATATATAAGAAATAATTATCACCTCTATATAATTTGGTACGAAACATTTGTAGTATTACTACAACAGGCTCATTTCTTCCATTATTAACGTACGAAACCATATCATCAACCAAATTACCCCACAAAGTACATGGCAGACGATGTTTCCTAATAATACAAAGAAAATTAAATTATTTTTAATTATATGGCAAAATATTAAGAAATTAAATAATCAAAAATTAAAATTATTACTCATTGTCCTCAAGAGTAATATCCATAAGTCGTGTTGGTCCATCTTTCAAATCTCTTTGTTGGGGAGGATCTAATGAAACAACTCGTCCAATAATATCTGAAATTAATGGTATTTACAAATAACAATAAAATTGATGAAAGAAAAAAATTTCATATTTGTAAACACAAAAATAATTTAAATTATGTATTTACCAATAAGTTTGTTATCATCTAAAGGTTCCTCACTTGTAAAATCAGAAAACTTGTGAAAACTAAAAATAAGAGAAGGAAATTTCTCATCAAATATTTCAACAACTTTCGTTTTTGCCAAGAATAATATCTTGTATTTGTTTGCAGTTGTTTTGTATTTTATGTTGTTATTTGTAACAACAAAACAACGAACAACATAGAATCTTCTCTCATTCAGCAATGGTTGAAAGTTGGGGATTAAATCTTTCTTAATACTTGCATGAATTCGATCGCCCTGCAAAGGAAAAAAATAAATTCAGTACACAAATATTTATGCATATAATTTATTCAAGTATTCAGCTCATTTTATTATTATTGAAATACTGCCATTATCTATAATTATGAAATCATTGGTATTATTTTTATTATTCATGATATATTGCCATTAAATAATTGGCGGGGCATTAGTTGCAGCCAATAGCCCATTGGCAATGATGATTTGGCAGCAATTGGCGGGTTAATCGTTTTAGCCATTGTTGGACATTCTAAATTTGACATTCTTAAGTCTTAATTATGAGACATGTGTGGCTATGTGACTGTGTGAACTGCTGTTGCAAAAGATACACACTGGCAGCAGTGTATTTTTTTCCGTCAAATTCCAATTGTATTTGTGTTTTATGATTTAATTATTTCGTTCGACTATCGTTATACTTAGTTTGGCGGGGCATTCGTTGTAGCCATTGGTCCATCGGCAATAATGATTTGGCAGCCATTGGCGGGGCATTCGTTGCAGCCATTGGTCCATCGGCAATGATGATTTGGCAGCCATTGGCGGGACATTCGTTGCAGCCATTGGTTGGTTATTATAAATCTGAGTCTATCAAGTTTTTAACATGAGTAATAGGAGAATATCTTATTATTATTGAAATGCTGCCAATATATATAGATTATGAAATCATTGGTATTATTTTTATTATTCATGATATACTGCCATTAAATTCGTTTAACTTTAATTTCAGTCACTTTTTCAGTTGGTACAAATGACAGTTGATATTTAACATTTGTTTTGACATCGTTCGGCCGAGCTTAAAAACCATTGGCGGGGCATTAGTTGCAGCCATTGGCCCATTGGCAATGATGATTTGGCAGCAATTGGCGGGTTAATCGTTTTAGCCATTGCTGGTCATTCTAAATTTGACATTCTCAAGTCTTAATTATGAGTCATGTGTAGCTATGTGACCGTGGGAACTGCTGTTGTAAAAGAGCCATCGGAAAAGAGGGGAGAGCTCTGAGAATGCTAAGGTTTGTGTGAATGTTCAATTTCTTGATTCATGTGCGTGTTTTTATGACAGCTTATGGGCTGAAATTTTTTGTGTGGACAAAGATTTGAGCCGGGTTTCTCTTTCTATTTGTCATCATTTAATTATTTTGTTTTACTATCGTTAAAACAATAGGGCATTCGTTGCAGCCATTGGAAAATCGGCAATGATGATTTGGCAGCCATTGTCGGGGTATTCGTTGCAGCCATTTGTTGGTTATTCTAAATCTGAGTCTATCAAGTCTTTAACATGAGTAATAGTAGTTTATTCTATTATTGTTCATCACCAATTCTTTTGGATTATATTATACTTAAACAAAATTACAGAATGTACCGAGGTTAAATAACCTTTTCTCAATATCGATTTATGTTGCTGGCATTTGTGTTTTTTTTTGCTATCGTTTTAACGTTTTATGTTAATGTCATTTGTGTTTTTTTTGCTGTTGTTTTTTATGCATATAATTAGGTGTCATTTGTACTTTGATTCCAATGTTATAAAAGAAATTTTCTTATCATTTTCTTGCAAATTACTGGTGTACATTGATTCCCAATTGTACAAATTACTGGTGTACATTGATTCCCAATTTAATGTTGCTGGCAGCTGTTTAATCATTGTACAATTTCGTTTTGTAACCATATGATTTTTTAATTACACTTTTGATTAAAAAATTACACCAGTAATTTGTACAATTTCGTTTTGTAACCATATGGTTTTTTAATTACACCAGTAATTAAAAAATTACACCACCTAATTTGTACATTAATTTGAAAAAATAACTGGTATGAACACAACATTATTAATGTAAAATATGTTGGAAAACCAACAATTTTCTTGGTTGATGGAGAAATGTGGCTGGCAGTGGTTTGATTGATGAGAAAGAATGGTCTTGGGAAAAGGTTTTTAATTTTTGTGAATAATTTTGTTTTTGACTGAAGGTTAATTAATGACAATTGTATCACAATTTAATGTTGCTGGCAGTTGTTTAATCACTGTACAATTTCGTTTTGTAACCATATGGTTTTTTAATTACACCAGTAATTAAAAAATTACACCAGTAATTTGTACAATTTCGTTTTCTAACCATATGGTTTTTTAATTAATGTTGCTGGCAGCTGTTTAATCATTTGTACATTGATTATATATATAAAATTACACCAATAATTTAGAAGGTTTGATACTTGATAGAATATGGAAAACTTCTCCTTACATTAATGTACATCTAATGTATGATAATATTTTTTTTTGTAACCATATGGAAGCATTAAATTATTACAACAGTTGAATGTAATAGTAGTTTATTTTATTACTGTACATCAACAATTTTTTTTATAGATTATATCTAACATAAACATAATTGCAGAATGTAATAAACTGAGGATAAGTAAAATTACCTCAGAATCGTGAAATACACACTCGAGACTGAATGGTTGCCCTTTTCCTCCGTATCCGGGTACATCATACATACGAATGAGTCGAACTTTCAAATTCCAAAATGTTTTGGATGGACTGACCTCACGAATTAGTGAGAAGAAAGGAGCCATTGATGAAGAATTTTTTTTTTTCTTTCTCTGAAAGTTGAAGAGTGAGGATGGAATCCATTTTTTCACTGTATTTATAGACAGTATGAACAAAACATTATTAATGTAAAATATGTTGGAAAACCAACAGTTTTCTTGGTTGATGGAGAAAAGTGGCTGGCAGTTGTTTAATTGATGAGAAAGAATGGTCTTGGGAAAAGGTTTTTTAATTTTTTTGAATAATTTTCTTTTTGACTGAAGGTTAATTAATGACAATTGT
This sequence comes from Iris pallida, assembly GCA_029216955.1. Classification (NCBI taxonomy): domain Eukaryota; kingdom Viridiplantae; phylum Streptophyta; class Magnoliopsida; order Asparagales; family Iridaceae; genus Iris; species Iris pallida. The sequence goes on from JANAVB010008799.1 coordinate 4,979,595, forward strand.
ATCACAATTTAATGTTGTTGGCAGCTGTTTAATCATTGTACAATTTCGTTTTTTAAACCATATGGTTTTTAATTAATTTTTTATTGTGGCTGAGTTTAGGCGGGAAAATGGTATTTGTGTTTAATTTTTTTGAATAATTTTGTTGGTCACTGAAGGTTAATTAATGACAATTGTATCACAATTTAATGTTGCTGCCAGCTGTTTAATCATTATACAATTTCGTTTTTGTAACCATATGGTTTTTAATTAATTTTTTATTGTGGCTGAGTTTAGACGGAAAAAATAGTATTTTTGTAATTTGTTTCAACTATTTTGCTATTATATATATATATATATATATATATATATATATATATATATATATATAGGGTTGGAGATGCTTATTTGTAAATATTTGGATTCAAATAGAGAAGAAAAGTCAAAAGAGTAAATGTGGATTTGTTGACAATGCAGTACAGTCCAAAGCAGCACGGAGAATCTCAATGCTCTGTCACTCTGTGTGTGTGGAGTCTGAACTGAACGAGATGGGTCGGGACTCGGGACCTGCCAAACAAATATACAATTCCCCAAACTAAAATCTCTCCCATCTCCCTTCCAATCCAAAACATAAATAAAATCCAAAACATAAATAAATACACGCACACTTTCCATTGTAATAGGAAAAGTTTTACTCCAATACCAATTGCTCTCGTCAAAAGAGTAGATAGAGTTCTCTACTCCCTCCCATTATGAGAGAGGAAGCTAGATCCGACATGTCGGAGGACGACGGCGACGGCTCCAAGAAGGACCGGTGGGCCCCGGATCTCGGCGGCGGGTCCGCCGCCAAGATTCGGACCACCGGAGCCGTCGGAGGGGACGGGACGCGGGAGCCTTCCCTCCTCCTGTGCCCCGGCCCCCCTCCCCCGTTCTCCGACCGCGTCCTGGAGAACGTCCTCGAGGACGTCCTCCAGTTCCTCACCTCCCGCCGGGACCGCAACTCCGCCTCCCTCGTCTGCCGCTCCTGGCACCGCGCCGAGGCCCGCACCCGGCGCGAGCTCTTCGTGGGCAACTGCTACGCCGTCGCGCCCTCCCGCGCCGTCCAGCGCTTCGGGGGCGTCGAGTCGCTGGTCCTCAAGGGGAAGCCGAGGTTCGCCGACTTCAGCCTCGTCCCGCTCGAGTGGGGCGCCCGCCTCGCCCCCTGGGTCTCCGCCGCCGCCCCCGCCTACCCCTGCCTCCAGAAGCTCTGCGTCAAGCGGATGGCCGTCTCCGACTCCGACCTCGGCCTCGTCGCCCGCTGCTGCCCGGGCTTCAGGGAGCTCTCCCTCGTCTGCTGCGACGGCTTCACCAGCGCCGGGCTTGCCGTCATCGCGGCGAACTGCAGGTTAGTCGTTCCGTTTCTCCCCAATCCCCCCCAGATCTAAACCCTAACCCTAGGCCAAGCTAAAATTGATACATGGATCGCGGGATTGTAGGAAAATCCGGGTGCTGGATCTGATCGAGGTCTACTTGGAGGACGACGGCGACGAAGGCGAGGAGACGGTGGATTGGATTTCGATGTTCCCGGACACCGTTACTTGCTTGGAGTCGCTGTCCTTCGAGTGCATCGCCGGACCGATCAATTTCGAGGCTCTCGAGTCTCTGGTTTCCCGCTCTCCGGCCCTCCGCCAGCTGAGAGTGGGCTCCCACGTCACTGCCAGCCAGCTTCAGCGCCTCATGCTGCGCGCCCCGAGCCTCACCCATCTCGGGACCGGCTCGTTCAAATCCAATGCGGTCGCCGGCCACGCTCCGCAGGAGGTGGAGAACCTGGCATCGGCCTTTGCCGCTGCCCGGTCCGTCGTCTGCCTATCGGGTTTCAGCGAAATATCGCCGGAGCTACTCCCTGCAATCTACCCGGTCTGTGCCAATCTCATCTCTCTCAACTTCAGCGTCGCACAGATCACTGCGGACCAGCTCAGACCTGTCATCCTCCAATGCCACAATCTTAAGAAATTCTGGGTATCCATTCGCTTCCGTTGTCGACTCTACTTCTACGTTATGATTTTTTTTCCTTTTTCGAGTGAGTAAGTTTTGGTTGGTTTCGTAGGTTCTTGATACTGTCCGAGACGAAGGGCTCCAAATGGTGGCAGCGACCTGCAAGGACCTCCAGGAGATCCGTGTTTTCCCATTGGACCCGAGGGAGGGCGCTGAGGCTTTGGTCTCCGACGTCGGTCTTACAGCGATCTCTGAGGGGTGCCCGAAGCTCCAGTCTATCCTCTACTTCAGCCAGCAAATGACCAATGCGGCCGTGGTGTCCATGGCCAGGAACTGTCGGGACCTCGTCGTTTTCCGGCTTTGCATCATGGGGCGCCACCAATCCGACCGCCTGACCCTCGAGCCTATGGATGAAGGGTTCGGAGCCATAGTGATGAACTGCAAGAAGCTTACTAGGCTTGCAGTGTCCGGATTACTAACCGACAGGGCTTTCGCCTACATTGGCGAGCATGGGAAGTCGGTGAGGACTCTGTCTGTTGCATTTGCGGGAAGCAGTGACATGGCGTTGCGATACGTGCTTGAAGGATGCTCCAAATTGCAGAAGCTCGAGATTAGGGATTGTCCATACGGGGACCTGGGTTTGCTCTCGGGGATACACCATTACTATAACATGAGGTTCCTTTGGATGTCTTCGTGCAAGCTCACCTTGAGGGGTTGCAAGGAAGTGGCCCAGAGATTGCCTCATTTGGTATTGGAAGATATTAGGGACAGAGCCAACGATGACGGGGAGGCAGTCGAGAAGTTGTATTTGTATCGTTCTCTTGCCGGGCCGAGGAACGACGCTCCGCCCTTTGTCAAGATATTATAGTTCACCAATCTGACCGTCATGACCTTTCGAGTGTCAAACCATCTTCCCTGTTGCATATGGGGGAGTTGTGATGTTGAACTTGCATTGTGCAATTGATTATACGGCCACCCAGTGGTCGTAGTCCATTGGGAACGGTGGAGCACCCCGGCGCAGTGGCGCGGGTTCGAACCTCCTTGGAGGCATGTCTCGGAGGAGTATCGGAGCAAGAACCAAATGCGAAGGGGTGTATCATTACCTAATTTGCTAGTGCAAATTGATTACACATTCCCTCGGCCTCGGATTACAGTCTAAGTGCCATTGCCCGTACACAAGAAGAAGAACCTGAATCATAACAAATTCATCCTGGAGATCCATTTCTAGGTCTAGAAATGAAGGTGACATATTTGGAACTCGAAACCTTTTCTCATTTTGGTCACAAGTAGGAATGTTAGATAGTTTATTTTATTTCCAAATGCTTTTTCTTCTTGGTTCTTTTTTCATATTGTGCTGTGATTTTATAGTCCATGCTAATGCTATGATATGGCTGAGAACACAACTTAAGTTATTTATTTTTCTCTTCTCATAATATTGTTTAGTTGCTAGCAATGTGGAATGATAATGAGCACAATAATAATATATTATTATCAAACCTTTCTTTTTCTTGCAGCCCCTTATGATTTCTACATACCTAGGCTCTCATTTATTGTCAGCAAAAGTTAGGTCCTGGTCCACAAACGAAAGAAACAATTTGATTGATTAGATAGTATTTATCGTCGTATTAGTGGACCTTTCATAGAGTTGGGTCATAGGTTCTCTTGTACAGTTTGGTGAGCGAGCAGGTGAGTTGCATCTATGGTCTCTATCCCTTCTATTTGATCGAAAGTCATTTGGCTCATCTCTGTAGAGCTTATATAACAATAGGAAGAGATTATTCAGTAGGCCGGCCTCGCCGTGCACCTTTATTTTCCTCCACTTGATGAGATGTAAATGAGGACTGTTCCAACTACTGCTACATGCACCCATTTTCATGCCATCAAGAAAATAAGGTGCTCGATGAGCCCGGCTAGGATTATTTTTTATGGTTAGTACTTGGATTACGTTGGAATTATAAACCTTAACCTCTTTTGTTTTTGGATTATTTAGTAATAAGGTCTCATATAACATGTGTCCAAATTGTCCGGCTCTAAACTCTAATGTCGAACAATTTGGAGATCCAAACCCTAAATATGAGACCATATTACAAAATAACCCTTTTATTTTTTGTTAGGAAAAGGAATTCTGAATGGCCCAGCTCAATTATTAGAGGATTGGATCTCAGTATTAAATTTGGAGCTGTCTGCGCTGTGGGACTTGCATTAACAAATGCAAGATTAGCACATGTTGAGCTTTTTATGATCTGGAGGAAATGATTAAGCTAAAAGTCTGTGGATTTTTATATTTGCTTACACCAACATAGTGTGTAGAGGGAGCACATATTTGTCTCCAAAACTTGTGTACCAAATATTTCGCTCTTATAAAAATGAAGAATAAAAGACATATTGATTAGGAGAGGAGACATGTTTGGTACACAAATTTTGAGGACAACAGATATGCTCAAGTGTGTAGGTAGACATGGTTCACTTTGATGGCTTTGGAGAGCTTGATCGAAACCATAACTTTTTCCTGATTGTGGCTTGGTGCTTATCTATCCTCTAAGTACTCGACAATGACCAGGTTCTCATGAAAATTCGATTGGGCCGAGGGTGCTACTGACTACTGAGGGAACAAAGCACCCATTGTTCTACATTTCTGCCATTAGACTTTTGTAAAGAGAAGGAAATGCAAAAAAAGGCAAATGACAGTATTTGTAGACCATTCCAATTTCTTCTTGTTGAATTTCTTGTACAAATCCTTCTCAACGAACCAGTAACTGGTTTGACAACAGAATGATCAGTGTGAACTGCAAGAGAAGCAACAAAACAAGAGAAAACCAAAAAAAAAAAAAAGGATAATTTAGCAAATGCCCCTATTCTAAATGTTAAAATTAGCATATACCCCCACTATTTTATTTATCTAACAAATACCCCCATTTTTGATATAAAATAATAAAAATTTAAGATATACCCCCACTCTTTTACATAGGAGTGGGGGTATTTGCTAAATAAAATAAATAGTGGGGGTATATGCTAGTTTTAACATTTGGAATGGGGGTATTTGCTAAATTATCCCAAAAAAAAAACCATTGTAGGTGATTGCTAATAGTTTTTAGCCGGTCTGTTTGTTGGAGGTTGTCAGAACTAGGTCTGTTTGTTGGTGGCGGTCATAACTACCGTTGCTCAACATGAGAATCAACCTCTATTCGTCGATCCGTTCCTATAAACCAACAAGTTCATATATTGTACGACTTTGGGAACGTTATGGATTATCACCACACTTTCGTTCGATCACACGCAGAGGTGCTGTGTAGACTTCTTGGAACGAGTGCTTAGCCATGAAGCAAAAACCACTCTTCCACTGGAGGGACTCCTCTCTATTTTGCTCATCGAGATTGCTTTCACCAAGATCTTGAGCTCTCTTTGTATAGGATGACCGACGAAGCTGACCATGTAGTTGATCGGGCACACAACAACTGACGCGCTACACATTTTGCAACTGCGCTGCTACGACGAAACTACTCGCTTGGCTACGGAGAGACTACCAGAGTGCGCCTCTGCCTGCATAGCAACCACGTCGCTACCCGCTACACAACCACGCCCCGCTATGGTGAAGCTACTAGTATAGCTACTTGCTTGCCTACGACGAGGTTACCGGAGTGTGTCCAGAGAGACCCGCTTTGTGTTTGATGCGTGCATGCAAAGTGTAAAATGCATCATTAACACGTCACTTTGCCCCCTTCGTCCAAGCCCAAGCCTAAGCCTAAGCCTGAAGGAGTTTTTCTAAGAAATAATCATAAAAACTTGTGTTATTTGTGGGATTTAAACATTACCCGCTAGAAAAATTCGCTGCCATACTTTCTACTTGAGCTAAATTGTCATACGAGTTGTCACATTTCAGTTCCACATAATCATAAGTCTCCACCGGACATGATGTCATACAAGTATAAATTGTACTTGTACAAGGCAAAAACAAACAAGATCGATAAAATATCTCTGAAACAAAGTCATTGCAGCAAAAAATAAATAAAAAAGTTGATAGACACAAAATATATGAAAAATGATTCTTTTTGTTGAAATGTAATAAAAACTTGTATGTTGATTGTGGAGTAAGATTTATGCCAAGAAATTAAGTCGGACCGAATCATTAATGCACCAATGCACCTAACCCCAACATCTCTCATATTTCTCGGTGGAAGAGTGTTGTTTAGCAACAATTAAGCAAGTATTTGTGTTCGATCCATTTTTGTTCATCCACCAAACTAGTGTTTGTTCATCCTCCAATAAAGGAATAATACGTGTCGAATTTTTTTAGTCAAAGCTAATTTGAATGTTTACAAAACCACTTTCAAATTGGTTTATGTTGAATAATTTGACACGTGTCAATTTTTTGTTCAAGGGTGAACAAACATCCTAGTTTTGGTGGATGAACAAAAATGGACTCATTGTGTTCAATTCTAGCTCCAATCCTATTGTCTTGTTTTGTGTTGTGATTCCTATGTGGCATGAGGTACAAGACAATGTCTTTCCTATTTGGCAAGATGATATTCACACAAGAAAATGAGATAAAAAAGTGCTCTCCAATGCAAAAGTATTGAGCAGACAATAAAAAGTAGATAAATTTTGAGTCGCACCCCACTTGTTTTACCCAAATTCAAGGTGCACCCCACAAAATTTGCATAATGCAAGACACCCCCTACTTTTGACGGTTTTTGTCAGTCCCTGTTTTTCAAAATTGATTTATTTAGTGTTAATTAGTTGCTAATGACATATTTAGCTTTAAAATAATTTATTATAATTTTTAGGATTTTTCCTAGAATTTTTAAATGATTTTTAAATAGTTTTTAAATCAAAATATATCATTTTGTAATAAACTGAATTGTTTAATATCGTTTTGTAATATTTAGAATTATTTTAATATCATTATGCAATTTGTCAAATTGTTATTATAGCAGTTTGCAAATTTGTGAATTGTTTTAAGTATGTCCTGCAAATTTATTTTTGCATTTGTTTAGGGGAGGGACCTATCTGTAAATTCCTAAATTCTAGGGACCTAACCGCAAAAACCCACTTCACCCACCCCCGACGACCACCGACTTCCCCACCATTTTCGGCCAGCCACGACGACAACCGACCTCCTTTTTCCCCTATAAATAACCCCCCTAGTCGTAACCCTAACCCTAGGCAAAAACCCGACCGCCCCGACCCCTTCTTCCCCGACGAGAACCCATTTCCCCTTCGCCTGAACCCCAACTCCGGCTCTCACGACCCGCACCCTTATGAGGGGCACGGGCACGTGGGTACGTCCAGCCTACGCCGCAGAATCGGCGGTAGAACGCTGTATATAACGTCTGCAAATACCTACGACTAACAGTTAAAATGTACCTGTACAGTATATACTCTCCGAATGGAGGTGACATATCAATACAGTCTCAATCACATGATAAAACTAAGGTAGATAGCTCAGAGGAAAGACATATGATAGATGAAGAGTAAAATAAGTCCACAGTCTAATACAAGTCCAGATATATACAACATCCCAGAGTATCAAAATAGAATATAGAAACTACAGTCTGATAAGCTAGCTGGATCGCAGTCCAGTCAAACCTAGCTAACCTACACTACTCTGGAAGTACAAAATCTAGTGGCTCTACTATAAGGCCACGATCTAAGGCTACTCCATCTGACTCGAGCCCATAATAGGTCGAGCAGTCCGCCTCAGAGTCATCTGTAATATATCATAACGGTATCCTGTCAGGAAAATGAACAAGTACAAACACTAACAGCAGTTCCATGTGAATTGACAAATTCTATAAGAGACAGTATAATGAACTACAAGACAAAGATATATGAAGACTTGGGAACCGTTCGGAAGTCGAGTTACAACCCTTAAACCAAACAAGGACCGGGGTTGTAACTCTTCTCCCGAGCAGAACTTAGTCTCAAATCAAGGTACAATGTAAGGCAAGTAGAGCATGTGAGTAACTGTATATCATGGCATGGTGAAAAAATACTGAATGTAGAACAGAGCAGGATATACGATAAGATAAAGTAAATATAAAATGTGATTTGAATTATTAGAGCGATATGTGATCGGCTTGGGATAAGTGACAGGACAGGCTATCCACTTGGCCCGGCAATCCGCGGTGACCTCAACGGAGAGTCATGCCGGCCAACCTGGATAACGAGCACAAGGCAAAGGATCTCGCTACACCCTTCGTGAGAGAAGAGTGGCACGAGCACATGAATAGTGACAGGGTGGCTTGGATCATATAGCCCCTAATAATTCTCCATCCCCGAATAGTACAATGGATCTGGACATGACACGTCATGGCACGTGATTTCGTAAGAGGGTAGCAAATCCTCTTAGAAATCGGTGTCTATACAAGTACAGGAAACAAGACAGGGAGTGTACCCATATACCCAGAAATCCAGGAACAACATCTCATGTCATGATCCAATGTGTACTAGTCCGTGAGCTATCGTGACTAAGAATCAAGTAAGACACTACGACTGAATCGGATATAGCAGATATCAAGACAATGAAAACTATCAGTGAATGTACTCGCCTGCTGTCCTGAGCTGTATGGTATATCAATGCTCAGAGCGGTATCAGAAGACCTAAATATGAGATACTGTAAGTTAATTTAGGTTTAAGCAAGTTTAGGAATGATTTACAATGAATGATATGCAATCCAGGTCAAACTAGGTCTCACTGAGTCACACTAAGTCCTGTCAAGTCAATCTAGGTCAAATCAAGTTATATCAAGTCAATCTAAGCCTAACCAAGTCAATCCTAGGTCATACCAGGCATCACGGGTCAAAACAAGTCGAAGAAAGTCAAACGGGATCAAGAGTTGGCCTACAGTTGACTTTTGGTCAACTGGTCAACCCTGGTCAACTCTAGGTCAACCCTGGTCAACCCTAGGTCAATGGTGACTAATAGTTGACTTTTGGTCAACTACACAAGTCTAATGGAAATTGGGACTAATTTGGGTAAAGTGTTGACCCAAAGTTGACTTTTGGTCAAAAAGTCCACTCTTGGTCAACGGAGGTCAAGACTAGCCTAAACTACCCTCATATAGTCATTACCTACCAAGACAACTTATTTCTAATCCCATCTCAGAAGTTAAACTCAATATCTCATCAATATCCTATTTCCTACATTTACCCTTCTCATTCTCCTCCTTATTCTCCTCTCTATTCTCCTCCTCATTCTCCTCCTTATTCTCCTCTCTATTCTCCTTCTCATTCTCCTCCTCATTCTCCTCCTTCTCATTCTCCTCTCTATTCTTCTCTTCATTCTCCTTCCCATTCTCCTCCTCCTTCTCATTCTCCTTCTCATTCTCCTCCTCATTCTCCTCCTTTCCATTCTCCTCCTCATGCTACTGCTGCTCCTGCTAGTGCTATTGCTGCTCCTGTGGCTTATTCTCCGTCTCATTCTCCTCCTTATTCTCCTCTCTATTCTCCTCCTTATTCTCCTCTCTATTCTCCTTCTCACTCTCCTCCTTATTCTCCTCTCTATTCTCCTCCTCATTCTCCGTCTCATTCTCCTCCTTCTCATTCTCCTCTCTATTCTCCGTCTCATTCTCCTCTCTATTCTCCGTCTCATTCTCCTCTCTATTCTCCTCCTCATTCTCCTCCTCATATATATATATATATACAGACACATGCACACATATATATATAAATACACACTCTCAACACCACTACCATTCTCCTCTACACACAGAAATACACACATATATATATATATATATATATATATATATATATATATATATATATATATATATATATATATATATATATATATATATATATTTTTATATGTATATATATATATATATATATATATATATATATATATATATATATATATATATATATATATATATATATATATATACACCTCTCTAAAAAGGATAAATCCATAAATAATCCTTAAACTAGATTTTAAGGAAACCTACAAAGGCTAGGGTCAACTTGTAGAGAATGGTCTCCTCTATAATTAATGTGATGAATGCAAAATGAGGAATTAAATGAGAGTTAATGACATACCTAAATTGTAGATTTGATGGAGAAGAAGAAGTTGGAAAGGAATGAATGAAGAGAGAGAGTGATAACTTAGTGAAGAAGAAAGGAGAGGTGGAGGGGGTGCTGTAGGTGGCCGGCCATGGAGCATGGGTAGGGGCACTTGTAATTACAAGTTTGCCCCTCCCTAAGCCTACATGCTAAAATAATCCAAATTAGGTTTAGGAAGTTGCTAAAAATAAATAAAAATTATAATTAAACTAAATTACTCATGGGGGACTAGTCCAAACTCCTAAACCTAAAAGTTTAGTGTGGTGGGCCATGGTTAATTAACATGCTAATTACGACTCAAGTCAAAATTCACCGGGGTCCCGGATTAACTCGGAATGCGATGAAATTCGAACCCGACTCCTATAATAATATTCATGAAATAAAATTCCCAAAAATATTATAAAATGGAAAATTACCGTTTTACCCCTAACTGGGAAAAGTGAGGGTGACAAGTCTATCCATCTTAAAAAAAATTTTCGTCCTCGAAATTGAAGACAACAAGCACAGGAAATCACAAACAGAAAGACAAAAGAATTAGATTTATACCTCAGGGCACGAAAAGATAAGGGAAACGCTCCCGCATGTCGTCCTCCCTCTCCCAGGTAGACTCACCTGGAGAGTGATGTCTCCATGCAACCCGAACCAAGGGTATGACCTGGTTCCGGAGCACCTTCTCCCTGCGATCCAGAATCTCCACCGGCTGTTCTGGATAGCTGAGAGTAGGTCCCACCTGTATCGCTGAATGGTCCAATACATGGCTAGGGTCTGCCACGTACCGCCTCAGCTGAGATACATGAAACACGTTGTGCACTCCCTCAAGCCTAGTAGGCAAGTCCAGTCGGTAGGCTACTGCACCGATCCTCTCTAAGATGGTGAAAGGTCCGATGTAGCGCGGACTGAGCTTCCCACCGCCGCCAAAGCGAATAGTGCCACGTGTCGGGGATATCCTCAGAAATACCATGTCACCAACCTAGACACAAGACAAAAACTCAACACACAACTAACAAACAATCACAACAAACACGACAAGAACTGAAACTAACCTCGAACTCTAACGGTCTCCGGTGACTATCGGCCCAATGCCGCTGCCTATCCTGAGCCACCCGAAGTCTGTCTCTAATCAATCTGACCTTCTCGGCCGCATCCACAACCATCTCCGGCCCAAGAAGCGCCCGCTCGCCAACATCGTCCCAAGACAAGGGAGTATGGCATCTCCGTCCATATAGAGCCTCAAATGGTGACATCTCTATACTGGCCTGGTAGCTGTTGTTGTAAGCAAACTCTACCAGGTGAAGATGGTCCTCCCAAGAACCCCCGAGATCTAGCACACATGTGCGAAGCATATCCTCCAAGGTCTGGATGGTCCTCTCCGACTGCCCGTTTGTCTGAGGATGATAAGCAGTTCTAAACTTGAGCGAGGTGTCCAAGCTAGCCTGCAAACTCCTCCAGAAGTGGGAAGTGAATCGGCTATCCCGATCTGAAACTATGCTCACCGGAACTCCGTGCAATCTCACGATCTGACGAACATACAGCTCAGCCAGCCTCTCCGTAGACAAACCCACCTTGAAAGGCAAAAAGTGGGCCGATTTGGTTAATCTATCAACTATGACCCAAACCGCGTCCTTCCCTCCTGGCGACCGTGGAAGTCCAGATACAAAGTCCATGGTGATGTGCTCCCACTTCCACTCGGAAATGGGTAGCGGCTGTAGCAATCCACCTGGTCTCTGCCTCTCGGCCTTCACCTGCTGACACACAAGACAACGAGATACAAACTAAGCTACCTCGCGCTTCATGCCATACCACCATACGTGCTTTCTCAGGTCCCTATACATCTTGTTGGCTCTAGGATGCATAGAATACTGAGAGCGATGCGCCTCCTGAAGAACCTCCTCCCGAAGCTCTCCACGCGGAACGCACAACCTAGTACCGTGCCGCAACGACCCGTCTTCGGCTAAAAAGAAATCGTCAAGCAAGCCCATCCTCACCTGCTCCCTGATGCTCCTCAGGGCATCATCATCATACTGCGCTGACCTGACTCTATCCATCAGCTCAGACTGAATCTGCAAACCCCACATCTGGATCTCCATGCCCGGAATGATGACCTCGATACCCAAACTATCCAGGTTGGCCAACAAATAACGATCTGTCATCAAGAACATAGCAACTGGATACCTGCTCAAGGCATCTGCGACTACGTTGGCCTTTCCCGGATGGTACTGCAAGGATATATCGAAGTCCTTCATCAGCTCTAACCACCGCCTCTGCCGCATGTTCAACTCCTTCTGAGTGAACACGTACTTCAAGCTCTTGTGATCTGTGAAGATCTCAACTCGCTCTCCGTACAGGTAATGCTTCCATAACTTCAAAGCAAATATAACCGCGGCCAACTCCAGATCATGAGTAGGATAGTTCTTCTCATGAGGATGCAACTGCCTGGATGCATAGGCAATCACCTTCCCGTGCTGCTGAAGAACACACCCTAAACCCTTCCCGGAAGCATCGCTGAAGATCGAGAACCCTCCTGACCCAGATGGCAAAGTCAGGATCAGAGCTGAAGTCAACCTCCTCTTCAGCTCATCGAATGCAGCCTGACACTCATCAGTCCAGACGAACTCCACGTCCTTCCTGGTGAGTCTAGTCATCGGCTCTGCAATCCGCGAGAAGTCCTGAACGAACTTCCGGTAATAGCCAGCCAAACCCAGAAAGCTCCGAACCTCGGCAACTGAACTGGGCGTAGACCAAGACTCCACTGTCGAAATCTTCTTCTGGTCTACTGAAATCCCGTGCTCGGTCACAACATGACCTAGGAACTCCACCTGGTCCAAGAAGAACTCACACTTCGAAAGCTTCCCGTAGAGTTGCTCCCTCCGCAGAGTCTCTAACACAACTCTCAAGTGCTCCTCGTGCACCTCCTGCGTCTTCGAATAGATCAAGATATCGTCTATGAAGACCACCACGAACTTGTCAAGGTACTGATGGAATACCTTGTTCATCAAGTTCATGAACACCGCGGGAGCATTGGTCAACCCAAATGGCATCACTGTAAACTCGTACTGGCCGTATCGAGTCCGAAATGCCGTCTTGGGAATGTCATCCCACCTCACCTTCAGCTGGTGATACCCGACCTCAAATCTATCTTCGAAAAGACCTTTGCCCCACTCAGCTGATCGAACAAGTCGTCGATCCTCGGCAAAGGGTACCTATTCTTGATAGTGAGGTTGTTGAGCGCCCGGTAATCAATGCACATGCGGGACGTACCGTCCTTCTTCGGCACAAAAAGGACTGGCGCTCCCCAGGACGAAGAACTGGATCTGATGAACCCCTTGTCTTGCAGCTCGTCGACTTGCTTCTTCAGCTCTATCAACTCGCTGTTGTTCACCCTATAGACATGCTGCGAGATGGGCTCGGCGCCCGGCACCAAGTCTATGGAGAACTCAATGTCCCTGTCTGGCGGCATCCCCGGCAACTCCTCGGGAAAGACATCCGAGAACTCAGCAATCAACGGATGTGGCAAATCTTGTCCCGCCAACAAAGCTCCACAGAATCCAGCCTCCGGTTCCGCTGCTCCTCGAGAAAACTCGATCTCTGGCTCACCCGACGTCCTAAAAAGAACTCTACCTCCTCTACAATCAATGCTAGCATGGTGCATGCTCAACCAATCCATACCGAGTACCATATCGTACCTCGCTAGGGGCATTACGAGCAGACACGCACTCAAGTCCCGGCCTCTCAGAGTGACTCTCCGCCCCTTGCAAATATTATTAATCAGGATAATACCTTCCCCGGTCATAATCTTGCAAGTCCTACCCATATATTCAGCAATGATATTGTGTCTCAGAGCAAAAGAAACAGACACAAAACTATGGGTCGCCCCAGAATCAAATAAGGCGAAAGCAGGGAAAGAATCTAAGAGAACATGACCTGCTACAACATCTCCCACGGGCTCCGCCTCCTCCTCTGCTGCCAAAGCGAACACCCTGCCCGCGGGTGCTCCCCTCTGGTGCTGGACAAAACGCTGCTGCTGGGTCTGGAGTGGAGGACCCCTCTGCTGAACCGCTGGTCCTCTAGCCGGCTGTGCTCTGTCCTGGCCTCCTTTGACTCCGCGTAAGCGGCAATCCCTCAGCTGGTGATCGGGCGCCCCACAGTAGAGACAGACGCCCAACCTCTTCCTGCAAGCCTCCCTGGTGTGCCCCGGCTTCCCGCAGAAGCCGCATGGTGTAGCCGGTCTCTGGCCATGTCCCTGGTGCGGCTGGGCACGTGCCGGTGCCTGCTGAATCTGCAACAGAGGCTGCTGCTGCTGGAATGGCCTCTGCTGATGCTGAAAGTGGGGGCGCTTGGCCGGTCCCGCACTGGAACTCGCCCCCATAGTATCTCCGCTCCTCTTCGGCTTGAGGCCGAAGTCCTCCTCTGCGATCTGCGCGTCCATCAATATCTGATCGAACGTCGCATCACGGCGACCCGAGGTGCGGGTGCGCACTGCATGAATAAGTCCCCTGCGGAACTTACGAGCCTTCTGCCCCTCATCCTGGATCATATCGGGAGCAAACCTGCTAAGGCGGAAGAACTCAGCTGCATACTCGTCCACCGACGAGTTCCCCTGAACTAGACCCACGAACTGGCCCTCCAATGCTGTAAGAGCCACGTCCGGGAAGAACTTCTCCTTGAAGAGCCTCCAGAAGTTCTCCCAAGTCAGCCCTCTCACCTACGCACGAGGATCCGTGCGGTACCATGTCAGCGCAATGTCGAAGAATCGGCTAGCTGCGGCCGAAACCCAAAGCGCTCTAGGAAGCTCTGCCAGCTCCATGCTCCGCTGTACATCCTCAAGCCAGTCGTCTGCATAGAGGATGCCTTCCGTGCCTGTGAAGTCCCTGGAGCTCATCTTCCTGAAGTCCAATACTGTCTCCGGCCTGGACTGCTGCTGGTACGGCTGCTGGCCAGTAGGGCCCTGCACCGTACCCGGTGCCACTCTCTCTACTGCTGCTAGGGCAAGCTGATGCGAGTTCTCCATACTCTGCCTCAGCATCTCGATCTGTGAGCACCCTGAATTTCGGGTTGAATTTTTTTTTATTTTCTGATTTATTGGTTTCATTAAATAATTTATTGAATTATTTTCCTTAAGTGTGCCTTTCCCGTGCCATTGATATTTGGAGTACCAGGGATGTTCAATTCTGGTAATCCTCTTCACGAGTTTTGGAGTGGACACGATTACCTTCATGACGGTATATGGTGTCCCATCCAAACTTGTTCTCTTGTGCTCTTCCTGCTTCGCTGAACTTTGGGTCGGTTTAGACCAATTGATTGTTATTTATTTTCCCACTCTTTTTCTTGATCATTTTCAGCGCGTTACCATGACATTTAAATTGGGAGCGCAAGACCAGTCAGTTTCTTGAAACCAACTCCTCATTGATGATCTACTCGAGACGCTCGTCACCCATGACCTTTGTGTCCCACTCAGACACGTCATTTTGGGCTCCAATTGATTCGCACAACTTTCCCGACGCGTGACCCGATTTTATTTCACGCCACGGCGTCACCTTCATTTTCCAACTTGATTTGTGGGTCCCCTGTCGACCAAAACCTGTCAGTCCCAACTATAGACATGGCCCACTTTGAGCCTACTACCCGTCCGTCACTTGTGTCCCATTTATTGGAATCCCCATGTGCAACTTATTTACACATGATCATCAACGTCTATTTTAATTCGATTTTCGCATCATGTCCGATTTTCGTCCAATCCGGCTCCACCGAGCCCAGTCCAGCTCCATGATTTTCTCCATCGGGACACCCTCATATTTATTGTCCAAAAATATCAATTTCTCATTTCACCTATTTTTATTATTTAATGGGAAATTTTCCTTGATTTAATCCTATTGGAATAACCTATTTCCTACCATTGATTCCTAGCCATTGATCTCCTTAAATACATCTTATCCATTAATTTCCTTCTTTCAACTTTTTCCCCACACCCTAGCAGCCACATTGTGGCCGGCCCTAACTCCCAAATGACTTTTTCTCTCTCCCTCACATTAAATATTCAACTCATCTCTTTCTCTCTCTCACCTATTCTAAATTTTACACACACAACAACAAAAACAATACAACAACAACTTCAGCAACATCTCCCTCTCCTCCCCGAGCATGCAACCCGACCCCCTGGCCGAGCCCGACCACCCCCTCCTGGCCGAGCTCGGCCGGCCACCACCACCCAAGCCACCATCTTCTCCTCCTCCTCCTTCTTCTCAAAGCCACCATCCTCTCCTCCACTTATCACAATCGCCGCCATCCTCTCTCCGGCCAAGCCAGCCCCGCATCTCCTCCACCTTACCCGCCAGCTCCGCCGCCATGCCTCCTGGCCGCGCCGCCTGGCCGGATCGGCCACCGCAGGTGCGCGAAGCAGCTGCAGCAGCAGCTTCATGCAATCACACATGCAGGCGCGCACACGCGAGCGCGCGCGGGCCGCCGACGTGCGCCGCCGCGTGGGCTGCCGTGGCCCCCTGGCCGTGCGTCGAGCTCCGGCGAGCAGTCCCTGACGGCCACCGTCCTCCGGGACGCGCCGTCGAGGCGATTCGTGCGTTTACGTCGACATCCCGTCGTGACGCGCGCGAAATGAAGTTCGTTTTGGCACCCCGTCGCAGCAACTTCGCACGCATTTTTCCAAAAATTCGACCGTTGGATCGGCGATTTCTTCGCTCCGTCACAATCTCGGTATATCCACCTTCATCCCTGTCAATTTTCGTCCGTTAATTTTATCGTTTGATACATCAAAACCGGCCACCAAGTTGACCGTTTAAATTGTATTAAATTTGGACAGTTTTGCGGGGCCAACTTCGTCAGCTTGTATCTCCTCCACCGCAGCTCCGTTTGGCGTGCTACCAGTTCTGGTGCGAAGCTGGTATAACCCTCTTACTATCCCTCCAGTTTCGTTTCATTGTGAGCTTGTTTGATTGGTTGAATTCGACGCCAAAGTTGGCCGTCCGAATTCGTAATTTCCAACTTATAAAATTCCATTTTTGAACACGGGACTCCAGATTTTATTTCTGACACCACCATTAGATTCGTGGCGTCGTTCTGGCATATTTTCATATAAAATTTGTTAGATTTGGAGAACGTGGGCCCGGACACGTATTTCGGTGCAAAGCGGGTCCCACTTTCTGGGTCAACGGGACTTTTTGACGCCGGCTCATCGGAATCCAATTCCGGAGATACCTTTGAGTTCGTATCGTCATTCTGGACTCGTTGACATATAATTTGCTAGGTTTTGGTGGACATTGGATCGGGCACGCATTTCGGTGCAAGTCAGACACCAATGTCCGGGCCAACGGGTCATTTTGAGATCGGCTCATCGGAATCCAATTCTGGAGATACCGTTGGGTTCGTATCGTCATTCTGGTTGCGTGGACATATAATTTGCTATATTTTATAGACTTGTTTTCTTGCACGTTTTTCGGTGCAAAACGGCTCCAACACGGACACCGTTTTGACCCGAAATTACCTTTTTGCCCTTGTGTCCAAATTGGACCGTTGGGTAGGCTATCCTAGCTAATTTGACCATTCTGGACACGTTGGCGATGTTCATTTCATCGTCCGACAATGTTTGTTGATAGTTTCTCTGAGTTTATCCTTTCTAATAATTAATTAATAATTAATTCATATAATGCTCGTATTTCGGGATTAGTACAACGAAACTGAGCTCAGTCAATTTCAGTGGTCTCACATCGCTGAAATTGACAAGATGGGCACGTGGATCACCATAATAAGATTATCAACTTTACCGTTGATATTTTTATCTCGGTTTGTGTGTCGTAAGTTTCGACGTACAAATAACAAAGTACACTTTATTCTTTAATAATTAGACTAGATTGACCCTGCTTGACCAAAGTTGACCAGTTGACCCAAAGTCAACTGTGAGTCAACGCTTGACCTAGTTTGACTAGATTATCGACCGGAGTTGACCTAGG
Organism: Iris pallida; assembly: GCA_029216955.1. NCBI lineage: Eukaryota > Viridiplantae > Streptophyta > Magnoliopsida > Asparagales > Iridaceae > Iris > Iris pallida. The sequence goes on from JANAVB010008799.1 coordinate 4,997,567, forward strand.
GTTAATTTGACTAGAAGAACCTAGGATAAAATAATTGTTTATAGAAATTCATTTAATATAACTTGAACACTTTGTAACCTGTGTTGCTTTAAATAGGACTCTGTGGCTTCAGTTGGACCCTCTATACTTATCAGCTCAGGACCGCAGGCGAGTACATTCACTGATAGTTTTCATTGTCTTGATATCTACTATATCCGATTCAGTCGTAGTGTTATACTTGATTCCTGACACGACAGTTCACGGACTAGTATACATCGGATCCTGGCATGAGATGTTATTCCTGGACTTTCTTGGTATATGGGTATGAGACATTTCCGTGTTCCTGTACTTATATAGACACATATTGGGAGTAGGCTGATCACCTGCTCCCGAACCCCGTGTCATGACGTGCCATGTCCGGATCCGTGATACTATTCGGGGAATATATTGGGGGAATTATTAGAGGTTATGTGATCAAGCCCCATGTCACTATTTTGCTAGCGCCACCCTCACCTCACGTAGGGTGTAGCAGATACTCCATGTCCATGTTATCCAGGTTGGCCGGCATGACCCTTTCCAGATTTTTATGTGATTGTCGGGCCAAGTGGATAACCCTACCATGATTCCCTAGCCGATTACATATCGCTCTAATAATTCAAATCACTTTTTATTTATTGTTGTCATATCTTACATTCCAGTTCACCTTTACTTACTGTACTTTCACCATGTTATGATTCATTTCTCATATGCTCTACCTGCCTTTTATACTGTACCATGATGATGGGACTAGGTTCTGTTCGGAAGAAGGGTTACAACCCCAGTCCTTGTTTGGTTTAAGGGTTGTAACTCGGCTTTCGAATGGTTCCCAAGTCGCCTATACTCTTTGTCTTGTATTTTATTATTACTGTCTCTTATAGTATTTGTCAATTCACATGGAACTGCTGTTGGTGTTTGTACTTGCTCATTTTTCTGACAGGATACGTTGACAAATTTTACAGATAGTTTGGAGGTGCCTGCTAGCCTAGAGGAGACACATTAGAGGTTATTTAGTTAGTTTTTCTTAGTTGTCTGGAGTTGTATTATTTTATGGATTACTGTATCTGAGTTTTGAGATGTATTCTGAGTTTGTATCTTAGACACTTAGACTGCTATCTGTTGTATCTCTTTTCGATTTCATGTTTTATCTATCTTCCTTTATGATCTACCTTAGATGTGATTGAGTTTACATTCTGCCATGTCACCCCCATTCGGGGAGTATAAACTGTTAGTCTTATACTATTAGATGCATTGAGACCTAGGACAGCGTTCTACCGCCGACACTGCGGCGTAGGCTGGGCGTTGTTACGTTCTCGTGCCCTAACCCTAGGGTGCGGGTCGTGACACGATCTGTCGGGGTGACGCTTCCGACTGGCGCTGCGATGCCTCTGCCTGGGACCGCTATGTCTCCATCATCTGCTGAAGGAGATGGAACATATGATGCGTATCCGTCGGTACCGGTGGTGCTGGCGGCAGTATCTCTGGAAGAACGGCCGTAACCCTCTGGGGTGGAGGTGGTAGACCTCCCTGTGCAACTGCCTGGGTCTCTGGAATAGTAGAATCACTGGGGGCAGTCTCATGAACCTCCTCCTCTGCCTGATCGGATCTCTCAGGCAAGCTACTCGATCCAGAGGCCTGCGGGTGCGTCTTCGTCATCCTGGAGACGAATTGAAACAAAGAGATCAATATGGCACTTGAGTAGATTATCAAAGAAGGACAGTTAATTTTAACATAAGGTGAATAATCATGAAAATCAAAAGATCAGAAATTTCCTAGGTGTGATTGAGAAACTCCTATCATGTCCTAGGTCATGCGTCCTAATTGCAGGCTCGTAATTAGTACTCTAAGTCGAGCACCATTACGAGATCGCACTAATTGCGACACTGGACCTGCGTGGGCCACCACAAAAACGTATCACGACCCGCACCCTTATGAGGGGCACGAGCATGTGGGTACGTCCAGCCTACGCCGCAGAATCGGCGGTAGAACGCTGTATATAACGTCTGTAAATACCTACGACTAACAGTTAAAATGTACCTGTACAGTATATACTCTCCGAATGGAGGTGACATATCAATACAGTCTCAATCACATGATAAAACTAAGGTAGATAGCTCAGAGGAAAGACATATGATAGATGAAGAGTAAAATAAGTCCACAGTCTAATACAAGTCCAGATATATACAACATCCCAGAGTATCAAAATAGAATATAGAAACTACAGTCTGATAAGCTAGCTGGATCGCAGTCCAGTCAAACCTAGCTAACCTACACTACTCTGGAAGTACAAAATCTAGTGGCTCTACTATAAGGCCACGATCTAAGGCTACTCCATCTGACTCGAGCCCATAATAGGTCGAGCAGTCCGCCTCAGAGTCATCTGTAATATATCATAACGGTATCCTGTCAGGAAAATGAACAAGTACAAATACTAACAGCAGTTCCATGTGAATTGACAAATTCTATAAGAGACAGTATAATGAACTACAAGACAAAGATATATGAAGACTTGGGAACCGTTCGGAAGTCGAGTTACAACCCTTAAACCAAACAAGGACCGGGGTTGTAACTCTTCTCCCGAGCAGAACTTAGTCTCCAATCAAGGTACAATGTAAGGCAAGTAGAGCATGTGAGTAACTGTATATCATGGCATGGTGAGAAAATACTGAATGTAGAACAGAGCAGGATATACGATAAGATAAAGTAAATATAAAATATGATTTGAATTATTAGAGCGATATGTGATCGGCTTGGGATAAGTGACAGGACAGGCTATCCACTTGGCCCGACAATCCGCGGTGACCTCAACGGAGAGTCATGCCGGCCAACCTGGATAACGAGCACAAGGCAAAGGATCTCGCTACACCCTTCGTGAGAGAAGAGTGGCGCGAGCACATGAATAGTGACAGGGTGGCTTGGATCACATAGCCCCTAATAATTCCCCATTCCCGAATAGTACAATGGATCTGGACATGACAC
>JANAVB010008799.1:5005560-5063060 GCA_029216955.1 Iris pallida
CGCTGCTTTGCTTTGCTAAAGGCAAGTACTTCTACAAACTTTACATACTGCTATAACCATAAACTGCGAATTTCCAACCATGTTAAATGCTGATCCTTGGGGTAGCAAGTTAAAACTTTATATGTTGTATTACTTTCAGTATCTACCATGCTTAGGACAGTTTTCATATCTTTCACATGTTTAAACAATGGGTTAAGGGGAAACTGTTAGTAGTGTACGTGATCATGCCCCCTTCTCCGTATGTATTTACCGAGCACTGTTATATTCTATATATAACTTTGTCGTATGTCTGCTCCTGTCACGACCCGCACCCGCTTTTCGGACGCGAGCTCGTGAGCAAGCTAGCTACGTATCGAGCGGACTCCAGCCCGACTCGAGTACGTATAAGCTGTCAAGGTCATGGGTATCATATCTAATCTAAACTATATCTCAATCCACATGAATCATATAAACAAGAATGAACAAGTATGGGTCATGGTCTGCAGCCCATTAGCATATTGTTCGATTAGACTCTAAGAATGATATGAGCCTATAAATAAACAGAGTATATCATGGTATGGAATATAAAGCACGAGAAGATAATAAAGAAATAACACAAACAAATACCTGTATCATACATCGCAATCCTCTATCATCCTTGTCACGCCCCAGTACCGAAATACGGAGACAGACTAGGCCAGCTACTCCATATGAGGTACGTAACGTCATACGGCGATCGTGGCTGTCGAGAGACTAGGGGGTACATGCTACAATCAAGTCTCCTATGGTCCCACGGAGTTCTATGTCTCAATCATTCAAATCACATCAGCAATTAAATGAACATTAAAGATAAAGCAGTAAGGCGTCCCCGACGCTTCATCAAAATGATCATGAGAGACTAGCTTTATAATTTAGCTATCTCGGAGAGTCAGGAGTACAAAATTATATATAGCTGCAGTCTGTTTATTTACAATTCTGTACTGACACAAAATATCATGTAATCCGGCTAACAGGTGCCGGTGGCTAAATACCGCACAAAATATAAGCAGGAGTGGTGGAGAAGAAACCCACTCGAGTTCCCGAACCGCCATGCTCCTAGTATGCACCATGGATGTCAGGGAGGAAGATCGTGTCCTCTGGCTCTGCTACGAGATCTGGCCAAACAAAACCAGCGGGGTCAGCCCCGAATAGCAAGTACCGCCAAAGGGGCACAAGAGTTAAGATTAAAAAACCCAGATAATAGAATGATTGATAATAGTAATACGTATGTAACTATTATAGTGTAGCGCAACATCCTCGAACCCATGTGGCACCCTTAAAACCAAACAAGGACAAAAGGTGCCGTATGGAGTCGGGACGTGTCGTACTCTATGACTTTCACATAAGTAAAAAGGTACAAACAATAAAATCTCCTGATTGTGACTTCGGTCGATAGCCTATCGCAGCACAATAACCAACCCAACAATCAAACAAGAACATGGGTTGGATCATGTACCATGATAGACCATGTTCCTCAGTCATTCATAGGAGTAGCACTTCACAATCAGAATAAGTCTTTCGTTCATAACTTCGGTCCACAGCCTGTCATAGTACGATAACCAATCCAACAATCAAACAAGAACATGGGTTAGATCACGTACCATGACAGTCCGCTTCCCTCAGTTATTCACGGAAGGTAATAAGATACACGCAAGTCATTTTCGCGGCCAATCAAGTCTACGAGTTTCTAGTGGGACGAGGTTATCCTCGCATCATGTTATTTCAAAATCCTCAGATCGTATCTTTCTAGCAAGGCTAGCCAACCCAGGGGTTCGCGTAGACAGGTGTCATTGAGCACAGGTCCCTCGTAAGGCCACCTTGCTAAGACATATAATATATAGCAGGAATTAATCGGATACAGTCATCCACTCGTTGCGGATGACACAGTATCCGTGGAGACCAGCCGGCGCGTCAAGACAATATCTCAAGGCGGCTGGTGTAACACGATCTCGGGATTCTGTCCTCCCCATGCATCTAGTATATTTAGTTGCCTAGTTTAACCCTAGGTGAAATCTTGGACTCACATGCTGTGGCCTGCATGATTATCCTCCTAAATGTCGTACTCAAGTACGAGTACCCCAAAAGAGGATCCATGTCAATCAGTATGTCAACATGTTCTACCCTTCTTGGTGTAATGCATCATTGCAAATATGCCACGTGGAGTTACGAGTCATTTGTCGAGCATGAACGAGAACTGGAATATTCGGGTACAAGTATCAGGTAGGAACACTTTGTTCACCGGGGTCACATTAGTGCTCATATCATGCTCAGGACAAAAGGCGTAAGGATATATAGCATACACAAACATTTACATATATATATACAATATAATATATACATATAAAAATATAAGGTATAGGGGAGTCCAGGTCAGAGCGCGCTCAGGTCAGCCTACGCTCAGGTTAGCGTACGCTCAGGTCAGCCTACGCTCAGGTTAGCGTATGCAAGACATACGCTTTCAAAGGCAGCGTATGGATCGGACTGCGCTGCGCTAAAGAGCGCGCGCAACTCAGTGACGCAAGCTAAAAAGCTCGCGCACTGCTCACTGTCTTCTCCAAATCAGCAAGAACTCCATGAGTTGAACCCAAGCTTCAAAGTCCATAACTTGGTCAAAACAAGTCCAAATCTAACTTTTCAAAGGTTAAAATTGGGTAGAATAAAATTCTCTTCAACATGGAACCATCAAAACTTGAAAATAATGAAGTTTGCTAGATCAAAACCAAGAAGATCCGAAAATAGTTAAAACCTAGATCTACAAAAATTAAAGCTTCAAAATAGAAAACTTCAAGTTCTAAACTAGTATAGAATGAGGAGAAGAACATATTTTGGCAAATAATTTTGTAAGAAAACATCAACATCATTTATGGATCCATCTCTTGAGCAAGTTGGTACTTGCCTTGGTTGGTGGAGGAAAATAAATGAGAGGAAATAAATGAGAGGAGAGAGAATGAGATGAGTTATTATATAGAATCTTGAACCCATGGGTTCATGATGAACCAAGGGGTTCATGATGAACCATTGGTGAACCAAGAATAGGTTACCTAAATGAGCCAAAACTGTAGGCCCAAATGCAGAAAATAAATTACAAAATAATATTTTGTCGAATATTTTTGGGAAATGCATGAAGAAATACAGCATATAAATATCGTATAAATACAAAGTAAACACAATTTATCGGTTTACGTATTAAAATACGTATTCCAGGATCGGGGAGTGACATCTCTACCCTTCTTAGAAAAATTCCGTCCTCGAAATTCCTGCCAAGACAGGATAGTGAAATCAGGGCAAGCAAGGCACAATCATATACAAGTTAACTATCATATCAGTTATTATCATACATCACAAAGTGCAAAACAAGTAGGTGCAGATAAGCATGGAATCGTGTCAATAAGGCGTAAAAATATACCTCATTAGTCAAATAAATACGGATACCGAGATCTGATCTCGTCCTCGCGCTCCCAGGTTGACTCTCCCGAAGAGTGATGGTTCCAAAAAATACGGACAAGACTTATCGTCCGATTCTTGAGTACCTTCTCTCGCCGGTCCAAAATAGACACGGGTTGTTCCTCGTAAGTTAGGTCGGTACCAACGACTAACTTAGAATGATCGAGGACATGACTCGGATCCGGGACATACCCACGTAATTGGGACACATGAAACACATCATGTATGCCAGTTAACGAAGGCGGAAGGACAAGTCGATAAGCCACATCGCCTACCCGAGCGAGAATCTTAAAAGGACCAACGTATCTTGGACTAAGCTTTCCCCGGGTTCCAAATCTGAGGATACCCCGAGTAGGCGAAATTCGCATAAACACTTGGTCGCCAACTCTAAACTCTAGAGGCCTACGATGCTGATCTGTCCAATGACGATGTCGGTCCTGTGCAACTCGAAGGCGCTCTCTGACCAACTTAACTATCTCCACAGTCTGCGTGATCATCTCTGGCCCCAACAACTTCGTTCTTCGACGTCGTCCCATGCCAAAGGGGACCTGCACTTCCTTCCGTACAATGCTTCAAACGGGGCCATCTGAATGCTAGCCTGATAGCTGTTGTTATAGGAGAACTCCACTAGATGAAGGCGATCCTCCCAAGATCCACCAAAATCCAAGGTACACGCCCGCAGCATATCTTCTAATGTCTGAATGGTTCTTTCTGATTGCCCGTCAGTTTGTGGATGATAAGCAGTACTGAATCTTAACTTGGTTCCCAAACTTTGGTGTAAGCTCCGCCAAAAATGGGAAGTAAACCGCATATCCCAATCTGATACTATACTAACTGGAATACCGTGCTGCCTTACTATCTGCTTCATATACATTTCTGCTAGCTGCTCAGTAGTCTGTCCAACTCGGAAGGGAAGGAAATGAACGACCTTCGTGAGTCGATCTACTATTACCCAGACTGCATTCTTGCCAGCCGGGGATCTAGGTAAACCGGTCATAAAATCCATCGTGATGTGCTCCCATTTTCATTCTGGGATAGGAAGCGGCTGTAGCAATCCTGCTGGTCTCTGCTGCTCGGCTTTCACCTGCTGACATACCAGGCAATTGGATACAAATCTCGCTATCTCTCTTTTCATGCCATTCCACCAAAAGAACTGCCTGATATCTCGATACATCTTCGTTCCTCCTGGATGAATGGAGTAAATAGAACTATGAGCTTCGGACATAACTTCTTGCCGAAGGTCTCCACTCGGTACACATAGTCTGTTTCCAAACCTGAGCGTACCATCTTCATGAATCACTAACTCCTTCCTACGGCCTGATTCACACTCCAACCGCAACTTCTGAATCTGTGGATCTCCTGCTTGTGCTGCCCTTATCCTCTCTACTATGGTTGACTGAATCTGCATACTGGTCATTCTTCCTATATCCCTTGGCAAAACTACTTCAATTCCCATACTCTGAAGGTCTTCTAAAATATGCTTCTGCGAGGTCAAGATAAAGGCACTGTCTCTCCTACTCAGTGCATCTGTAACTATATTCGCCTTTCCTGGATGATACTGAAGATCTAAATCAAAATCCTTCAGCAGTTCTAACCATCTTCTTTGCCTCATATTCAAATCTCGCTGCGTGAATACGTATTTCAAACTCTTATGGTCAGTATAGATCTCTACCCGATCCCCGTATAAATAATGCCTCCACAACTTGAGTGAAAACACCACAGCTGCTAACTCCAAATCGTGAGTCGGGTAATTCTTCTCATGGTCTCGAAGCTGTCGAGACGCATATGCTATCACCTTTTCATGCTGCATCAATACATGTAATGCCTGTAGATCGTATTACGTATCTTGGAATACGTGTACGTATTTTATTTTGTATTGCATATCTCTTGGCTTGGCTCGGTTTATTTTGGGTTGGTTCGGCTAGGCTTGGGTTGCCTTGGTTCATCATGAACCAAAAAGGTGAACCCTCCTACCTACCACCATCCCCATTTATTAACCCCTCCTCTTTCTCTCTCTTTATTATTATTCTTCTTCTTCTCCACATTTACTTCTACACCTACCAGGAGAGAGAGAGAGAGAGAGAGAGAGAGCTTAGGCAAGTGCAAACTTGCTTCATGATGGATCTCATGTTTTATTGTTCTATTCTCTTTCTTACTAGATTCTAAGCCTCTTTAGAACTGGAAGTTTTCGGTTTTGATGGTTATATTTTGTAGATCTAAGTTTTAAGTCCCTTCTTGTTTAGTTTTCTTGGTTTTGATCTCTAAAACTCAGTTATTTTCGAAAACTAATGGTTCTATGTTGTAGAGAATTCAATTTCATTCAGTTTTGACTTTTGTTTCGCTTGATTTCGACTCCGGATGAGTAAGTTATGGCCATTACAAGTTTTCGGAACTTTCATGGCTGAACTTGCTGTTTGGGGACGATGAATCTCATGCGCCCGGGAGGCCATGCGCCGTGAAGTTCTGGCAACGCATTCCTTAACTCCGAGCGTGTCATGCGCGTAGGTTTCTTACGCGCATGTATTGAAGACGCAACGTGAGTTTCTCATGCGCCGATTTGTGCAGGAATCTCATGCGCCGATTCGTGCAGGAATCTCATGCGCCGATTTGTGCAGGAATCCCATGCGCCGATTCATGCTGGAATCTTATGCGCCGATTCGTGCAGGAATCCCATGCGCCGATTCGTGCAGGAATCTCATGCGCCGATTTGTGCAGGAATCCCATGCGCCGATTCGTGCAGGAATCTCATGCGCCGATTCGTGCAGGAATCTCATGCGCCGATTCGTGCAGGAATCCCATGCGCCGATTTGTGCAGGAATCCCATGCGCCAATTTGTGCAGGAATCCCATGCGCCGATTCGTGCAGGAATCCCATGCGCCGATTGTGCAGGAATTTACTGTTTTTGCCTGTTTAAGTTGTTTGTAGCTAGAATCTTGAAAAACTCAAAACATGAAAGTTGTAGATCTTTTCCTTGGCTCCAAGAATATGTTATTAGTTATTTTATACAATCTTTCTCATTCAGATCCTGTAAGAATAGAACACGATAGTGGCCCGCGGTGGCGCACTCTTGACAAGTAAAGTATGAATGACCTGGACACCGTGGGCGATTGCGTTTGTACAAATAAACCAGTACTGAATTGCATCATATCTAGGATGGGGATTCCTGAGTACCACGGTCAGGGGTACCTACTGAAATTGACTAAGGCTAATTAACTAGAATAATTCAGTAGTCATGAAGAGATTCCCAGCTACAGGCAATCCCGTTATCTGGGCGCATTAAGTGGACTTGTAGCCTACCGACGAGTAGGGCACATTTCCAGCACACAGTCACGTGTTGCATTCTTCATAACGGACATTCGACCCGGATAACCGGATGGTCTGCAGGGCTTGTGGCTGTTGGGATAATCTCATTGCATCTTGCTAGTAACTAGGCCTGTGATAACCCTAGTTAGTTAAAAGTATCAAGCCGTACTCTTGATTGGCCGTGATTGATTGGATGAAGTTTATTCCAGCTTAGTCTTATCCTGATCCTGTACAAGATTGTATCAGGACATGATTCTTGTATCGATAAATGATGGGATACCAAGTTCTGTTCAGATGAAGGGTTACAACCCCGGTCCTTGTTTGGTTTAAGGGTTGTAACTTGGCTATCTGAATAGTTCCATGGCTATCTTATCATATATCGTCTGCTTATTGTGCCCGCCTTAACAATAAAGATCAGGGGTCCAGTTCTGTTCAGGCGAAGGGTTACAACCCCGGTCTTTGTTTGGTTTAAGGGTTGTAACCTGGCTCCCGGAGCAGTTCTGTGTCCTCTCTTCGTTTATTGTCTTATTGCAACCCCCTGTCATGCTCGTCATGTTTTACCTTTACTTCAATACCATGATTATTATGCTGGCCTTAACAATAAAGATCAGGGGTCCAGTTCTGTTCAGGCGAAGGGTTACAACCCCGGTCCTTGTTTGGTTTAAGGGTTGTAACCTGGCTTCCGGAGCAGTTCTGTGTCCTCTCTTCGTTTATTGTCTTGTTACCTTATCAATAATAATTGAGGCGGGTTTCTATTCAGGCGAAGGATTGCAACCCCGGTTCTTGTTTGGTTTAAGGGTTGCAGTCTGGCTACTTGAATGGTTTCTCCGTGTTTAATATATTATTGTTATCTCAGCTATTATCACTATCTTTTAATTACCTTAACTATTTATTTATGATATGCTGGTTTTAGTTCCTAAGTGAAGCCTCCTTTGTGGCACTTGCTCTTTCTGGGGTCTGACCCAGCTGGTTTTGTGTGGCCAGATATCGGAGCAGCAACAGCGGATCCACCTGTCTTCCAGCCCGATGGTGACCACCAGGCGTAACCAGGGCAACGAGTGGGTTTCTTCTTGTCCTCCCACTTTATTGTAAAATTATTCTTTTGAGGCGTTTAGCCGACGAGCACGTGTTAGCTCGGTTGCATCTTTACTTACTGTCTGCCTACGGGCTGTAACATGATTGACAAGTCCTAGGGTTGATCATGTATGACTGAATCTCTTGCTAGTCCTGACATTTTGTACGACTAGCTTCATGATCATCCGAATATGTAATATATGGGACGCCTTGCTATTATATATTTGATGCTCTGACATCTTGTAACCGTTATTACATTGCTTGAGATTGAGACAATAGGCTTGTTCTTGACCATAGGAGACTGATGGCTTGTAGTTAAACCCTTATATATCTAGACAGCTGTGACCGTATAGTGACGTGGATTCCATCTCATTATACGTAGCTGGCTATGTCTGCCCCCGCTCTCCAGTATTCTGGTTCTGGGGCGTGACATGGTTTTAGTGGTGGCCCATGCAGGTCTTGTAAATCAAGATATGTGAGGGTTTATCGAATAGATGTCTCAATCAGTATTCGCCCTTGATCTCTGCTCGTATCTTCTGAATCCCTGTAATCATGACCTGATCACATGCTTGTATCGTTGATCTATCCTGGTCCTTCCTTATTGTTCCCTATGTCGTCTTCTTCAGCGACATTGTTCCTGGATCTGCCGATCAGCAAGGCGGAGTACCTCCCGCGGACCAGCAGCAACCTGGAGATCAAGCCCAGCATTCAGGAGTAGCCTCCAGAGTTATGCCTACCGAAGGAGAACCACCAGTTCAGCCCGTCCCGCCTGCAGAGCCTGATGATGGCACTTTGGTGGGTCTCATCAGATCCCTATTAGCTTCCCAGGATCGTCGCGGAGATGCCTTGCACCAGGCGGTGGCAGATGCTTTGACCAGAGGAGGTCATCAGGGTAATAGCGCGGCCAACAGCTTCAAGCGCTTAAACCCTCCCTTCTTCGACGGCAGTAAAGATGCGATCGCTGTAGATGCATGGCTTCAGGACACAGAGGTGATTCTAGAAGCAGCCAAGACTCTAGAGAACGAGAAGGTGGCCGTAGTGCGCCTGCAGTTACTAGATCTTGCCCGCAGCTGGTGGGCAGCGCAGGCCGATGGATTAGTGGCCCCTATTTTATGGACAGTATTCAGGGAGAGATTCCAGACCAAGTATTTTGATGTTGTAGCTCGGTATGATCTACAGACGAGGTTCACCAATCTGAAGCAGATGGATAGGACGGTCGATGGATATGCGGCTGAGTTCTCCAGGCTTAGTCGGTTTGCTCCCACCTTGGTAGTAACCGAGTTCGATAGAGCCCAACGGTTCCAGCAGGGGCTCCACCTAGAGATTTTATTGGCGGTGGAGCAGTTTGAGCATCAGACTTTTGATGCAGTGTTGAGAGCAGCCCGGAGGCATGATTATACATCCCAGAGGATCGTGGATAGGACCGGAGGTCGGAAGCGATCTCACGGCCAGATGAATCAGTCATCAGCACCAACCCCGGCCGCCAGGGCTTTGACCATTGGAGCTCCGAGGCGGGCGGCCTCAGTGACATCGGTTCAACATTCCACCCCGACGTACCCTCAGCAGCAGAAGCAGAAGCAGTCTTCCGCAGTGGGATGTTCACACTGCGGGAAGCCAGGTCATGTGGTATCGGAGTGTCGCAGAGCACAGGGTTTGTGCTTGGTTTGTGGTGCCCCGGACCACAGGGTTGGGAATTGCCCGAACAGAGGGAGTTCATCCGCCTTCTCTAGTCCTTCAGTTAGAGGACCAGCACCAGTCCAGCAGCAGCAACAGCTGCAGTACCCGCTCCCGAGGGCATTGCCGACGCAGGCCCAGGCGTTCCAGCTGCAGAGGCCGCAGCAGTATGCCCAAGCCCAAGCCCTGATCCAGAGCAGGCAGAGAAATTTTTAGCAGAGGGGACCCGCACCCAGAGGACATGGTCAAGTGCTGGCTTTGACCATGGGAGAAGAAAGAATAGCACCAGGTGAGGTGGTGGCAGGTACTATTCTCGTCAACACCTTTCCAGCTTCAGTATTATTTGATTCTGGTGCCTCGCATTCATTTATGTCTGCACGATTTGCGACACGGGTAGGACTGGAGCCCGAGTCATTATCAGTAAGGCTCAATATACTTACTGGTAACGGACTTGTGGGAGTAGATAGAGTATTTTCCTCGTGTCGGATCGTAGTTAGCGGTAGAGAATTCTCCGCTAGATTGATAGAGTTTCCGATGGCCGATTATGATGTGGTCTTAGGGATGGATTGGTTGAGGGACCAGTATGCTAGGATAGACTGCCGCATTGGCAGGGTTGTTTTTAGCATTCCAGGCGAGCCAGAGTTTTCCTTCTCCCGAGGCGAAGTTGAACCTTCTCCTCCAGTGTTACGGATGGCAGTAGCAGCAGTGCAGTTGCCTCGGATAGTCGAAGAGTTTCCAGATGTTTTCCCCGAAGAGCTTCCAGGGATGCCGCCAGAGCGAGAGATCGAGTTTACCATCGACTTGATTCCCGGGACAGCCCCAGTGTCAGAGAGAGTCTACAGGATGGCGCCATCAGAGCTAGAGATATTGTACAAGATGATTGAAGAACTTAGAACCAAGGGATTCATTCGTGCTAGTGGATCACCTTGGGGAGCCCCGATGCTTCTTGTGAAAAAGAAGGATGGTACGTCCAGATTATGTGTAGATTATCGTACCTTAAACTCAGTGACAATCAAGAACAGATACCCTATCCCGAGGATAGATGACTTGTTTGATCAACTCAGAGGGGCGTCAGTATTTTCGAAGATCGACTTACGGTCAGGATACCATCAGATCAGAGTCAGAGAGCAGGACATCCCGAAGACAGCGTTCAGATCGAGATATGGGCATTGGGAGTTCCTTGTGATGCCATTTGGAGCAACCAATGCGCCGGCAGTATTCATGGACCTCATGAATCGTATCTTCATGCCTTATTTGGATCAGTTCATGATTGTGTTCCTAGACGACATCTTGGTCTACAGTAAGAGTGAGGCGGAGCATGAACATCATCTCAGAATTATCCTCCAGATTCTCAGAGAGCACCAGTTGTATGCCAAGTTTAGTAAATGCGAGTTCTGGCTTGATCGCATTTCGTACTTGGGCCATATCATCACCCGAGGAGGAGTAGAAGTGGATCCCCAGAAGATCGTGGCTATTGAGTCGTGGCCGGTACCTAGCACAGTGGCAGAAGTTCGCAGTTTCCTTGGATTGGCCGGCTACTACCGGCGATTTGTTTCAGACTTTGCTCGGATTTCAGCGCCATTGACCCAGTTGACCCGTAAGGATGTGCAGTTTGCTTGGACAGCAGAATGCCAGGATTCTTTTGAGAGGTTGAAGCGAGGCTTGATGACGGCTCCTATTCTCACGCTTTCAGATGGGACCGGAGGATTCTCAGTGTATTGTGATGCTTCTGGCAGAGGTTTAGGATGTGTTCTGATGCAGCATGGGAAGGAATAGCTTATGCGTCACGACAACTTCGTGATCATGAGAAGAGTTACCCAACCCATGACTTAGAGCTGGCAGCAGTAGTGTTTGCACTTAAGTTGTGGAGGCACTACTTGTACGGAGATAGGGTGGAGATCTTCACCGACCACAAGAGCCTGAAGTATGTTTTTACCCAGAAGGATCTTAACATGCGTCAGAGGAGATGGCTAGAGCTGCTTGTGGATTATGATGTCAACTTGCAGTATCACCCAGGAAAGGCCAACGTTGTTGCAGATGTATTGAGCAGGAGAGCCGGAGTTTATTTTCTGACAGCGCAACCAGAGCTGTTGGCCGATCTTCAGAAGATGGGTATAGAAGTTGTCCTCCCTTCCAGTGTGGCATTGATGGCCAGCATGCAAGTTCAGTCCACTATCGTCGAGAGGATCCGGATGGCGCAGTCAGCAGATTCCAAGCTTCAGCGACTCAGAGCAGAGTGTGAGGCAGGACGAAGACCAGAGTTATGTATCCATAAAGATGGTACACTTCGACATGGGAAGCGTCTTTGTGTGCCCAGTGGAGATATCAGACAGGAGATCATGACAGAGGCTCATAGTTCACAGTATTCCATTCATCCCGGCGGTACGAAGATGTACCGTAATATCCGTCAGCACTTTTGGTGGAATGGCATGAAGAGGGAGATAGCCCGGTTTGTCTCTCGATGTTTAGTCTGCCAACAAGTTAAGGCTGAACATCAGAGACCAGCTGGACTACTTCAACCATTGCCAATTCCTGAGTGGAAATGGGAGCATATAACCATAGATTTTGTGACTGGATTGCCTAGATCCCCGGCTGGCAGAGACGCTATTTGGGTTGTCATAGACAGGCTCACGAAGGTGGCTCACTTTCTTCCGTTCAGGGTTGGTCAGTCGACGGCTCAGCTAGCGGAGATGTATCTCCGACAGATTGTCAGGTTGCACGGTGTACCAGTCAGTATCACTTCAGACAGAGATTCAAGATTTACGTCGCACTTTTGGCGTAGCTTGCAAGAAAGTTTGGGAACTCACCTCCAGTTCAGTTCAGCTTATCACCCGCAGACAGATGGCCAGTCGGAGCGCACGATCCAGACTCTCGAAGATATGTTGAGATCTTGTACGCTCGACTTCGGTGGTTCGTGGGAAGATCACCTGCACCTGGTGGAGTTCTCGTATAATAATAGTTTCCAAGCTAGTATCCAGATGGCACCATTCGAGGCACTGTATGGTAGGAAGTGCCGATCCCCGTTAGCATGGGACGATGTCGGAGAAAGGCAGATGCTCGGTCCAGAAATGATTGCTCAGACCGTTGAAGTGGTCAGGAGAGTCAGAGATCATCTTCGAGTTGCCCAAGATCGCCAGCGTCATTGGGCCGATTCCCATCGGCGACCCCTTGAATTCTCGGTCGGCGACCATGTATTCCTGAGGATTTCGTCTAACCGTGGTGTCATTCGTTTCGGCGTACGGGGAAAGCTTAGTCCTAGGTATATAGGCCCATTCGATATTCTGGAGCGAATAGGTGATGTATCCTATCGTCTCGCTCTTCCACCGTCGCTACGTGAGGTGCATGACGTATTCCATGTATCTCAACTACGACGGTATATCCCGGACCCGAGCCATATCCTGGATCATTCGGAATTGGTTGTTGGTACCAACCTTTCGTATGAGGAGAGGCCCGTGTCTATATTGGACCGGAGAGAGAAGATACTTAAGAACAAGACTATTAGTTTAGTCCGTGTTGCTTGGGGTCATCACTCTTTGGGTGAGTCAACGTGGGAGCGTGAGGATGATATCCGATCGCGGTATCCCGACCTGTTTGACTCGTAAGGTATAATGTCTTCCTTATGCCTTATGCTTTCAATTTCTTGCTTGAATAAATGACTGCATGATAGACTGCTTGTTATAGCTTACGATTATTATAGCTTGTCCTTGCAATTCTAGCCTCTTGATTAAATTCCGAGGACGGAATTCTTTTAAGGTGGGTAGAGTTGTAATGCCTGTAGATCGTATTACGTATCTTGGAATACGTGTACGTATTTTATTTTGTATTGCATATCACTTGGCTTGGCTCGGTTTATTTTGGGTTGGTTCGGCTAGGCTTGGGTTGCCTTGGTTCATCATGAACCAAAAAGGTGAACCCTCCTACCTACCACCATCCCCATTTATTAACCCCTCCTCTTTCTCTCTCTTCATTATTCTTCTTCTTCTCCACATTTACTTCTACACCTACCAGGAGAGAGAGAGAGAGAGAGAGAGAGCTTAGGCAAGTGCAAACTTGCTTCATGATGGATCTCATGTTTTATTGTTCCATTCTCTTTCTTACTAGATTCTAAGCCTCTTTAGAACTGGAAGTTTTCGGTTTTGATGATTATATTTTTGTAGATCTAAGTTTTAAGTCCCTTCTTGTTTAGTTTTCTTGGTTTTGATCTCTAAAACTCGGTTATTTTCGAAAACTAATGGTTCTATGATGTAGAGAATTCAATTTCATTCAGTTTTGGCTTTTGTTTCGCTTGATTTCGACTCCGGATGAGTAAGTTATGGCCATTACAAGTTTTCGGAACTTTCATGGCTGAACTTGCTGTTTGGGGACGATGAATCTCATGCGCCCGGGAGGCCATGCGCCGGGAGGCCATGCGCCGTGAAGTTCCGGCAACGCATTCCTTAACTCCGAGCGTGTCATGCGCGTAGGTTTCTTACGCGCATGTATTAAAGACGCAACGTGAGTTTCTCATGCGCCGATTTGTGCAGGAATCTCATGCGCCGATTCGTGCAGGAATCTCATGCGCCAATTTGTGCAGGAATCCCATGCGCCGATTCGTGCTGGAATCTCATGTGCCGATTCGTGCAGGAATCCCATGCGCCGATTCGTGCAGGAATCCCATGCGCCGATTTGTGCAGGAATCCCATGCGCCGATTCGTGCAGGAATCTCATGCGCCGATTCGTGCAGAAATCTCATGCGCCGATTCGTGCAGGAATCCCATGCGCCGATTTGTGCAGGAATCCCATGCGCCGATTTGTGCAGGAATCCCATGCGCCGATTCGTGCAGGAATCCCATGCGCCGATTGTGCAGGAATTTACTGTTTTTGCCTGTTTAAGTTGTTTGTAGCTAGAATCTTGAAAAACTCAAAACATGAAAGTTGTAGATCTTTTCCTTGGCTCCAAGAATATGTTATTAGTTATTTTATACAATCTTTCTCATTCAGATCCTGTAAGAATAGAACACGATAGTGGCCCGCGGTGGCGCACTCTTGACAAGTAAAGTATGAATGACCTGGACACCGTGGGCGATTGCGTTTGTACAAATAAACCAGTACTGAATTGTATCATATCTAGGATGGGGATCCCTGAGTACCACGGTCAGGGGTACCTACTGAAATTGACTAAGGCTAATTAACTAGAATAATTCAGTAGTCATGAAGAGATTCCCAGCTACAGGCAATCCCGTTATCTGGGCGCATTAAGTGGACTTGTAGCCTACCGACGAGTAGGGCACATTTCCAGCACACAGTCACGTGTTGCATTCTTCATAACGAACATTCGACCCGGATAACCGGATGGTCTGCAGGGCTTGTGGCTGTTGGGATAATCTCATTGCATCTTGCTAGTAACTAGGCCTGTGATAACCCTAGTTAGTTAAATGTATCAAGCCGTACTCTTGATTGGCCGTGATTGATTGGATGAAGTTTATTTCAGCTTAGTCTTATCCTGATCCTGTACAAGATTGTATCAGGACATGATTCTTGTATCGATAAATGATGGGATACCAAGTTCTGTTCAGATGAAGGGTTACAATCCCGGTCCTTGTTTGATTTAAGGGTTATAACTTGGCTATCTGAATAGTTCCATGGCTATCTTATCATATATCGTCCTGCTTATTGTGCCCGCCTTAACAATAAAGATCAGGGGTCCAGTTCTGTTCAGGCGAAGGGTTACAACCCCGGTCCTTGTTTGGTTTAAGGGTTGTAACCTGGCTCCCGGAGCAGTTCTGTGTCCTCTCTTCGTTTATTGTCTTATTGCAACCCCCTGTCATGCTCGTCATGTTTTACCTTTACTTCAATACCATGATTATTATGCTGGCCTTAACAATAAAGATCAGGGGTCCAGTTCTGTTCAGGCGAAGGGTTACAACCCCGGTCCTTGTTTGGTTTAAGGGTTGTAACCTGGCTTCCGGAGCAGTTCTGTGTCCTCTCTTCGTTTATTGTCTTGTTACCTTATCAATAATAATTGAGGCGGGTTTCTATTCAGGCGAAGGATTGCAACCCCGGTTCTTGTTTGGTTTAAGGGTTGCAGTCTGGCTACTTGAATGGTTTCTCCGTGTTCAATATATTATTGTTATCTCAGCTATTATCACTATCTTTTAATTACCTTAACTATTTATTTATGATATGCTGGTTTTAGTTCCTAAGTGAAGCCTCCTTTGTGGCACTTGCTCTTTCTGGGGTCTGACCCAGCTGGTTTTGTGTGGCCAGATATCGGAGCAGAAACAGCGGATCCACCTGTCTTCCAGCCCGATGGTGACCACCAGGCGTAACCAGGGCAACGAGTGGGTTTCTTTTTGTCCTCCCACTTTATTGTAAAATTATTCTTTTGAGGCGTTTAGTCGACGAGCACGTGTTAGCTCGGTTGCATCTTTACTTACTGTCTGCCTACGGGCTGTAACATGATTGACAAGTCCTAGGGTTGATCATGTATGACTGAAACTCTTGCTAGTCCTGACATTTTGTACGACTAGCTTCATGATCATCCGAATATGTAATGTATGGGACGCCTTGCTATTATATATTTGATGCTCTGACATCTTGTAACCGTTATTACATTACTTGAGATTGAGACAATAGGCTTGTTCTTGACCATAGGAGACTGATGGCTTGTAGTTAAACCCTCATATATCTTGACAGCCGTGACCGTATAGTGACGTGGATTCCATCTCATTATACGTAGCTGGCTATGTCTGCCCCCGCTCTCCAGTATTCTGGTTCTGGGGCATGACAATACACACCCAAGACCCTTCCCTGATGCGTCACAATATACTGTAAAGCCTCCCGCTCCTACTGGAAGCGTCAAGATCGGGGCTGAGATCAATCTCTTCTTCAATTCTTCAAACGATGCCTGACAGCTAGCTGACCAAACAAACTCTACGTCCTTGTGCGTCAAACGCGTTAAGGGCGTAGAGATCCTGGCAAAGTCCGCCACGAACCTTCTGTAGTAACCAGCTAATCCTAAGAAACTTCGCACTTCTGCAACCGTTCTCGGGACCGGCCAATGCTCTACGGCCTCAATCTTCTTCGGATGCACTGACACTCCTGCTCCAGAAATTACATGTCCCAGGAACGAAATGTGGTCTAACCAGAATTCACACTTGTCGAGCTTCGCATAAAGTTGATGCTCCCTCAATGTCTGTAAGACAGTCCTAAGATGTTTCTCATGCTCCTCTTCACTGCTAGAATAGACAAGGATATCATCTATGAACACCACCACAAATTTATCCAAATACGGCAGAAAGATGCGGTTCATTAAATCCATGAATACTGCAGGGGCGTTGGTTAGTCCAAAAGGCATTACTAAAAACTCATAAGGCCCATATCTAGATCTGAATGCTGTATTCGGTATGTCTTGCTCCCGGACTCTTACTTGATAGTATCCCGACCGAAGATCGATCTTGGAAAAGACGCTGGCCTTGCTCAACTGGTCAAACAGGTCATCAATCCTTGGTAGCGGGTACTTATTCTTCACTGTTACTGCATTCAGCTTGCGGTAGTCGATGCACATCCTCGTCGACCCATCCTTCTTGGGAACTAGAATCACTGGCGCGGCCCAGGGCGATTTACTGTCTCGGATGAATCCCTTAGACTTCAACTCTTCCTCATGTTGATACAACTTATCCTGTTCTGACGGCGACATTCTGTAAACTCTGTCTGCAATAGGCCTCGTTTCAGGGTTCAACTCAATGCTAAATTCTATCTCTCTGACTGGGGGTATCCCTGGGAGCTCATCAGGGAAGACGTCGAGAAAATCTTCGACCACTCTCGGAATCTGTCCTGGCTCTTGTAGGTCCTAAAAAATCAAGTTGCATCAATCAACAAAATCAAGAAATCAAAATATACATCATCTTGTTGAATTGCGCAGACAACAGATTGCGCAGCCAACCGATTGCGCATTCTAATTTGCGCACACAATCGATTGCGCAAGCTGACGTGGCAGAAGTCATCATTACTAAATCAAATCAAATCTTTTCTGACAACTGACAGCGCGGATAACAAGGAGTCTGTTCGTTTCCTGCGCCGCACAGTGCTCGAGGGCGGCTGACAGCTGGCAGCGCAAACCAATCCTGCGCAGTTTGAGTTTGCGCAAACCATGTATGCGCAATTCAACTCTGCGCACTCTATCAAAGGTAACTGTTAAGTTACACGTGGCATTCATGCCATCGATTGTTCATTACGTGGCAACTGTTTATGCACGATCATGCGCATTTCTATCAAATCATGCCATGTGTCCATGATAGTCGGCCCACGATCCAGTAACTATCTGCGCAAATCAATGTTGCGCAAACCAATGCTGCGCAAATCATCATGCGCAGTCCAAAATAACTGAAAGTTAGTTATTTCCAGAACTCTATAAATAGAGTTTCAAGTCTTCATTCAAGGAGAGATTAGAGATCAGATATCAAGATCAGAAATCAGAAATCAGAGAGTCCAGGAGTTCTTGCCAAAGTGCTGCTGCATTCTTCCGAGACTTTTGTCTTCAACCTCAGAGGCTTTTGCCTTCAGTTTTCAGAGTTGTTTTCAACTTCAAAGGTTTCGTCTTTACAGTTCACATCGTCCAAGGGATAAAGCAATCGTCATCGAGATTGGATTCCTACAGTTGTAATTTTCCCAGAATTCTTGTAATCTTTATTACAGTTTGTATCAATAAAGTTCTATACTTTTGTTTTTGCAAACAAAATGGCGACTCTGCTGGGGACAACTTTCTCCTCCGACGAGGAAGTAGCAACTCAATGTGACGTAGCGTCTATCGGGAAGACGCAGAAGACCCTGGTTGTCAAGGTCAACCAGACAGCCTACGAGGCAATGCTCAACTCCAAGACCATTCTCCGTACTGCAGCCACTTCTGCCAAGAGCAAAGTGCGCTCAGTTTGGGTCTCCAAGACTGCTGCACAATCTGGCAGTTTTGCCACCAAAGGTGCTGCACACTCTGTTGCACAATCTGCTGGCCAGTCTGCTGCACAAACTGCTGTGTCAATTGCTGCACAGTCTGTCTCAGCAACTGCTGCACAATCTGTTGCAGTCAATGCTGCGCAATCTGTTGCAAAAGTTGCACAAGCTACTTCATATGCTGCCTTGTCAAAACAGAAGACTCCTATGACTCTGGCGCAATTGGCAGTAGCTTTTCCTGCGCAAAACAGCATTCCAGCAACCAAAGTGCATCCTAAGCACTCTAAAGCAAGGACTCCTACTTCTGTAGCCAGAACCAATGTACCCTCCACTCATGCGCAAATCACTTCTGCGCAAACCAAGAGAAACAGCCCTTTGGCTAGACTCTCTCCTTCTCATAATCAAGAGAAAATATCTGATTCTCCTCTTAAACATCCTGCTGTTCTAGTACAATCTACTGGGGATAGTCCTTTGGCTATTCCTCCTCCTTCTCAGATCAAAGGAAAAGGCCCGTTGGTCTTTTCTCAAACTTCCTTGTCTCATGACTTGGAAGACAATAGAGGGAAATGCTCTTTAGTTATCCCTTCTTCTCAGAACAAAGGAAAAGGCCCTTTGGTCTTTTCTCAGTCTTCTTCGGTCTTTACTGAAGCAGATCAAATTGCACGTGTTTCAACACCCGTCAGCACAAGATCTCCTACAAACAAAGATTCTTCTTACCTTCATAACAAAGAAACTTGCACTGATCAAAGAGGTATTTTGCCTACCCCAGTAGCAGAATTCTAAGACCTCCCAACTTTCAAAATATCTCGTTCCAAACAAGGAAAACTGTTGGTGTCTCAAACAGAAACCTCTGGGGGTGAATTTGCAGACCTACGAACATATCTTAACAGGCCAACTTCAGCAAAACGTAAACAGCCAATGCCGAAGGTCAAGCCTCAAAGACAAATCTCCAGGAACATAAATTCTGATACCTATGCCAATAAGATGAGTACTTTCTTGTATACACAGGGGACAAAACATTTGAAGAATCGAAACCATGTTCCAAATATTGTTAAAGAACACATTCCTCGAACTTTTCCCCGTCCCGGCATGGTTTCTGATCTTCGAGAACATCTCAGACAAAAACGGGATAATGTCTCAACTCCTTCAAATCAATCATCTGATCATCATTGCAATCATAAAGTCATCATCCAATGTTGTTGTCAAACAACAAAGCGATCTATCTTCGATCGTCTGACTTTTGCTAAAACAGAACCAATGTCAGAAGAAGACGAAGTGTTGTACGCTTCTGTCAATATGGCTTCCCGAGACACCGGGGGTAGAAAGTGCTCCAAACATGGTAAGCCTCGCAGACCAAGCCAACGATATTTGGATTTACTCCAAGAATCCTCTGAAGGAGTATTTCAACATACTCGTTCCCACAGCCGAGACACAATCGGTCAAAGGAATCTTCCCCAAGGTCCTTCAGCTTATCTTCCTACTTTTCAGTCAGAAGACGAATCTTTCTCTGATTATGATGCATATAGTGAAAGCTCTGAACAAACAGTTTCGTCTACTGTGCCTAGAGAAGTGACGGCATATGTTGTTACTGATGATCCAGATGCTTCAACTTCTGTAAACCAAGAACAGCGGATTGTTGCACTGGAGGACAAATTGAAAACCATGGCTGAAATGGTCGTCAGTATGCATTCTATCATTATGGCACAACATGCTACCCCACCAACTGTACCGGCTGCTATAAACCCTGAAATCATAGCTTCATCGGTGCCTGTCAATACTGGGCTGGGGGTAGTACCTCCTCAGATGCCTCCTGTGCAAGTACAAGTTCAAACTACACCCAGTCAATCAGGTGCTGGGGGTAGTGCTTATAATGCTGTCCCTCCTCCTACCACGGCTCCTTCCTCTTCATCTGAAGATGCTAATGAAGCAGTCAAGCTTTTACGAACTCAGTTTGAAGCTTTCAAAGAGAAAGACAACTTGCAAAGGTTGGGAATCAAACAGCCATATCCTGTCGAATGGAAAGAAGTTCCATTTCCTCTCAAATATAAGATTCCAACAATCGCTCTCTTTGACGGTAGTACCTCACCAAGTCAATTCATCAATCACTTCGAGGTAATGACTGTTCAACTCCAACCAGACGACGCTCTTCTTACCAAAGTGTTCGTCGGTTGTTTAGCCGGCGTAGCATATGACTGGTACAGAAGTCTGCCCGATGGTTGTATCACTTCTTTCTCAGGTCTCAAGCAAATCTTTTTAGAACGATTCTATGAGGGATTCAATGACATGACTATGTCAGCCCTAAATAAAATCAAACAGAAACATAACGAGACTGCAGAGAGTTTCATTGAACGTTTTCGTCGAGAAGCCCTGAAAATGCCTCCAGGGGTACAAATGTCTAACCCCGATCGGGATGAACATCAAGCGTCAGGCGGTGGAAATCGCCAAAACAACCGCAAGAACAAAGAGACTCTGAACATTAATCTGAAAAGCAAAGAGTCTTTGGCTGTCAACGTAGCTCAGCCTACGTCCACTTCCACTCCTTCTGCACCACAACCGAGGGAACCTCGTCCTAAGGTAGAGTATTCTTTTGACGAGAATGACACGGCAAGTATCTTCGATTGTTTACTCAAAAGCAATAAGATCCAGCTCCCAGACCCAAAGAAACCTGATGAAGTCGGTAAGACCGATCATCCTAAGTACTGTGTTTACCATCGATTCATTGGACATCCTACTAGAGCATGTTATGTGCTCAAGGGCAAGATTCAAGAGCTTGTTAATGCTGGAGTTGTTACTCTGCAACAAGATGAAAAGACTGTCACTGCCAATATGGTTTCAGTTCAGTTCGGTAACTTTCCCCCGCAGATGATACAGCATGGTGTCATTCCTATTCCGAAAACTACTCTTGAGATTGTAAATATTCCTTCTCCACCAAATGAAGGTCTCGTTCCTTTGTCTCTAGACAATGGCGAGGTTATGTGGATTCACCCCGATCTTACTTCAGAGTTCGAGGATTCTTCTTCTTCCAAGAAGAAAAGTCGCTCCAAAGGCAAGACGAAGATTTGCAACATGGTATCTTTTGATCCCATAGTTGACGAAGAAATTCTATTAGGCACCAGATCAGGAAAGCCCTATTTGAAGGATTACCCTGAAACTCAAGAGAATCTTGCTTCTTCTTCTGAACCTACCTCAGCACAACCTGCTCTAGTTGAAGAGAATCCTGCTGCACCTTCACCAGTTGTGATTCCTATTCCTCCTAAGCCAGTGACTGCTGATAAAGGCAAACAACAAATCCGCTTTGACAAACCTTTGAAGAAATCGTCTCCTACAGGACTCGAGAAGCCTTACAACTTCGATATATTGGCTCAACTAGCCAATACTCCAGCAAAGTTGTCTATCTTTGAACTCTTGCGTCTTTCCAAAGAGACTCGAGAAACCCTCAGCGAAGCTCTTATGCAAGCAGAAGCTTGTCTAACCTTTCTCAAAAAGCCCGAAGCAGAATCAGTCTCTTGTAATAGTGTTCAGGAATTCATTCCGAACATAACTTTTTCGCAAGATGACATGCTAATGGAAGACAACAGGCATGACCGTCCTCTTTACTATACAGGATATGTCGATTCGATGAAAGTAGATCGTATTCTGATAGATCCAGGGTCTGCTCTTAGTATCATGCCGAAGACAATGCTCGATGCTTTGAAAATTCCTGTGCATAGTCTCTCCACTACAATCACTACCATCCTTGGATTCAATCAAGGAAAGAGTGAACCTTTGGGCAAGATTCGCCTAAAACTTCAAATTGGCAATCTTCGCACAAAAGTTACATTCTACATTATTGACAATTTTGGTTGTTCTTACAACGCTCTATTGGGGAGACCATTCTTACACGAGCACAATGTTGTTCCATCAACCCTTCATCAATGTTTCAAATATGTTGATGACAAAGGCGTTGTTCGTAAAGAGGTTGCGGATCTTTATCCCTTCAAAGGTGTTGAAGCATATTGCAACGACGCTCGGATGTATAAGGATGAATTCATGAAAATCGTGTTAGCATTAGACACTGAAGAAGAACAAGAAGCGACGCCTAAAGACACTCTAATCATACCCGTCAAAGGGCGAGTTTCACATCCTCAGTCTTCTAAACCATTGGCTATTCACTTGCCAGTACAAAAGAAGTCAGTTGATGCTGATCAAGATCAAAGGGAGCTCACCTCTTCTGAGCCACTTGTTATCGATTTACGTCGTAACAAGGACAAAAAGCAGCTCACTTCTTCTGAGCCAATTGTTGTTGATCTCATTCGCAACAAAGAAAAAAAGGAGCTCACTTCTTCTGAGCCACTTGTTATCGACCTCCGTCGTAACAAACCGCCTCCACGTTCTTCTTCTCCCCCTCTTGTAATTAATCTGACTAAGCCTGCTAAGGCCAAAGGTCCTGTTGTAAATACTGATGTACAAATCAATAAAAAAGCACCTACTTTCCAGTATACTGATGTTATTTATCATACTAAATACTATTTAGATATGTTAGATAGCTTCCAATCAATTACAATGGGAGTTGTGCAATCTCTTCATACAGAGGTCTTACTCGAACACTCAGATGATTCATACTTTGTTGTCTCTTCTCGAAAGAGAGGCGAAAGTCCAATAATTTTTATTAAAGGACCAGAACAAAAATTCAGTTATACGGATGACAGTAAACTTAACGACACGGGGCGTATCCAACTCCATCGTTATAGTCAACAATCAAAAGACATCATTCGGAAAATGGGTTATGATTTCAAAAGTGGCTTCAATTACGGTAAGGGTAGACGAACTCCTATTCGTACAACTGTTCCGAAAGGAAAGTCAGACATGTACTATAGCAGGACTAAGAGAGGTCTCGGATATGCTTCTCCTTCATTGTTATCCCCAGCAGTCTCCGACTCCGACAGTGAAGAACGCTCTAACTCATCTGATTCAAGATCTTGGGATTCTGATACTAGCATTGGTGAAGTCCATAGGTTGGTCGTATCATCTAACATGGCCTCCGTTGAACTTCCAGAAGACTATGATGAGAATGTGGAAGAAAATCCTGAAACAGATCCTTGGGCTCAGCATATGGACAATCAATGGGTACTTCGCTTTGAACAACGTGAACCCCCTACTGAAGATCAACTACTTCAAATTGATGTAGGAGAAAGAGATTCACCTCGGCCAATTTTTATTAGCAAAAATCTTCCAGAAACAGACAAGGAAGAGTTGATTCTTCTTATTAAAGAATATATTGATGTCTTTGCTTGGAGTTATGAAGACATGCCGGGTTTAGATCCCAAGATTGCTACACATAAATTGAACATTTTGCCTAATGCAAAACCTGTTAAGCAACAACAGCGACGCTTCAAACCAGAAATGATGGACGCGATCGATGATGAAGTCAAAAAGCTCATTGCTTGTGGTTTCATTCGAGAAGAACAACATCCTGATTGGGTAGCCAATGTCGTCCCAGTTCTGAAGAAAACTGGCAAAGTTCGAGTCTGTATTGACTTCCGGGATCTTAATGAAGCATGTCCTAAAGATGAATTTCCTCTTCCTATTACGGACGTCATGATCGACAATACTTGTGGGTTCGAACGAATATCTTTTATGGATGGATTCTCTGGATACAATCAAATCAAGATGCATCCTGAAGATGAAAAGCATACTTCTTTCCGCACTCCTCGTGGTGTTTATTGCTATACGGTGATGCCATTTGGTCTTAAGAATGCTGGTGCAACTTACCAACGAGCTATGAGCACTATCTTTCGAGATCATTTGCGCAAAACCGTTGAATGCTACGTTGACGATATTGCCGTCAAAAGTCGTAAAAAGGAAGATCACATTCAAGACTTGAGAACAATCTTTAATCTCATGCGCCAACATCAACTCAAGATGAATCCCACCAAGTCATTCCTAGGTGTCTCTAGTGGCAAATTTCTCGGCTTCGTCATTACCTCTAAAGGTATACACGTGGATCCCGAGAAGATCAAAGCCATCCAAGAGATGCGTCCTCCACGCAATCTAAAAGAGCTACGAGGATTTCAAGGACGACTTGCGTACATCAGGAGATTCATCTCGAATTTGTCTGGACGTTGTAGACCATTCACTCAACTAATGAAGAAAGGTGTATCTTTTGTTTGGACTGAAGAATGTCAACAAGCATTCGATGATATCAAGCGATATCTCATGAACCCACCAGTCTTGGTGCCACCTATTTCTGGTATTCCGTTCTTAATGTATGTCCGTGCTATGGATCATTCATTGGGTGCTTTACTTGCCCAAAAGAACAAAGAAGGTCACGAACAGGCCATTTATTATCTTAGCCGTACTATGATTGGTGCTGAACACCGTTATAGTCCAGTTGAAAAAGAATGCTTGGCTCTCATGTTTGCTGTACAAAAGACGAGGCATTATATCATTGGTCAAACTATTCATGTTATATCTCGAGTTAACCCTCTCCGGGTACTTATGAAGAAACCAAGTACACTTAATTCTCGGTTGGCTACATGGGCAATCCTGCTAGCTCAATATGACATGGTGTATGTTCCACAAAAGTCTGTCAAAGGTCAAGCGCTGGCGGACTTTTTAGCGGCTCATCCTGTACCTGAGACATCTAAGCTCTATGACGAAATTCCAGACGAAACATTGGAAGTCAACATGATCTCCGAAGAATTTCCAACCTGGCGTTTATTCTTTGATGGTGCATCAAGGATTGGACCAAATGGTGCTGTTGTGGCAGGTGTTGGAGTGGTCCTCGTTTCTCCAGACGGATCAACTATCCAAAGAGCCTACTCTTTAGATGAACCTTGTTCTAACAATGTAGCAGAGTATAATGCTCTACTTATTGGCCTTCAGTTAGCTAAACAACTGAACGTTGAATATCTTGAAGTATACGGTGATTCTAAACTGGTTGTTAATCAGGTTAGAGGAACCTATGAAGTACGTCATCAAGACCTAGTACCTTATCATGAGGCGGCAATCAATTTAGCTATATCATTCAAAGATTTCTTCATTGACTATGTGCGGCGAGCTTGCAATACTGAAGCAGACTCTTTAGCCAATCTTGCAGCTGTCTTAGTTATCCCTATTAAAAGACAGCAGGTGGTAGTTATCTCCAATCGTGAACTGTTCTGTATTGAAAATAATCGTAATATTGAATTCAGCAATTTTGCTGAAGTTAATGTTATCGATGATGACTGGAGAACTCCTTTTATCGATTTCGTGGTACATGACATACTTCCCGAAGATCCTAAGGAGGCTACAAGTGTTCGTCGACGATCTCTCCGATTCTATTATAATCAAACTACTAAAACTCTCTATCGACGAACTTATGACGGTCTTCTTTTACGCTGTCTCGCTGGTGATGAAGCTAAGCAAGTACTGCGTGAAGCTCATGACGGTGTATGTGGAGCACATCAGCCTGGTCCTAAGCTACAGGACCGCATTAGACGCATGGGTTACTACTGGCCCTCTATGGTATCGGATGCCATTGAGTATGCAAGGAAATGTCGAGCCTGTCAAATCCATGCAGACTTCATTCATCAACCATCAGAATTTTTACACCCGACGGCTGCTTCTTGGCCTTTTGAAGCTTGGGGTATGGATATCATAGGGCCCATTAATCCTCCTTCTTCTAGAGGACATCGGTTCATATTGGCGATAACGGACTATTTCTCCAAGTGGGCTGAAGCTATACCACTGACTGAGGTTAAGACTAACAGTGTCATCAACTTCGTTAAACACTACGTCATCTATAGATTTGGTGTACCCCGAAGAATCATCCATGACAATGGACCTCAATTCATCAGTCAGAAGTTCACCAGATTCTGCGATGATCATCGGATTGATAATGTTGCTTCAACAGCATACAATCCTGCCGCTAATGGTTTAGCTGAAGCTTTTAACAAAACCATCATTAAACTCCTCAAGAAGTTTGTTTCCACTAACAAACGGAACTAGAGCGAGAAACTTGGCGAATGTCTTTGGGCCTATCGAACTACAGTCCGTAATCCAACAGGCTTTACACCTTTCTCTTTAGTGTATGGCTGTGAAGCCGTTCTTCCTTTAGAGCTGCAAATTCCTTCTTTAAGGATTGCCGTCGCTAACGAGCTTACTACAGAGAACAACGATCTTCTTCGACTTCAAGAGTTAGAAGCGTTAGATGAGAAGCGATTAATGGCTCAACAGCATATTGAGCTATATCAAGCCCGCATCTCAAAGACTTTCAATCGCAAAGTTAAAGTTAGAGCATTTCAACAAGGAGAACTTGTTCTAGCAGTCAGACGTCCTATGACTATGACTCATATGAGCAAAGGGAAATTCGATGCGAAATGGGAAGGTCCCTATGTTGTAAGCAAAGTCTTTTCAAATGGAGCCTATCAACTTTCAGAGCTCGATGGTCGAATTGCCATGATGCCTATCAATGACAAATTTCTCAAGAAGTATTATGTATAAATGTAAATGCTTGTAAAATCGTCAAACAGGATCAGGTTCATAAATAAAATGCAAATTTTATTTCATCATATGATAGTACATAATATTAAAGGTCACTATCATCTTTTTCTATATTCGGACGCGGGCCACTGCCGTCCTTCTCGAAGACATGATCAGCAAAAGAGCTAAGAACCTCCTTGCTGGAACCCACGAGGAATTTGCAGGCGGCCATCCTCATGGCTTCTTCTTCTTCAGTCTTTCCTGGTTCGAGCAGGAAGTCCAAGATATCCCGTGGCGGCTGGGGTGCAGACGGACCTTCGCCCGCTTTTGCCTCCTTCGGCTGGATTGGATCGACAGGGCGCTCTTCAGTGCCCTTCTCAACCTTTGGGGCGATCTCGGCCTTCTTAGATGCTTCTCCGGACGATATTTTTATGTTGAAAAGCAGAAGTGTTCATTACTGTCAGACTTCTTTTATATTTATAGGCAGAAGTTCCTCAAATAACGAAGAGACGGTTCATCCGTTCATTTATTACATTCATCAGACGGTTCATCCGTTCATTAATACCCGACGGTTCATCCGTTCATTTATCATATTCATTTGACGGGTTCATCCGTTCATTTATCATATTCAACCGACGGTTCATCCGTTCATTACTATCACCTGACGGTTCACCCGTTCATTTCACCTGATGGTTTATCCATTCATTTCCATTTAATGGTTTACCCATTCATCACCACTTGACGGTTCACCTGTTCATTGTCATTCATCATTTGACGGTCTTCCCGTTCATTTATTTCACAAACATTGACGGTTCATCCGTTCATTAATACCCGACGGTTCATCCGTTCATTTATTATATTCATTTGACGGGTTCATCCGTTCATTTATCATATTCAACCGACGGTTCATCCGTTCATTACTATCACCTGACGGTTCACCCGTTCATTTCACCTGATGGTTTATCCATTCATTTCCATTTAATGGTTTACCCATTCATCACCACTTGACGGTTCACCCGTTCATTGTCATTCATCATTTGACGGTCTTCCCGTTCATTTATTTCACAAATATTGACGGTTCATCATCGTTCATTATCTATATCAGCAACTGGTTGTTTTCGACTAAGTTGTCAAATCGAAATAATAATATTCAATATATTCTGCCATGTCCATATTACCTCTGAGCAGATATAATGAATATAATTATTTTCTACAAAATTATCAAGAAATATATCATGTCTTGCACCTCTGAATATATTTTCTATCTCTATTATTTATATCTAATAAGATATACAATAAATAATGGAGCCACAACAAAAAAATATCTTTTATTTATGGAAATATGAGACATTACAAAAATGCTTCCATAGCAGCAAAAGCAAAGATACAAAAAAGTTCTAATCAAGAAGGAGGAATAATTAAATTGTCGATTTGCTGCTTCAATGTCCGCAGCTCTTCTTCATGTGTTGATTCTACTATTTTTCTTGCTTCCTCCATCCCATTTTCTTCATCAAAGATAGGCATATCTACTGTCCTGCGGGTAATTTCAGCACTATGAGTCTCGTCATACTCATTTTTCTCCTGAATTAGGGCATTGAGTTGTTCAATCATAAATCGTTGATTGGCAGTTTCTTCTTCAAATTCCTTCTGAAGGCGAATAATTTCCGCTTTCAATTCAGCAAGCCTCTGTCCTTTGTTCTCAGCTGCCAAAGTAACTGATTCTATCTTTGAGTTGAATTCAGCTGACTTTGCAGAATGAGCTTCTAAAAGGTTCTGAAGGTTTATCCTTTCTATATCAGCTTCTTGGGCTAGTCGTTCATATTCAGCTTGCACCAGAGAGTCTATATTCTTCTTCTTGAGCTCTTTATATTTCCTTATGGATACTTCCAACTCATCTAATATATGTTCAAGAAGAACGGCTTGGGCTTCGTCTCCTTGGCCTCTTATGGCTTTTATCAGGAAAGAAGTGGGGTCCCTAACCATAATGAAGTTAGTTCCTTCCTTCTCTATCATTTTACAGACAAGAGATCCCAATGACTCAAAGAAACATCTGGTAAAAGATTGGACAACTTGCTGATTGATGGCTATGGTTCCAGGAGTCGAAGCTACCCCTGTTGAGGATGGAGTATTCGGTTGCTCAATCCTTTGCTGATGAATGATAGGCTCTTTAAACAAAGGAGCCAGAGTAGAACTAACTGCTCCTCCTGTTTGTTCTTCTGCAAAAAAGTAAAATTATTATTTTACTAATTTTCTAATAAACAAAAAGATCAAATTAAAAAAAGCAGTCTTACCTTGATTGGATCTAACAACAACTGCATTTCCTGCTGGAATAGACTCCCGTTGAATGGAAGTAGCTTCAATTGCGACAGCTTGGCTGCTGCCCGCTTCAGAGCCGCAAGATAAGTGATGGCTACTACTAACAACTACCGTTGGAATAGGCATCATAGCTAGGTCCCTCGGAGGTGTTGGTAGAGTATCAAGACCAGCAAGAACTACAAATGAAGATATTAGATATCAATCTATTTTAAAGAAAGAAGATTGTTAAATATCATTTTATACCTTGGGGTTCGGTAGCGGGACTCTCTTGCTGAACATCTTTACCAGCCACTTCTTCAGGGGATACTTCTATCTCGACGTCTTCATCAGGGTTAACAACCTTTTCTACTAACGCCTCTACTTCAATATCCTTTTTAGGATCTGAAGCATCGTCGGCGGTTTCAAGAGATATGTGTTCTTCGTTGTCCCCTTCAGGATTCTGTATATACTTATCAATATTTCCAGACGAAGAGCTTTCTTCATCCTTATCTTCTTCTTCTTCTTGGGCTGCATTCCCACTGTCAGTTGCGGTGAGATCCTCCTGCAGGCTATAACAATCTTCTAAAGCTTCGATCATTTTATGCTCTTCTTCTTCACGAAGAGTCTTTGGGGTAGGAGGAAGCTGAGTCGTCTCCGCGACAGGTGAAAGGGGTCGTGTAATATTTAGCTCTTCTTCAATGATGTTTTCTCTGAGTATTTCAACTTCAGTTCTGGGGTCAAGATCTCCCCTTTGTTCAGTCTCTTCAAGGATTTTATTCCCTGATTCAGAAACAGGGGTGGGAGATGGCATTATAAATCCTGCTGCAGCATCTACTGAAGTCAGGAGTTGTTTGGAAGAAGAGGCTTCTAAATTTCTTCTGGTAACCAACTTCTTCTTCTTTCTGTGTAGAGGTCTATCGGGACTCTCTACATTTATTGGTGTTGTTTGCTTCTGTACAGAAGTTGGTGTAGTAGTAACTTCTTGATTTGTCTCGGCTAGCTGCCGAGATTGGGATCTTGTAGTCACTTTATCAGAAGAATGCTCCAAGACCAATTTCTTCTTTGCTGCAGGAGCAGGAGGCTCCTCTCTTCTTCTTTTCTTGGCAGGAGACTTTCCCACTCTTAGAGAGATCCGCATTGCTGCGTTTATCTCTTGTTGGAACATCATTTCTCTTGAAGTTTCTAGGGGTTCATCCGCCGGTTCGTTTGCCTCATCATTGGCAGGGATTGATAAAGCTATCCTCCCTTTCCTCAATCTTATCGCAGAAGCAAAACTATCGGCGAGATTAAAGTTCTCGGCAAAAGTATTTGCAGATGTGTAGAATACCGAGTATGTAAAGAGCATCCGAGGCCCTTGAGGAGTGCTCTTTGGTGGCATAGAGAAGGTAGCCTTTGTGTCACGGGCATTGTAGTAGGCCCAAGCTCGGGCCCCGTCAATCAAGAAACCCTTGCCCTGAAGGCAGGTGATTGCGTTCCCTACGTGGAACTGATCATACCCAAATTGTCTAGCAAAACGGCTAGGGAGGTATGGTTCCAAAAAGCATTCTTCTTCAAAGCGGTATACTAAATGAGATGGTCGAATTGTCTTCAACCATTCAAAGGCCACACGGTTTAAGGGCTGCAGTTTTGAATCTACCATGTTGGGTGGCATCTGGTCATGACCGGCCGGGAGAGGCGCGCAACAGAAGTTCCATCCTCTGTTCAAATTTAAAACGAATCTGCATTCACTCAGAGAGGTGTACTTCCATTTACCCTGAGAATATCTGCGCAAGAAGCTGCCATCTACTGGTCCCATACCAGGGTCCATTAAAGTTGGATAGTGGAGGAGTAACCATCCAAAGAGATAAGTGTACGGCATTTCGAGACGGGGGAATTCTTTCTCTCCCTTTGCCTTCAGCATCAAGTCAACATACAAGCGAAGACTCGCATTCAATCTGCAGGTCATTGCCGATAACAAGTCAACCTTATAACCGAAGACTAGCTTGACGGCAGCAAAAAGTACACCGCGATGAAAACGGTCCACTGCACTAGATCCCGGGACCACGAATCGTCTGAGCCAGTGTGTCAGAAACCCTGCTAACTGGGCTTCTTTAGACATGGGTCTGTAACCCATTCTCAAAAAACTCTCCAAAATGTCACCTTTCTTTAAAGGTGGACATTGATAATCATCCTTCATTTCCTTATCATAATGTTTACTTTCTTCCATCATCTTCATGACTTCCGTGTTAATCAAGGGTTTGAAAAAATGAGGGTAACATTTGTCATTTTTCTTGGTTTTCTTCTCTTCAATATGATTTAAGAACAAATATGGCAACCACTTCGAAGAATAGCAAGTGTTGGCCGTAGCACTCTTATAGTACAAAGAGCAAATTTTGTAATGGCATAGCAGTTCTTCAAACACTGCTACCATTTCTGCATTTTCTTTTCTGAGTTTCTCCAACTCGTCATTTGTGGGAACAAACTCCTCATATGGAGCATCCGCCATGGGCAAGTATGAGATGTACTTCATCTCGTGGAGTGCAAACCCCATCTCTCCACCCGGGGTCATGAAGGTTCCTGTTCTGTAATTGTATCGCTCAGCCAAGGCCAAAAACATTTGAGGGTTAGGAGCAAACCCGTATACAGTGGCATGCACTGCTTGAAACAAGTTAATTTGTTGAAGTTTGTCTTGGAAGGTTGTCAGAACCCAATTGGCAATGCAATTCCATCGTTTGTAATCTGGATTCACTAATCCAGTCATTCTGATATCCTGTTCAGGGTATCTTCCTTCTTCCTTCGCAAATTCATTTGCGAATATAGGGGTTCTGACGGGCATCAGCATAGAGGAGTTTTCCGGTGGAATGCAGCTAGGTCTCAAGCCTCTCAACATAACACTGTATCTGTCAGAAGAGCTGTAAAACATATCTTTCCCGTTAACCTTCTTTACAAAGATCTTTCCTGCACGAGCATCCTGGAGAAGGGTGATGTTCCAATCCATTTTCCTTGGGTAGCTTGCATGAGCATACCGTAACAAAGGAAGGCATCGAGCAATTTTAGGAATGAAGAATGATCTGTCTTCCCGGTGGACTACCATCTCCTCCATCATTGGCCTAGGCTGGGAGACTTTTTCAAAGGCATCACCAAACAAGAATAAGGGTTTCTTGTGGATAACAGCATCTGCTGATTCCAGAGGCTGTCCATTCATTAGACACATTAAAGTTTCGTTGTCCTGAGAAATCAATATTGCCTGACGAGAAGTCGGCAGATCGTATTGAGGATAATGGACGTGAGACAAATCTTCTTTATATTCAGATTCAGACAAAGTTCCCACAAAATGTTCATAGTTTGGATCTTCATTGGTTTCAACTGCATCAAAAACAGAGGAAGATCAGTACAAGTCAAAAACTCTATTTTTCAGACAAGCAAAAAAGAAGAGTACACAATCCTCAGATTGCGCTAATATGGATTGCGCAACATTAGTTTGCGCATCATAATAGGGTGCGCAAACCAATCGATTGCGCTGACATTCAGCGCAAATCAATCGATTGCGCTGACTTTCTGTCAGCACAATTCGATAGATTGCGCAGGATTACAGTCTTCATAAAAATGAAGACTGACTGTTTATGCAACCAAAAAACCCTAAAAAGGGTGGCGCAAGTTGAACTCATCTCTAAAAAGAAATGAGTTTCGAAGATTGGCGGAAGTCAAAACACCCTAAAAAGGGGTTTTCGATCGGTTTTACTACCTATCAGAGCAGGGTGCGCAGACTCATGTCGAGATGCTCGCCGAGCAACTCTGTCAGAGGATTCGGCCGGAGCTTTTCCCTTCGCAGCGGCGGTGGCGGCAACATTAGATCGTCGGGGCGCCATGGAAGTCGTCGGAGAAAGAAGACAGAAAGGGTTCGGGAATTTTTCTCTCAAAAGCACGAAAGAGGCAAAGTAAAAAAAATGAAATGAAGAAGTGGGCTATTTATAGCCTTTGAAATACGAAACGGCTGCCTTGGATTGCGCCTAAGATCGGGGAATACTTCGCTTTGCGCAGACAGCTCATCATCATGCGCAACTTGATTCAAAAATTCAAAAATTCAAAGTATTTCGAAACTTTGAATCAAATCAACTTTCGAAAACTTTGAAGGGGGTCTTGTAGGTCCTAAAAAATCAAGTTGCATCAATCAACAAAATCAAGAAATCAAAATATACATCATCTTGTTGAATTGCGCAGACAACAGATTGCGCAGCCAACCGATTGCGCATTCTAATTTGCGCACACAATCGATTGCGCAAGCTGACGTGGCAGAAGTCATCATTACTAAATCAAATCAAATCTTTTCTGACAACTGACAGCGCGGATAACAAGGAGTCTGTTCGTTTCCTGCGCCGCACAGTGCTCGAGGGCGGCTGACAGCTGGCAGCGCAAACCAATCCTGCGCAGTTTGAGTTTGCGCAAACCATGTATGCGCAATTCAACTCTGCGCACTCTATCAAAGGTAACTGTTAAGTTACACGTGGCATTCATGCCATCGATTGTTCATTACGTGGCAACTGTTTATGCACGATCATGCGCATTTCTATCAAATCATGCCATGTGTCCATGATAGTCGGCCCACGATCCAGTAACTATCTGCGCAAATCAATGTTGCGCAAACCAATGCTGCACAAATCATCATGCGCAGTCCAAAATAACTGAAAGTTAGTTATTTCCAGAACTCTATAAATAGAGTTTCAAGTCTTCATTCAAGGGGAGATTAGAGATCAGATATCAAGATCAGAAATCAGAAATCAGAGAGTCCAGGAGTTCTTGCCAAAGTGCTGCTGCATTCTTCCGAGACTTTTGTCTTCAACCTCAGAGGCTTTTGCCTTCAGTTTCTAGAGTTGTTTTCAACTTCAAAGGTTTCGTCTTTACAGTTCACATCGTCCAAGGGATAAAGCAATCGTCATCGAGATTGGATTCCTACAGTTGTAATTTTCCCAGAATTCTTGTAATCTTTATTACAGTTTGTATCAATAAAGTTCTATACTTTGACACTGCTGCTGAGAGGACGCCTCCGGCTGATTCTTCAAGGTTCGAGTAAAGATGAACTGATCCATCCCAGGAACGCTGAATATGACCCTACCTCCTCTACAATCAATTGTCGTATGACTGTCTCTCAACCAGTCCATGCCAAGAACAACATCAAAATTCTCCATAGGGAATTCAATCAATGATGCGGGCAGTAAATGCCCACACACCTCTACCGGACATGAAAAGCGCTCTCTGCTCACTTCTACGAGCCCATTGCCGGTGAGTATATCCATCCTCTCCGGCAATGCCTCAAACACTAGTCCAATCCGTGTAGCATATTGTGCAGAGATGAATGAATGAGTAGCGCCTGAATCAAATAATGCTACAGCGGTATATGAGGTGACGAGAATTTTACCTGCCACCACGTCACTAGACGCTAGAGCCTCTCCCAAAGATAATGTGAGAGCCTGGCCCTGGCCCCGCGGAGCCCTTTGTTGCGGCCTTCCTCGACCATGTTGTTGCTGCCTCTGAGGGCCTCACCCGCTACTGAGAATGAAGCACCCTTATAGAGAAAGATATAAGATTATCAAGTCCGAACGAGAAAGATTTCGAGGATGCAAGTCAGGTTAGAGATCAAGGCAAGGACAGAGAATTCGAAACAGAATTTCAAGGGGAACAAGTTTTGATTAAGACTCCTAATAATTCGCAATACCCCACAAGTCTGAAAAACAGACCTGCATGGGCCACCACTAAAACCTTGTCACGCCCCAGTACCAAAATACGGAGACGGACTAGGCCAGCTACTCCATATGAGGTACGTAACGTCATACGACGATCGTGGCTGTCGAGAGACTAGAGGGTACATGCTACAATCAAGTCTCCTATGGTCCCACAGAGTTCTATGTCTCAATCATTCAAATCACATCAGCAATTAAATGAACATTAAAGATAAAGCAGTAAGGCGTCCCCGACGCTTCATCAAAATGATCATGAGAGACTAGCTTTATAATTTCGCTATCTCGGAGAGTCAGGAGTACAAAATTATACACAGCTGCAGTCTGTTTATTTACAATTCTATACTGACACAAAATATCATGTAATCCGGCTAACAGGTGCCGGTGGCTAAATGCCGCACAAAATATAAGCAGGAGTGGTGGAGAAGAAACCCACTCGAGTCTCCGAACCGCCATGCTCCTAGTATGCACCATGGATGTCAGGGAGGAAGATCGTGTCCTCTGGCTCTGCTACGAGATCTGGCCAAACAAAACCAGCGGGGTCAGCCCCGAATAGCAAGTACCGCCAAAGGGGCACAAGTGTTAAGATTAAAAAACCCAGATAATAGAATGATTGATAATAGTAATACGTATGCAACTATTATAGGGTAGCGCAACATCCTCGGACCCATGTGGCACCCTTACAACCAAACAAGGACAAAAGGTGCCGCATGGAGTCGGGACGTGTCGTACTCTATGACTTTCACATAAGTAAAAAGGTACAAACAATAAAATCTCCTGATCGTGACTTCGGTCGATAGCCTATCGCAGCACAATAACCAACCCAACAATCAAACAAGAACATGGGTTGGATCATGTACCATGATAGACCATGTTCCTCGGTCATTCACAGGAGTAGCACTTCACAATCAGAATAAGTCTTCCGTTCATAACTTCGGTCCACAGCTTGTTATAGTACGATAACCAACCCAACAATCAAACAAGAACATGGGTTGGATCACGTACCATGACAGTCCGCTTCTCTCAGTTATTCACGGAAGGTAATAAGATACACACAAGTCGTTTTCGCGGCCAATCAAGTCTACGAGTTTCTAGTGGGACGAGGTTATCCTCGCATCATGTTATTTCAAAATCCTCAGATCGTATCTTTCCAGCAAGGCTAGCCAACATTGGGGTTCGCGTAGACAGGTGTCATTGAGCACAGGTCCCTCGTAAGGCCACCTTGCCAAGACATATAATATATAGCATAAATTAATCGGATACAGTCATCCACTCGTTGCGGATGACACAGTATCCGTGGAGACCAGCCGGCGCGTCAAGACAATATCTCAAGGCGGCTGGTGTAACACGATCTCGGGATTCTGCCCTCCCCATGCATCTAGTATATTTAGTTGCCTAGTTTAACCCTAGGTGAAATCTTGGACTCACATGCTGTGGCCTGCATGATTATCCTCCTAAATGTCGTACTCAAGTACGAGTACCCCAAAAGAGGATCCATGTCAATCAGTATGTCAACATGTTCTACCCTCCTTGGTGTAATGCATCATTGCAAATATGCCACGTGGAGTTACGAGTCATTTGTCGAGCATGAACGAGAACTGGGACATTCAGGTACAAGTATCAGGTAGGAACACTTTGTTCACCGGGATCACATTAGTGCTCATATCATGCTCAGGACAAAAGGCGTAAGGATATATAGCATACACAAACATTTACATATATATATATACAATATAATATATACATATAAAAATATAAGGTATAGGGGAGTCCAGGTCAGAGCGCGCTCAAGTCAGGCTACGCTCAGGTTAGCCTACGCTCAGGTTAGCCTACGCTCAGGTTAGCGTACGCTCAGGTCAGCCTACGCTCAGGTTAGCGTATGCAAGACATACGCTTTCAAAGGGCAGCGTATGTACTTCATACGACTCCTCCTCAACCAAGTGAGCGTATGCAAGACATACGCTCCAAAAAGGCAGCGTATGGACTCCATACGACTCCTTGTCACCCAAGTGAGCGTATGCAAGACATACGCTCCCAAAAGGCAGCGTATGGACTCCATACGACTCCTTGTCACCCAAGTGAGAGTATGCAAGACATACGCTCCCAAAAGGCAGCGTATGGACTCCATACGACTCCTTGTCACCCAAGTGAGCGTATGCAAGACATATGCTCCCAAAAGGCAGCGTATGGACTCCATACGACTCCTTGTCACCCAAGTGAGTGTATACAAGACATACGCTCCCAAAAGGCAGCGTATGGACTCCATACGACTCCTTGTCACCCAAGTGAGCGTATGCAAGACATACGCTCCCAATAGGCAGCGTATGGATCGGACTGCGCTACGCTAAACAGCACGCGCAACTCAGTGACGCAAGCTAAAAAGCTCGCACACTGCTCACTGTCTTCTCCAAATCAGCAAGAACTCCATGGGTTGAACCCAAGCTTCAAAGTCCATAACTTGGTCAAAACAAGTCCAAATCCAAATTTTCAAAGGTCAAAATTGGGTAGAATAAAATTCTTTTCAACATGGAACCATCAAAACTTGAAAATAATGAAGTTTGCTAGATCAAAACCAAGAAGATCCGAAAATGGTTAAAACCTAGATCTACAAAAATTAAAGCTTCAAAATGGAAAACTTCAAGTTCTAAACTAGTATAGAACGAGGAGAAGAACATATTTTGCAAATAATTTTGTAAGAAAACATCAACATCATTTATGGATCCATCTCTTGAGCAAGTTGGTACTTGCCTTGGTTGGTGGAGGAAAATAAATGAGAGGAAATAAATGAGAGGAGAGAGAATGAGATGAGTTATTATATAGAATCTTGAACCCATGGGTTCATGATGAACCAAGGGGTTCATGATGAACCATTGGTGAACTAAGAATAGGTTACCCAAATGAGCCAAAACTGTCGGCCCAAATGCAGAAAATAAATTACGAAATAATATTTTGTCGAATATTTTTGGGAAATGCATGAAGAAATACAGCATATAAATATCGTATAAATACAAAGTAAATACAATTTATCGGTTTACGTATTAAAATACGTATTCCAGGATCGGGGAGTGATAATCCTGCTCTGCAAACTAACTCCATGTAGTCGCTAAACCTGAAGAGATCATCAGGTCCTCAGAGGACTAGCAAGATACATAAAAATGAGCCTTTCTAACTGTTTATTATGCATGGAGAAAAATATAGAATAAACCAGTAAAACTGAGTAATGAATAAGCACGAATCTATACACTGTCTACACGAAAATGAACTGCTGAACAAGGACTAGAGAACTCATGTCAAGATGTCAACGGATAACCGAAACGAATACTCAAACCCTCGTCCCTAGTGTGGACTCGCAGGTTTGAACAACTACTAATCCTCGTCCCTAGTGTGGACTCGCAGATTAGCATCACCCTCGTCCCTAGTTTGGACTCGCAGGCGTAAACCCTATACTGCTAACCCTCGTCCCTAGTGTGGACTCGCAGGCTAGCATCTACTACTAACCCTCGTCCCTAGTGTGGACTCGCAGGCTAGCATCACCCTCGTCCCTAGTGTGGACTCGTAGGCGTAAACCCTATACTGCTAACCCTCGTCCCTAGTGTGGACTCGCAGGCTAGCATCTACTACTAACCCTCGTCCCTAGTATGGACTCGCAGGCTAGCATCACCCTCGTCCCTAGTGTGGACTCGCAGGTGTGGACCAATAACTACTAACTCTTGTCCCTATTGTGGACTCGCAGGTTAGCTTCAAGGTTCAAGACACGGAGGCACGACTCAATCAAGGCACGACCAATAAGAAACAAGGCTAACTGTGAACACGGTCTACATACAATGATATAAGTATATAAACAGGATATGAAAGGTACATAGCAATAATATAAGAAAAACTGGATGATAATAAAAGACAGTGCATGTAAATAAAGCTGTGTAGAAAGGCAAGGTATACTTGCCTGGTGGTTGCACGAAGAACCAACAATGTAACTCCAATCAATAAGTCAGAAAGTCCAAGTCATCACAACTGTCTCCGAAAGCTGAAATAAATATTACCAACGTTCTCAGAATAGTCAAATTAGCTAGGATTGTTTGTCCTTAAGTCCAATTCTGGACACAGGGGCAAAACGGTAATTTCGGGCAAAAGCGATGTCCGCTGTTGGACCCGCTTTGCACCGAAAAGCGTGCCAGAGTCAATGGTCTCTAAAGTCGTCAAACTATATGTCTATAGATCCGGTTTTCCGATACGAACCCAATCGTATGTCCAAAGTTGGATTCCGGCGGGCCGTGCACAAAATCGTCCGTCGAGTCGGACCGTAGGGCCCGCAAAACGGCAATTTTATTAACGGTCTCAGAATCGGATCAAACTTGGCATACAGGACCAGAAAAATGATACGGTCCTGTTGGCGCAAGTTTCGTCTCGATCTGACGAGCGTGCACAAAGTAATTGAGAAATTTGCAAAGTGCACGATACGGTGAGTTTTGATGGATACGTATCAAATTCGTCGCGCACATGCGACCAATTTAAATTCTGCCAAAGCCCACACGACCACGAAACCATTACGCAGCTTTTGATGCTTACGGTGCGCGACCACGTCGCCCGGTTTGGCGGGACGCACGTCGTGTGGAACAATTTTCTAGTTTTGAAAACAGATTTTTCGTCAACTTTGGGATTCGATTTCTCGACGCGTAGTCGATGATTTTCAAATCCGCAAAAAGGGTTGTGAAGCTCTATATGTTGTCCTTAAACTCCTTCAAACATATTTTCATGATTCCTAATGTCTGGTTCTAAAACTTCCTTTAAACTTAGGATTTGGGACAGTCTATTTGCCCTGTTTCAGTCAGTTTTTTTCGACGATATTTACGTCAAATTTCTGAGCGATCCAAGCATGCATATGAAATTCTATTTAAAAGGGTATGAAGGGGGTTATATTGGCTATTCGAAATAATTTACGGTTCGAAGAATGATCGGACGTAGACGGAGAAAACGTACCACGAAGTCGGCCTCCGCACTGCGATTGCTGCTGTCGATTGTTGACACTGCTGCGCTGTCGCGTGCGCGGCCACGCGTCTGCCGGCGGCCGGCCGTGGCCCAGGCGGCGCGCGCGCGCACGGGGGATGGGCGCGCGCGCAGGTGAAGTTGGGTTTAGGGTTTCTTGATGAAATTCGATCTCTCAACTATTATATGTGTGTGTTCGTGCGACTCCTTATCACTCTGGAGTTTAAACTATCGGGTTTTGCTGCTACTGCCCAACTATCGGGTTTTGCTGCTACTGCCCAACCAAGGGCTCGGGCTGTGCCCTCTGCTACAGTGCGGGGAAGGGGAACCCACTGTGTGGGCCTGGCCGAGGACTGGGCTGGGCCTCACAGTTATTCCCTTACCTTTTCTTTTATCAATTATTACATATATACATTTGTATATATACACGTATATGTAATACACACATGTATATATTTATTTATATACACATACACATATGTTTATATACATTTATTTATACATACGTATTTACACCCATATATATTTATATACATATACATAAATATATATACACTCATATATATATATATATATATATATATATATATATATATATATATATATATATATATATATATATATTTGTTTATATAAAAACACAAACACACATATATCTAATGTATTTATATATACATACAAATATATATATATAATATACATTTATGTCTTCATACTCATATTTAATATATTTCTATATTCATGCACAACCATATACATATATACCTCATATATATTTATATACTAATAAATACTCAATTAACAAATAATAATATCTATTAGCAATAATATATTTATTTAATCGCCACAAATTAATAAAATAATAATTAAATAATTAATGAATCTATATTGTTCACCTTTATCCAGGTCCAGAATATTGTACAAATATTGTAAATCAATATTTAATAATAAAAGTACAAATTTTTGTATAAATATTCAAATAGTTAAAAATGCACATCAATACCTAAAATAATTTAGTAAATATTGTACACACATGAAATATGCCTATATGGTCGTCTTTGGTCTCACTACATACCTACAAAGGCTGAGATTTGGTTCGGGCCCAGTTCGGGCTAAGTTGGTACAATCGGGTCATCTAAAATCAATATATTTAATTAATAAATAAATAGTTCATCGGTGGGGGTTAAGTCGCAACTTGGCCTGGTTTTCTTACTTAGGACACTCCTATGGCTCGGCATTTCCCTACCATGGCTAAACACTAGTCAAAGCACGGCGCTGCACTATCCGTGCCATGATTTCTAATCATCGGGTACTTCAAAACTCAACCATGGCTAACGTCATCTACCGCACTAATTAACTAAATAAATATTTATAAAATCTGAAAATCCCCATTTAAATCAAATAAAAAATATTTTCAAAAAATTTTCGGGAAGGGGAGCTACAGCTCCCGCGTTTGTGTATGGACATACACCGATGCCGTTAAGGGTACGTATGTACACTTCAAAAAATTGATATGTACCACTGTACATCCTGATTACCTATTGACTGATCACTCACCTACTACAGTTTTAAACTTTAAAATGAATATCTATTGCCATGATAAAATATATCTAAAACTGAACAAACATGATATGTCATTTCTTTTCATGACATGATCAGTATTATATGTTTGTTAGATTCAGTACTTGTTCCCGTCCTGATAGGATAACGTTGTAGGTATTCTTACTGAGGAGGAGTTGCTCTGTGACTCATATTATGGAGTTACTGCCGAGGACCAGGCTTTGTCTTACGAGGATGTACCTGCGGGGAACCTCGTCTAGTTTGTGTAGTTGCTCGGGATATTTGGTGTAGTCATGTATTAGACTACGTATTTTGTAACTGGACCTGTATCCAGATTTACATTTCGGACTTGTACTTGGACTTATTATTATATGAGATGACTTTTGTGTTTGGAGCATTTATGACTCTTCTTTACTTATAGAACTGTTAGCACATTTAGTCTTATCTTGTTAT
The DNA here is from genome assembly GCA_029216955.1 of Iris pallida. Taxonomy (NCBI): domain Eukaryota; kingdom Viridiplantae; phylum Streptophyta; class Magnoliopsida; order Asparagales; family Iridaceae; genus Iris; species Iris pallida. The sequence goes on from JANAVB010008799.1 coordinate 5,047,449, forward strand.
CTCTAGAATAGCTTACTGCGCTTATCTCAAGCGTAGGCTGGACATGACTCGGCCCGGCCCAACAATTTGGGTAGTGGGTCGTGACATGTTTTTAGTGGTGGCCTATGCAGGTCCTGACTAAATTGTTTGGTTACGTTATTGTACCAAGCTTGCCTGCAATTAGGAACTTAAGGTAATTAGACAACATTAGGAATGACGCTTAGAACACCTAGAGGAATACTAAGATTGCAACATAGGAAATACATCACATGCTTGCTATTATAATTAGATTTTCTTGTCTATGAGTGTTTACTTTAAAGAGTCCTTATAAGTCCTTTTTATTTTATTTAGATTGTGCTTACTCGTTCATCCCAGTATGTCACCCCTGAGAATGGCACACTCCCTATCCAGTCAGCTAACCAGTTGACCGATACACCTCCACCTACCATATTTTCCTACTCCACAAATCCACAAACCCAGATGCCTCCACCACCTTCCACATCACAGTCCCAGCAGGACCCGATACTCCCACCACCACCTATCACTATACCCATCTAGGCTTCCGTCACACTCGACGGGAACCAACTGCTCACTCTGATCCAAGGGTTTCTAACAACCCATCAGGAGCAGACCACCCTACTCCGCCAGAGCATGGAGCGTTCCGAGGAATGTACCGTGCTCCCACCACCTGTAGAGCCACGGCAGAGAGAAGGGACAATCAAGGACTTCATGGGTCTGAACCCCAAGGAGTTCTTAGGGACTGAGGGCATAGTTGTAGCAGATGACTGGCTAGACTCGGTAGAGAGAAAACTCCTTGGAGCTAGGTTGCCGAATGACCTCCAGGTCGAGGCAGCGGGATTTTTGCTGACAGACTTGGCAGGAGTTTGGTTCCGGAATGAGCCACTATTCGCGAGAGGGAGGGCCACTTGGGATCAGTTCAAGACCCAGTTCAAGAAAAAATTCTTCTCGACCACCGCTAGGGTAGCCATGGGGCTACGATTCCAGAACATCCAGCAGGAGAACCGTTCTGTTGACGAGTATACGGCAGAGTTTAGTCGCCTGAGCCGTTTCGTTCCTAGTCTAGTTGCAGACCCTGAGGAGATGACGCGTAGGTTTTGCCATGGTCTAGTTCCAGACATTGGCATTCTTATAGTGGCGAACGGTACGACTGACTACTATCAGAGCCTAGAGTTGGCCCGGAGCATTGAGGAGCATCTTCTGTCTTGCAAGAGGCCGGCTTCTGTACACCTCGAGGGACCGTCCAAGCGTCAAGCTTTCCAGCAGATAGCACCGACGCCGCACCAGCAGACATATCGTCCCCCTACATCACATTACCCAACCCCGTCAGTTAGAGCCCCGGGACCCCGACAGCAGCAGAAGGGAGCTTTGTATGTTTTCTGTAAGAGGGTAGGCCATGACGCTGCTATCTGTAGGAAGAGGTTAGGGCAGTATTTAGCTTGTGGGTCTGCCACCCATCATCTTCGGGACTGCCCAGTAGCCAAGGTATCTAGAGGGCCGCTTCTGACTCCGCAGCAGAGGTTTGGACAATATCTGCAGCAGCAGAAGGGACCCCAGGGGAAGACTTATAGTCTAGCCCTTGAGCCGGAGCAGGATTCGGAGCCCGATTATTTGGCTGACGTCATCACAGGTCATGTTTATTTGCATACTTTTCTAGCTCTATGCTTGTTTGATTCTGGTGCATCTCATAGCTTCCTGTCATTAGAGTTTATGCATAAACACCACTTAGTAGCTACACCTACCGAGGAGATGAGTAGAGTAATGACGGGAGGAGGACCAGTGCCCATTAGAGCTATCTATAGATGCTCTATTACTATAGCCGGGAGAGAGTTTAGGGGACGATTCTTTGTGATGCCACTCCCCGGGTATGATATCATATTGGGGATGGACTGGCTTAGCTATGCCCATGCAGCTATAGACTGTCATGAGGGTACTATTCTGTTCAGTCCCCCAGGCACGGCACCATTCAGTGTCAGGAGGATAGGGCCGGAGATCAGCCTAGAGCCGAACTGTTGTGCGACAGTTGGGGAGATAGCACCGCCACACCCTATCATTAGGGAGTTTATGGATGTATTCCCAGAGGACCTTCCAGGACTTCTGCCTGACAGAGATGTGGAGTTCACTATAGATTTAGTACCGGGTTCATCACCCGTATCCCAGGCTTGCTATAGAGTGAACCCCAAGGAGGCCATAGAGATGAAGGAGCAGATTGATGACCTGTTGAAAAAGGATTTCATTCAATCTAGTGCTTTTCCATGGGGAGCGCCAGTGCTCTTTGTGCCTAAGAAGGATGGTACAGTTCGGTTGTGTATTGACTACCGGGCGTTGAATACCATCACCATTAAGAACAAATATCCTCTGTCCAGGATAGATGATTTGTTCGACCAGTTGAGTGGGGCGAAGGTGTTTTTCTGGATAGATTTGAGATCCGGGTACCACCAGGTGAAAGTCAGGGCAGCAGACATCCAGAAGACGGCGTTCAACACGAAGTACGGGCAGTACGAGTTTCTGGTGATGCCATTTGGTCTCGCAAATGCGCCAGCTGTCTTTATGAACTTGATGAATAAGACATTTCACCAGTATCTGGATAAGTTTGTCGTAGTGTTCATCGACGACATCCTGATATACTCGAAGACGCCGGAGGAGCACGCAGAGCACTTGCGGATAGTTTTGGGGATTCTGGGGTAGGAGAGATTGTATGCCAAATTATCGAAGTGCGAGTTCTTTTTAGACCGAGTGGAGTTTCTCGGTCATATAGTTACTGGAGAGGGGATCTCGGTGGATCCCAGGAAGATTGCTGCCATTGAGACATGGAAGGCTCCGACGTCAGTTTCAGAGATCAGGAGCTTTCTGGATTTAGCCGGTTATTATAGGAAGTTCGTCCAGGACTTTGCTAGGATAGCTGAACCCATGACGAAGCTGACGCGGAAGGACGCAGAGTACATCTGATCAGAGGACTGCCAGACAGCATTTGAGGAGCTGAAGAGGAGGCTGACGACCGCTCCAGTTCTGGCATTACCTTCAGGATCTGGAGGTTTCACCATATACAGCGATGCTTCGGAAAAGGGGCTAGGATGTGTCCTACAGCAGCATGGGAAAGTGATTGCTTATGCATCTAGGCAATTACGGACTCATGAGCGAAACTATCCTACCCATGACCTAGAGTTAGCTGCGGTGATCTTTGCACTCAAGTTATGGAAACATTACTTATACGGAGAGCGTATGGAAATCTTTACTGACCACAAGAGCTTGAAGTATGTGTTCACGCAGAAAGAGCTGAATATGAGGCAAAGACGATGGTTAGAGTTGATGAAGGACTTCGACATCGATTTACAGTATCACCCCGGAAAGGCAAATGTGGTGGCGGATGCGCTGAGCAGGCATCCGATGGCATGGTATCTGATGATAGATCGGCATTTACGGGAAGATCTGGAGAAGCTCGGTATCGAGATAGTTTGGCCAGGATCAGTGATACAGATGATGGCGCTTGACATTCAGTCAGGTTTTATGGAGCAGATCACGGAGGCACAGTCTACAGATGAGAGCCTTCGCAGACTTTGAGCCCAAGCTTTAGCTGGATTGTTGGATGACTTCACCATAGCAGAGGACGGATCCTTGAGGCATGGCAGCCGATTGTGCGTGCCGAAGGGAAAGCTGATAGAGGCAGTCTTACAGGAGGCGTACCGATCGAGATATTCTATTCACCCTGGTGCTAACAAGATGTACCGTGACTTGCGGGAACATCTTTGGTGGCACGGGATGAAGAGATGTAGCATTTGGGTTCCTAGAATTTATTTTCGATTTTGGAGTTTTTTTTTTTAAATTTATTTTAGTTAAAATCAATTATTAGCTAGGACGTTGATGTGGGATCGTAAGATTTTTGACCTAAGTCTATAAGTTAGATATAAGGATATTAGGTTGTATATAGCCTCTGGGGCCTCTAGATAGTCCCTAGAATATTATTTCACCATTTTAGAATTTTTGGGATTTTATGAAGATTTTTGGATAATTTTTATATGGGGTTTCATTATTTTCTTAGGCTTCTAGGAATTTTTGTGAGAGCACCCAAGGGTATATTTGAGTTGAAATAATTTATTTGGGCTCTAGAACCCCTAAAATATTTTCTAGAGTTTTCTAGGAATTTTTAGGAATTTTCTGGGATTTATTTGGAATTTTTAGGAATTTTCTTGAATTTTTATTTAATTTTCTGTAATTTAAAACCTATTTTCTAATTTACCTACCCAGTCAGCCGACGGGGGGCCCACACGTCAGCCGCTGTAGCGGAGTGGGCGGGCCCCACGTGTCATTGAGAGGGGGGCGGGTGCAGTCGGTCTACGAGCCGCCCACCCAATCCGAGTCCGAGCCGCAGTAGGATTTTTAAGCCGAGCCGAGCTCGAATTACTCTGGCCCGCACGATCAGTGCGGTGGGCGCACAAGATCGTGCCACGTGGCCCATCTAGCCGCCTCAAGTCAGCCGCCAACCCTATATATATATTAGTTGTTTTAGTTTTCCGAAAACCCTAGATTTCAGCAATTATTTTGTGGGAGAGTTCAATTGGGATCCTCGACTTCGCGGAGCAATTACCGTTGATCTAGACGTCCTTTTTGCGCGCCGTTTTTTTTGTTGGAAGCGTATTGAGGTTAGGTTTCGGATTATATAATTTATTTTCTGGTATTTTGTCCTCGAATTTCTGAATAATTATTTGAGTGTCGGTTGTCCAAAAATTTACACGTCGCACGGTTTTCGAGATTCCGAGCAATCTCGAACTCCGTTTCGCGATCCGTTTGAAGTTTTGGAAAGCTGACACAGAACCCTAAAACATATAATTTTTCCAGAAATTCAGAGTTTCATCTAGTATTTTATTTTATTCATAGAAGTCAGATTTGGTCAACGGTTCATCGATTTGGTCATGGTTAGCCATAATGGCGATAACTTTTGACCAAATCGTGATTTTGCGGCACGGTCGATTCCAATGCACTTATGGCGCTGAAATCTACCATGTTGCACACTCAAACTTGAATTCATAATGTTTGACCAGTTAGTCAACAGTATGTCTCGGTTTGCGTGCCACGGGTCCCGAATTTGGATCCGTGACTTTCCTTGGCCAAATATTTTGTGTGTAGATTGTTATTTCAGAATTAAATAGGTTAAAATAGGATTTTAGATGATTTATTCGAGAATTAGAATAGTATTAATTGATTTAACCATATTAGCCACTTTCTAGGATTTTTAGAGTGGGAATCGTTGATCTAACTTGTGGTTTTTATGTGACGGGGTAGATCGGACTACGACGTCTTGACTTGTGACTTTATCATCTATCGGAGCAGGCAAGTATCACTATGACCTATGTTTCCTTTATTTTATGCTGCATGTATCTTCGTGTCGTCGTTTCACTATTACTTCCTTTTGGTCCATGATTGTCATTGCTCATGATTAATATTGTGCACGAGAGTTAGAATCGTTAGGATATATACATGTTCATCTTTTACTCATTGTTTCCTATTGTTTACAGTTTATCGTATTGCTAATGTTTATCGTAGTGGACATGTATTGTGAGTGAGTCGGGCGGGGGAAATACAACAAGTAAGCATGTGGTCAACGAATTGAATACAGACCCCCTATACATTGATTACATAATATCAGTCATGCACCACACGTATGACTGACGGATATCCCAAGCCGTCTACATGCTGAAAGTTGGTATTCTAAAACACACAGTACACGTGACTTAATTATTGTTGCTATGTCGTCTATTGTTCTTCTTTCGTCAAGTTTACCTTCTTATTGTCATCATGTCTTAGTGGTATGTCAAAGTCTACCTTCATATTGTTATCACGTCTCAAAGGTACTTTCTTATCATACAATATCATGCCTATACTTATCTTCAGTTAAATTCCTTTTATCTTTCCTTCATACTTGTATACTATATTGTGTAATGTAGTGTTATGGTGATCTTGCTCCAATCCTGACTGGATAACTATTTTTCAGCTTTAGACGGAGAGATTTGCCCCGAGGTCTACGGTGAGTATGTTGGCGACACTGACGTCACTGGCGTACCCGGTTCCAGCACTGATGCGAATTAGCATATTTTCTTCCTTATGGATTCGTATTAGTTAGTAGTTATAGTTATGGAGTTAGTTGTCTATCTTATTTTCTGCTATCCGGGTTTGTTCCCGAGACTTTCTGAGTTGTAGTGGATTTTTCATATTTATTATTGAGACTATTGGATATTTTAGTAATTTTTGCTGGCTTAGTTGTGGATGATATATATGTGTGTTGTGCTTGTTGTGGACCATTGTTATCATAGACAGCGTACTACCGCCGATGCTGCGGCGTAGGCTGGACTTGGCCACGTACTCGTATCCCAAAATTGGGAGCGGGTCGTGACAAGAGAGATGTACCACGTTTCATTTCGAGATGCCTAGTTTGCCAGTAGGTCAAGGCGGAGCGCCAGAGGCCAGCTGGTCTATTGCAGTCGTTACCCATTCCCGAGTGGAAGTGGGAACACATTACGATGGATTTTGTCTCAGGGTTTCCTCGTTCCCAAGGAGGGAAGGATGCCATTTGGGTCATCGTGGACAGTCTGACGAAGTGTGCGCACTTCATACCCTTCAAGGTGGGGCGTTCCACCGAGAAGTTGGCGGAGCTATACATGCAGCAGATAGTTCGCTTGCAAGGAGTACCAGTGAGTATCGTATCGGATCGAGACAGCAGATTCACGTCCCACTACTGGAGGAGCTTGCAGGAGGAGTTGGGCAGTCGGCTCAAGTTCAGTACAACGTACCACCCGCAGACAGATGGGCAGTCCGAGAGGACGATACAGACGCTAGAGGACATGCTGAGGACTTGTGTGCTGGACTTTGGCGGATCATGGGAGAGCCATCTGCACTTGGTAGAGTTTTCATACAACAACAGCTACCAAGCCAGCATCGGTATGTCTCCTTTCGAGGCACTATATGGACGACGATGTCGTACACCGCTCTTTTGGGACGATGTTAGAGATAGAGTTATGCTTGGTCCAGAGATGATCACGGATACAGCAGAGAAGGTTGGAATGATCAGAGACAGGCTCAGAATAGCTCAGGACAGACAGAAACACTGGGCCGATGCTAGTCGCAGACCTATGGAGTTCGCCGACGGAGATATGGTGCTAGTGAAGATATCACCTACTAGAGGGACGATCCGGTTCGGACGATGAGGCAAGTTGAGCCCCAGATACATCGGGCCGTTCGAGATACTTGGCAGGATTGGAGAGGTAGCTTACAGGGTTGCACTTCCACCCAACCTAGCAGGAGTTCACGAAGTCTTTCACGTATCTCAGCTGAGGAGATATGTTCCGGACCCCAGCCATTGTCACGCCCCGCTCCCATAGGAGCGATCGTCCTCGCTAAGGCGTGATGCCGCACGGGCCTAGGTTGCGCCCGTACAAGGCCAAGTCCAGAAACGGCCGATTCGAGCTAGGCCACAGAGTTGCACAGAGTGTCCCCATTTGCAGCAGAAAGTAAATGAACACAAGTAGAAGCGAATTCAACTCTTTATTGATATTCAAGAAGTTTACAAGCGGTACTAGGCCGATATTACATATCGCTCAAGCTCTCACTCTCTCTCTCTCTCTCTCTCTCTCTCTCTCTCTGTGAAACATAAAAGGTGTGCCAAGTGGCTTACAACATGGAATGGTTCATGGCGATGTTCCGATACATTATGTCCTGTATATGGTTCTCCAGCTCCTTGCAACGCTCCAAGGCTCCAGAGGTAGCTCCGCGCCTTAGCGTGTTCGAGGAAAGCTCCGCACCCGACGACGTCTCCTGCATCCTGCAAGCAGACTGTGGGGTTATCAGTACATTGTTATGCACTGGTGGGGAGGCTAGCTCGCCCACAATGCTATTATTACCAAACACGTTCTATTTACTTTCGTGCACCATCTATCATTCATTGTCTTTCTAATCTTGCCTTAGGATCAGTTTCATGCATATTTCATAACCTATCTCGTGTTGCCAAATTCAATGTGTTGCATGGAAATACATGCACGACTTACCCATACTTACCGTCCGGCCTTCCTTGTCCAAAGTAAACCAAGTTAGTCAATAATTCATAGTATATAACTTAACGTGATTCATGTGAACTTTTCAATGTCAAGGACGTGTCCCTGCCTCGGGTCCTAGCACGTCGTAGGCGTATTTTCTAACTCCTTTGTCGAAGTACTCTCGATTATCTGGTGTGTTATATTCAAGCCTGTTCAGAAGGCACTTCATTTAGTTAACTTAGACTACTTTGATTTCAATGCAAGGACTTGCACGTGGATTGCCACCAGCAAAGTCTACTTAATCTATATGCATCGGTCGCTGGCATCACAAGCCATTTTGGACATCTTTCTCCCTTGGTAATTTCTCACCTATCATAGCGTGCGGCTGGAATACCTTGATAGTCTCTTTGAAATACCCCGCACTTACGTTTCCTGTGGTAGCCAAGCCCGCACCCAGATTGCCCGTAAGCCCCTTTTGATTCCGCCTAGGCCGGCAGATCCCCCCTTTGATCATGCTGCGGAATCCCTTCTTCTTCACGGCCACGATATTCCCCCCTCGCCCGTACCGTTTGTCCACGACCATTTCGTATTAACTTGTCTTTTTAACTTAACGGCTGTCTCTGAGCCGTAGGCTAACCCTTAGCCTTAATGCGTCATCGACCAGGTTGGCGTCCGCGCAGCGCGGGTAGCGAGCCCCGTTGCACGTGTCCGTCATACCTGTCGCTAACCATTCCTTTTTTTCTTATCTTTTTATTCATTCATTCTTTTCTTTCTTTCACTTGTCCGTTCGTTCATTGATTCATTCACATATTCATTTATTCATTCGTCGATTCATTCATTCATTCATTCATTTATTTATACATTTTTGCAACTCCCCGTGCGGGAGTCGCCTTGGCGACCCATCGGTCCCATAGTCTTTCAATGTTGCTATACTCTACTCGGAACGACTATGTTGATAGTCTTTCATTTTTATTGTTGTAAACCATTCATTGTCTCATTGTTGAACGCATAAGGGACTTGTACGTAAGCTTGTGCCTTAGCACGAGCGTGGAGCGCGGTGCGAGAGTTCTCACATTTTCCATGTTCTTTTCCATATTCTATACAAGCATACAAGATGGGATTATTCCCTTAGCTAGGTGCATTGAGTCATTCATTTATTAGCATGCGCGGTGTTATCGCCTAGCGATTCTAACAATAGTGTCCGTATTGTTATGTGTCTAGGCTAAGCAAAGACGGGTTCATCGGAGCCACCCACCTTAGCGATGTTCGCATCGGTCGAGCGATACTCCGAGCGCGCCTTTGAAAGTCTAAGTCTGGATTCCTCTTGACGGGCCAATGTAAGCCTTGTATCGATTCTTCATCAGGTCGATGCCAACTTTTCGGGTCGACGGCTCGTTTGAGTCGTTGCACTTGCCGCTTGAATCGGCGTTCCGCTAGGATGGAGCGGGTCATTACATAATACACCACTCAAAACAAGTCTCGTCCTCGAGACTTCCTGAGTGCAGGTCATCCTACCATTCCTTAACTCGTGTCGTGTGCGTATCTTAGACAATACCTATCGAATGACTTCATCGCTCGATGGCATCAAACTATACTCGATACCTTCCAAGTTTTACGTTGCGTACGTTTGGCCGATTTTATTGAATAACTTTTCATTCATTTTAGAGTTGATGGTACTTATTCAATTCAAGCATTTCTTCGACTTGGTTGCTATTTCGACGTGTCATGGGACTGAAATGGTCGCATGAGGCACGTTGTAATTTATCAAACTCAAGAGTCGTAAGCGGAGGCAAACTCACTCATTCGTTCACGCGCATCTCAACACCCACTTGCAGCTGTATTCGAGTTCATCATATAGCTGAGTTTGGATCGTGCACGCATTCAAGGCGTCCCCTGAATACGTACATTTCAACCAAGCTTAGCGACTAGCGAAGTCGGACAAGCTACTCGTGATAGTTTCGAATTGCCGATCGTTTCACTAACTTCGATTTAAAATCGAACTCATGTGCATCTCACTATCATTTATCTCGATCCTCGAGATGATTCGATTCGCTTCTCAAGCGTTCTTGTCCACGAAATCAGTATGATTTCTTTTTAGCGGGGTCGACCAAGTTTAAGTAAATTTTTGTCCGATTCAAAACCAAGTATTGCACTGTCATCGAGTATATCTTCCTATCAATGATTTAATTCGTTATCCCAACTTACTTGCGCATCATCCATTCCTATCATTTACTTCGTTTGGGGCCAATCTCGTTATCGTTCACGCACATTCCCAGTTCCCCGTCCTACTCTAAGTCTTGTTGCCCCAAGTCTATCGTCCGTCCAGACGATACCGTAAATGCCATCGCACAGGTTCAATCACTCGGCATAGGATCGTCCGCCTATCCGCTAGGTCAGCTTACAAGGTCATAGTTACACGTCAAGTCCGTTGCTCATCGTGCAAGGTCGTTGCTCATCGTGCAAGGTCGTTGTACGACGCTCGCCCCAAATCCTATGGTCAAACCATTTGTTTGTTTGTACGGGAGTTTCTACCCAAGTTCGTTTCTTTCAATTTTCTAAACATCAAGCAGCGTTCACCCTGTTCGCATCATCACATTCTCCGTTCCACGTCCGAGCTCGTTTAGGAAAGTCATCCTACGATAGGTTGTCCTCAATCAAATCCTTGACATGTCGATGTCGTGCGTCCGTACTGGCCATTATCGTAATCTATCTCTTCAAGTATGTTTTGATACAGTTCACCTATCCAATTCACGTAGTCGATCACAAGGTCGTCTAGCCTTGCAATATGTCGCACCCCGATCTCACGCAAGTCTGATTATCCACGGCGGAGATGAATCACCATGTCGATATTCCCGCGGAATAATCGTTCTCATCGGAACGTAACTCATGTGTTGCGTCTAGACTTGCTCATTTTTGATACGCGAATTGGGTCTACTCAATCCTCAAGTTTTCTCATTCTTCAATTGCAAGTCCTAACAATCCTCGAATTTACCTTCGCTTCAAACCACAAGTCGAAGCAATCAAAATTGCCATGTCATGATATTTTGAGTTCGACCATTCCCGCTGGACATGAATCACCATGTCAACGCTCACGCAGAACGATCGTCCTAAATCCGACGTGACGCGTGTGCGAGGCTGGAGTTGCGCTCGCGCAAGACAAGATCGTTGTCGTTGTGGTTATCACCGAACAATCAAGTCACTTTCCTTCCTCATTCCAAACATTCATTTCCAATATAGCATTCTTTAAAACAATAACTTCTAACACGATCATCATTCATCGAATCAGAGTACCCCCGAGTTATCGTACATCGATCTTTGATATGCCTCAATACCATCGATGATGTACATAACCTGACGATCTTCCTTTTGCAACGAATTCCAAGTCGTGCAACTTAATTTCCTCAATTCACATTATCGCGTGCTAACTCTTCATCGAGCAACATCAATTTCAATTCCTTAGTCATTCTCGTATCTTCAAATCAACGTTTCCTATGCACGCTATCTTCCGACCGCGCTATTCCCGATCTCGTCCATGAGTAATTCACCTTAACTCAAGTTTCAATCCATTCAACTAAATTCAAAATCGCATGCACGATCTTCTATGTTTCCTCGAACAAGACCTCCATTCGTTTCATGATTCGCACTACGCATTCTTAATTCGTCCAAACGATATCTCGTTTGAGACTCTCGAAGTCGAAACCAACTAAGCGTTACTCATTCTAAGGCCTGCGCGATATCATCGCTTGCCGAGTCATTCTACAAATCCTCAAAAGATCATTCGATTCCCAATCAATGTGTTCAATCGCGCGTTCGTCCATTCCTCAAAGTCTAAGAACCATCTCTCGTGCTCGCTTTAGCATTGGTCAAATAGCATCTCTATCAACATACATTCTAAGTCTCACTTATTCTCGTCCGAGCGATAGTCGGTCTCGCTCTTAAACTCGTTCGTACCAGAAGGTCTAGGTGTGCGATACTCCGCACAACTTAGCCAAAAGACTGCATGCATAACCATCCCGTTCGAACTATACTTCGGTCTCGCGTACTCGTTCACTATGGTCAGCGTAAGGTTACTCAAGCACGTCTTACGTTTGTAACTCTTAGCATCGATTCCTTCCAACTCAAGTCCGTCGCGGTTTGGCACAAAGGCCTTCGCCTATCGATCCCATTTAATCGAGTACTCATACGAGCCTTTGAAAATATTAGACTTATTGTATGGAACATCCCAAGGCACAACGAGAGAGCGTATACTTTTTTTGTTTCAAAACCGAGCTTTAAAAACTGAAAAAATCGAAATAAAGTCCAAGGACGTAAAGCCGTGCTCTGATACCAATCTGTCATGCCCCGCTCCCATAGGAGCGATCATCCTCGCTAAGGCGTGATGCCGCACGGGCCTAGGTTGCTCCCGTGCAAGGCCAAGTCCAGAAACGGCCGATTCGAACTAGGCCACAGAGTTGCACAGAGTGTCCCCATTTGCAGCAGAAAGTAAATGAACACAAGTAGAAGCGAATTCAACTCTTTATTGATATTCAAGAAGTTTACAAGCGGCGCTAGGCCGATATTACATATCGCTAAAGCTCTCTCTCTCTCTCTTTGAAACATAAAAGGCGTGCCAAGTGGCTTACAACATGGAATGGTTCATGGCGATGTTCCGATACATATGTCCTGTATATGGTGCTCCAGCTCCTTGCAATGCTCCAAGGCTCCAGAGGTAGCTCTGTACCTTAGTGCGTTCGAGGGAAGCTCCGCACCCGACGACGTCTCATGCATCCTGCAAGCAGACTGTGGGGTTATCAGTACATTGTTATGCACTGGTGGGGAGGCTAGCTCGTCCACAATGCTATCATTACCAAACACGTTCTATTTACTTTCGTGCACCGTCTATCATTCATTGTCTTTCTAATCTTGCCTTAGGATCAGTTTCATGCATATTTCATAACCTATCTCGTGTTGCCAAATTCAATGTGTTGTATGGAAATACATGTACGACTTACCCATACTTACCGTCCGGCCTTCCCTGTCCAAAGTAAACCAAGTTAGTCAACAATTCATAGGAAATAACTTAACGTGATTCATGTAAACTTTTCAATGTCAAGGGCGTGTCCCTGCCTCGGGTCCTAGCACGTCGTAGGCGTATTTTCTAACTTCTTTGCCGAAGTACTCTCGATTATCTGGTGTGTTATATTCAAGCCTGTTCAGAAGGCACTTCATTTAGTTAACTTAGACTACTTTGATTTTAATGCAAGGACTTGCACGTGGATTTCCACCAGCAAAGCCCACTTAATCTATATGCATCGGTCGCTGGCATCACAAGCCATTTTGGACATCTTTCTCCCTTGGTAATTTCTCACCTATCATAGCGTGCGGCTGGAACACCTTGATAGTCTCTTTGAAATACCCCGCACTTACGTTTCCTGTGGTGGCCAAGCCTGCACCCAGGTTGCCCGTAAGCCCCTTTTGATTCCGCCTAGGCCGGCAGATCCCCCCTTTGATCATGCCGCGGAATCCCTTCTTCTTCACGGCCACGGTATTCCCTCCCTCGCCCGTGCCGTTTGTCCACGACCATTTCGTATTAACTTGTCTTTTTAACTTAACGGCTGTCTCTGAGCCGTAGGCTAACCCTTAGCCTTAATGCGTTATCGACCAGGTTGGCATCCGCGCAGCGCGGGTAGCGAGCCCCGTTGCACGTGCCCGTCATACCTGTCGCTAACCATTCCTTTCTTTCTTATCTTTTTATTCATTCTTTCTTTCACTTGTCCGTTCGTTCATTGATTCATTCACATATTCATTTATTCATTCGTCGATTCATTCATTCACTTATTCGTTCATTTATTTATTCATACATTTTTGCAACTCCCCGTACGGGAGTCGCCTTGGCGACCCATCGGTCCCATAGTCTTTCAATGTTGCTATACTCTACTCGGAACGACTATGTTGATAGTCTTCCGTTTTTATTGTTGTAAACCATTTATTGTCTCATTGTTGAACGCATAAGGGACTTGCACGTAAGCTTGTGCCTTAGCACGAGCGTGGAGCGCGGTGCGAGAGTTCTCACATTTTCCATATTCTATACAAGCATACAAGATGGGATTATTCCCTTAGCTAGGTGCGTTGAGTCATTCATTTATTAGCATGCGTGGTGTTATCGCCTAGCGATTCTAGCAATAGTGTCCGTATTGTTATGTGTCTAGGCTAAGCAAAGACGGGTTCATCGGAGCCACCCACCTTAGCGATGTTCGTATCGGTCGAACGATACTCCGAGCGCGCCTTTGAAAGTCTAAGTCTGGATTCCTCTTGACGGGCCAATGTAAGCCTTGCATCGATTCTTCATCAGGTCGATGCCAACTTTTCGGGTCGACGGCTCGTTTGAGTCGTTGCACTTGCCGCTTGAATCGGCGTTCCGCTAGGGCGGAGCGGGTCATTACAGCCATGTGCTAGATCATTCAGAGCTGGAGATCGGACCGAGCCTTGCAGTTACTGAGCAGCCAGTGGAGATATTAGACAGGAGGGAGAAGAGGCTGAGGAACAAAGTCATACCCTTAGTACGAGTAGCTTGGAGTCGTCACTCTCTGGGTGAATCTACTTGGGAGAGGGAGTCGGACATGAGGGAGAGATATCCTTACTTGTTCGACCCAACCGCTGCGAGGGAACCACCCGTTCCCGCTTGATACCTTAGAGGTTAGTTTTGATCATAGCCTTAGTCATTTGTTGCATTTCTTGCTATGTTAGGAAATTGTAGGGTCTTCAATCCTTGTGAATTTCGAGGACGAAATTTTTTCAAGGAGGGAAGACTTGTCAGTCCCTGTTTTTCAAAATTGATTTAATTAGTGTTAATTAGTTGCTAATGACATATTTAGCTTTAAAATAATTTATTATGATTTTTAAGATTTTTTCTAGAATTTTTAAATAATTTTTAAATAGTTTTTAAATCAAAATATATCATTTTGTAATAAACTGAATTGTTTTAATATCGTTTTGTAATATTTAGAAATGTTTTAATATCATTATGCAATTTGTCAAATTGTTATTATAGCAGTTTGCAAATTTGTGAATTGTTTTAAGTATGTTCTGCAAATTTATTTTTGTATTTGTTTAGGGGAGGGACCTATCTGTAAATTCTAGGGACCTAACCGCAAAAACTCACTTCACCCACCCCCGACGACCACCGACTTCCCCACCATTTCCGGCCAGCCACGACGACAACCGACCTCCTTTTTTTCCTATAAATAACCCCCTAGTCGTAACCCTAACCCTAGGCAAAAACCCGACCACCCCGACCTCTTCTTCCCCGACGAGAACCCTTTTCCCCTTCGCCTGAACCCTAATTCCGGCCATACCCCACCGCCACCTCCACAGCAGCTATCACCACCATCCACCACCACCACTAGACGCGCCCCGACAAGACGAGTCCAGCGCCGCCCAAGCGTCACGCCGACGACGTTTCCTCCGCCGTCCAGTGCCTTCGACTCCCCCCCCCCCCCGACGTCGGACACGAAGGTAACAGACCTGAGTTCGTGTCGTGCGTGTCTCGAACTCACGCGTAGCGTTCGCCTAGACACGAGCAACCTAGTGGTAAGTCTGGACACGTAGAACT